>LR738711.1:216419964-216573782 GCA_902687465.1 Secale cereale | reverse complement strand
CCTCGGCCCCCCGAGAGCCCCCCGGTGCCCTACTTTGGCATATATTTAAAGGGTTCCCCGAAACCCTTGAAAGAGGACTTATTTTCGCGATCCCATCTCTGTTCCGCCGCCGCCGCCGATTCCAAGATCGGGAGCACCAGGAGAACTCTTCCCGGCACCCTGCCGGAGGGGAGGATCACCACCGGGAGCTTCTCCACCACCATGGACGCCTCCCGGATGACTCGTGAGTAGTCTCCCTTGGGCCATGAGTCCATGACCAGTAGCTATGTGATGTTCTCCTCCCGTTCTTGTGCTTCACTAATTAGTCCTCGTGAGCTGCCCTACATGATCGAGGCACCTATGTAATCCTTATGCTGTTGCTACGTTGAGTTTGCTAGGATCCGATGGATTATGAGATTATGTTCAGATTGATATTGAGTAATATATTTGATTCACCTCTTTTATATTTTAGTTCATAAGTAATTCTTGCATGTTCTTCGTTGTTATTTATTGCTTTGGCCAAGTAGTAAGTAGTGACTCCAAGAGGGAACGTTATGCTCGATTGTGGGTTCATGCCCCTCGATGACTAGCTTGAGTGACAGAAACATGAGTCTAGGGGATGTGCTGTTGCCACAAGGGGGAAAACAACGGTGCTTGTGCCCGCGGGTGCAAGGATTGTTTACTTTACGCAAAGTTCTTTTAATGCAGTTGTCTGTTGCATTGAGTTTACACTATGGGTGGGACTCGCAACTTAATACCAGCGAGATGTTCTGGATAGATATCTCAAGGTGGATGATTAGTAGTAGATATTGATGGATTTCGGTCTACTTACTTTGGCGTACCGCCCATGCTTTGAACCTCAACCTTTCTTGCAATGTAGTCAGCATTGGTTTGCGTTCGTGGTCCTGTCAATTGCCCAGCTGTAATTTGTTACCTCACATAGCTGTTTTATCGTCTTTTGGGAGAGAGACATCACTAGTGAACATCATGAGACTCCGGTCCATATTACTATCATTGATCACATACACTATTTACTTTTCGCTATTTTACTTACTATTGCAAAACACTATCTATCACTACTATCATATTGCTTTTAACCCTTTGTGAACTACAAGGCCGGAGAGATTGACAACCTCTCTGTACTCGTTGGGAGCAAAGTTATTTGTATCTGTGTGCAGGTCCACGTTGATTGCTAATCGCGCCGTTAGCAGTTGACACCTACCTGTTGAACCTAGGAGTCTCTGGGGATTCGATCCTTGGCATCTTTGCTAGGGGAAAACACTTCTACTTACTGCATCTTACACCTTCCACTTGGGGTAACCAACGAGGGGTTCGAGGCCCATCAAGGAGTATTTTCTGGCGCCGTTGCCGGGGACTCCACTCTTCAGGATAGGGGAGTTGCATGCTATCTTTTACCTTTGCTTTTTAGTCTTGTTAGTTTACCTTCCATATTTGCTTTAATTCCTTTTATCAAAAATCACAAAAAAATTATTTACCTTCCTGTTAGTAGTCCTATCTGTTTTGTTAAACATGTTAGGATTTGGTGCTTTGAGGGAATCAGAAGTTTTAGATTTCCATCAATGGGATGGAGAAAATATGAAGAAGGCATGGGACAGAATTTCTGATGCACATAGAAGAATTATGCCTTGGATACCTATAAAAATTGTGCTTAGAAATTTTTACCATGGTCTTTTTTAATGGTGTAAACACTCCCTTGACATTATAGCTGAGGGAGATTTTCTAGAATGTGATGAAGCTAGAGCTCTTGAAATTATACATGGTCTATCTAGTTACTTTTTTTATGATCATAATTTTGATACTGTCATAGATAGACTTGCTACTATTGAGAAAAGAATGGATGCTCTAGACTTAACGAAGGTAGAGAAACCCAAACCCAATAAGAGAGATATTTTGGAAATAAATAATGACTGGGAACCTCTTGTTAGGATTAGCATCTCTAATCAAGACTTCCTTGCTTATTGTGATATTGGATCTATGGTTTCTACTATGCCAAAAATTGTTCATGATTCTTTAAAATTTAATATGGATATACTACCATCTTATCATGAACATACTAATGGAGATATTTCCGAAATCCAGGGAAAAATTAAAGACGTGCCGGTAAAATTCCTTAAAGGGATTGCAATGATTGATTTCTTCATCGTGGAGCCAAATCAAGGGAATATAGTGCTTGGAAGGGACTTCCTCCGAGCAGTTAAAGGCTTCATTGATATAGGTAAGGGACAAATCCGCTTACGCGGGAAGGCAAAAGGTGTGTACCCCTTTCCCAGAAGGAACAAGAATGAACTTGTTGAGGAATCATTTGAACCAATTTATAACTCCGATTATTATGATGAATATTGATTCCTCTTTGCATTATGCCTAGCTTAAAGGCATAAAAGAAAGCGCTTTTGGGAGGCAGCCCACATGAATAATTTTTTTTGCTTTTGTTGTGTCTTGATGTTGTTTACTGCTGTAGCATCATCATTGTATCTTTACTTTTCATATTTGTGCCAAGTATAGCCTCTGATTGCTAGAAAGTTCAAAAGTTGTGAGGTGCTGTCCAGGAAACAGATTCTGTCCTTGGATAGAAAAATTCGTATAAAATCAACAGATCATCTTTTTGGTCTGAATTGTTTCGACAGCGTTCTCTATATAATTGTATTTCGTGCACCAGTTCTGAGTTTTTTGATTTGAGTTGCAGAAGTATCCCGAACAGGTCAATTACTGCCTGCTGTTCTGTTTTTCACAGATTCTGTCCTGTTTTGCCTTACCTTCACTTTGCAAATTGAGAACTTGCTTTCTATTTGCAAAAATCTTTTGGCAATCTTGAGAAACAGTAGAACTTCAAGAATATCCTTATTTCCAGCAAGGTATAATTATTTTATTAAGGGTACTAACCTCGCTAATCAGATTATGATGAGTTGTGTATGAAGGGAGTTTTCAAGTGTGCGAGGGAAGATGATAAAAAGATTCAGTAGTGTCAAGCGCTCAAGCTTGGGGATGCCCCCGTGCACCCCCAAGAAATATTCAAGGAGACTCAAGCGTCTAAGCTTGGGGATGCCCCCCGTGCATCCCCTTCTCCATCAACATTATCAGTTCGTCTTTCGTTCCGCTATATTTTTATCACTTCATATGTTATGTGCTATGCTTGGAGCATCTTGCTTTTAGTTTTCTTTTTAGTTTTTCATAACGAGTCGGAACTCAGCATTCCTTTATGTGGGAGAGAAGCACGCTCCACCTCTACCTAGAACATTACATAGAATTTTCATGTCTATCTATGCTGTGTGTGTTCTTTATCTTTTAATAGCTACTATCGTGCTCTGCTCTTAGTATTCATGCTTATCTTTTCAAGAGCTTTTATTTAGTTGATTGCTTGAACTCTTTTTAATTACCATGCTCACCTTATTAAGAGAGTTTTCTTCCGTTGCATGGGTTAATGTGTCTATGATAAAGATGCTACTTTCATGATGGTGCTTAGTAGTTCAAGCTTTCTTATGGTTAATTTCAAATAGCCGGGGGATTCCCAATGTGTTATTGGAGTACCAACTTGGTTTTTTGCCTATGAGGTGGTATCGTTTAATAATATCTTCCTTCGAGAATTTATTTTGATTGACTTGGCGTATGCTCACACATATTCAAGACTGTAAAGAAAGTCTGTCAAGCCTTGATGATCTTTTGTTTCTAAGTAGCAATATAACTACCATGCCTGATTCAATATTGCTTTGTCGCTCTGCATGATTATGACCGTCATTGCTCTCTTAGTTGGTCGCTCCCAGTCTTTTGCTAACCTCCACCTGCACTAAGCAAATTAACCATGCAATACATAGCTCATGGGAAAGTAGCCTAAAAACTATTGTGGTAAAGAATATGTTGCTTATGTATCTTATTTCTTATGAGTTGCTTGCTGAGCGGTAACCATGTTTCTGGGGACGCCATCAACTGTCACACTTTGTTGAATATCATGTGAGTTGCTATGCATGTTCGTCTTGTCTGAAGTAAGGGTGATTTACCGTGGGTTGAATTAATATGCATATTGTTAGAGAAGAACATTGGGCCGCCAACCAAAGCCATGCCTCATGGTGGAAGTTTTAGCTTGGACCTTAATCCTCAATCTCTCATGAGAATATGCTTATGCATTAAAGAGGAGTCCATCATCTATTTTCTATGTTGTCCCGGTATGGATGTCCTCAAGTTGAGATCTATCAAAAACGAGAAATCAAATGCGATCTATCTCCTTGGACCTTTGTACAGGTGGCATAGAGGTACCCCTTTGTGACACTTGGTTAAAACATATGCAATGCAATGATAACCCATGGGGATCCGAGCTAATTAGGACAAGGAGCGAGCACTATTGGTATTCGATGCATGAGGCTTGCAACTTATAAGATGTTTTATACATGACACATATGAAGTACTACTACCGTTGTCACAATTGCTTCCATGTTTCAAAATAAAAAGCTCTAGCACTTTAAGCACCAACTACTGAGAGCATGATTGTCATTCTGAGTGTAATGTGCATTGTCCCAAAGTAGCATTGTCTTTTGCATGATTGTGATATCGTTTATTCTGAAATGATTGTATCTAGTCATCACTTAAACCTTGAGGGTGCCCTTGCATTTATGTTTTGCATCACTAAAGGGGGCAAGCTAGATATCACTTGATCATATTTGCACATCATGTTCATTGCAAATCTTCTTGATGTTTCAGTTTCATGTTGTTAAACTTTCAGTCATTTGTGATTTTCTCTTGAGACAACTTAATTACTTTAGAATCATTGTCTCAGTAAGCTTTTGTCATATGACTATGAGAAAGTCCAATATGGTTAATAGCATGTCACCACATAAATTATTCTTGTTATCATTTACCTACTCGAGGACGAGCAGGAATTAAGCTTGGGGATGTTGATACATCCAAAACGTATCTATAATTTCTGCTTGCTCCATGCCACTTTTGGGTGATATTTCTATGATATTCATACACTTCCATACACTTTTGATCATATTTGGACTAACTTACTAATCCAGTGCACCCCAGTGCCAGTTTCTGTTTTCGGCTGTTTTTGTGTTTCAGGTTTTCATGTTTCGAGAACTGCCCAGAAAAATCCAGAAAAAATATATAAAAAATCAGCGTATAGGAAACAACACTGCGTCCGAAGGGCAGCCTGGGGGGGGGGCACAGGGGCTCCAGGCGCCCTGTGGGCGCGCCCCCCCTGGGCCGCGCTGGGGGGGCGCCTCGCCCCCCCGAGAGCCCCCCGGTGCCCTACTTTGGCATATATTTAAAGGGTTCCCCGAAACCCTTGAAAGAGGACTTCTTTTCGCGATCCCATCTCTGTTCCGCCGCCGCCGCCGCTTCCAAGATCGGGAGCACCAGGAGAACTCTTCCCGGCACCCTGCCGGAGGGGAGGATCACCACCGGGAGCTTCTCCACCACCATGGACGCCTCCCGGATGACTCGTGAGTGGTCTCCCTTGGGCCATGAGTCCATGACCAGTAGCTATGTGATGTTCTCCTCCCGTTCTTGTGCTTCACTAATTAGTCCTCGTGAGCTGGCCTACATGATCGAGGCACCTATGTAATCCTTATGCTGTTGCTACGTTGAGTTTGCTGGGATCCGATGGATTATGAGATTATGTTCAGATTGATCTTGAGTAATATATTTGATTCACCTCTTTTATATTTTAGTTCATAAGTAATTCTTGCATGTTCTCCGTTGTTATTTATTGCTTTGGCCAAGTAGTAAGTAGTGACTCCAAGAGGGAACGTTATGCTCGATTGTGGGTTCATGCCCCTCGATGACTAGCTTGAGTGACAGAAACATGAGTCTAGGGGATGTGCTGTTGCCACAAGGGGGAAAACAACGGTGCTTGTGCCCGCAGGTGCAAGGATTGTTTACTTTACGCAAAGTTCTTTTAATGCAGTTGTCTGTTGCATTGAGTTTACACTATGGGTGGGACTCGCAACTTAATACCAGCGAGATGTTCTGGATAGATATCTCAAGGTGGATGATTAGTAGTAGATATTGATGGATTTCGGTCTACTTACTTTGGCGTACCGCCCATGCTTTGAACCTCAACCTTTCTTGCAATGTAGTCATCATTGGTTTGCGTTCGTGGTCCTGTCAATTGCCCAGCTGTAATTTGTTACCTCACATAGCTGTTTTATCGTCTTTTGGGAGAGAGACATCACTAGTGAACATCATGAGACTCCGGTCCATATTACTATCATTGATCACATACACTATTTACTTTTCGCTATTTTACTTACTATTGCAAAACACTATCTATCACTACTATCATATTGCTTTTAACCCTTTGTGAACTACAAGGCCGGAGAGATTGACAACCTCTCTGTACTCGTTGGGAGCAAAGTTATTTGTATATGTGTGCAGGTCCACGTTGATTGCTAATTGCGCCGTTAGCAGTTGACACCTACCTGTTGAACCTAGGAGTCTCTGGGGATTCGATCCTTGGCATCTTTGCTAGGGGAAAACACTTCTACTTACTGCATCTTACACCTTCCACTTGGGGTAACCAACGAGGGGTTCGAGGCCCATCATGAGGCAGAAATCGTCCACTATTGAATCTAGTACAAGAGCTGCTGATGCTCAGATCGGCCGGGCTCGGGGTGCGTCTTCGGCAGAAAAACTAATTGCCATGTCGCTCCATGGGCTTGCAGAGCTAATTTGGTGGACCTCAGCAAGTTCGCAATTCGCTCTCTTGAGGCAGTTATTTGAGTTGAACGTCTTGAAGACAGTGAAGACACCGACGTCTTTCTCCCCTGATACAGCGGTGGCAAGGATTGCCGCACGGCTCTTTGCTACCTGTTGGAGTACCCAGCATGTTCTAAGGCAATGGTTTGGGATATTATCTGGGGCTGCATGTATTTGGCAAGGTTTATCGAACAGTTCGTCCAGTAGGGTCCTGTGCCTTAAAAAGGTTTATTCTTCTTGCCAATAGGCATATTATCAGATGACCTTCTAGGGTATGTCCGTTTAGCCTTGATAGTTTACTGTCCAGATATGGACTATTCGAGTGGTGTATTCTGGGCTTTCCAAGTGTTTTCCATTGCGTGGTACTTTTGTACTAAATGCGACAGTTCTATGAAACTCAGAACACGACGTAGGTTGAGGGCGTTCAAGACTCCCTCGTCCGTACAGTTGCGGTAAAATAGGGAGACCACCTCGTCGTCGCAACAGTCTCTGATCTTGTTTTTAACAAGCAGGAATCTGGCCCAGAAGTGGTTCACCGTTTCCTCGGGCTGCTGTTGTATGTTCGTGAGATCATCTATGTCCGGATGTCCGGATTTACTTGGAATGGTTTTCCCAGGGTGGGTGGGTGTTGGTAATTTTGAGTCCCGACCCAAAGTGGTATTCAGGGTTTTGGCAACCTCCGATACAGACGATCCGGGTTTGACAGGGTATAATCGTTCCATGGGCCCGGCGTCAATCCCAGAGCTCAAAGAACATAAAGTTCCTCCCGACAGGGGCGTGTTCGGCTCGATGGGTTCGGAAATCCGAACTGTGACGGTGTCCGTCTCAAGAGGATGAGTCTCTTCGGCTCCGTCCTCAACTGATGGCACTAGATGAGTGATCGTGAAGGGATCGATCTCATCATGACCGGATTTAAGTCCGATCTGATCTCCTGGCGATGAAAGCCCCAGGATGGTGATGCAATCCAGCAGCTCATTTAAGGGTGAGAGATCTGCCGAGGTCGCGTCATCGGTGTGGATGGAGTCAACATAAGGGTGGTGCTCGATGACCGCAGGGGGCTCATACAGCGAACCCACCGAGCTAGAGAACCTAGCCAATGGCCAAGTTGTTTCCGAGGGTGATCCCGTCACTGATGATGAGACGAGCCATCGACCGCTCATCGCGAGCGCACAGCGGAGCTCTCAATGAAAGCACCATTGTCGGTGTCAAAACCGGCAAATCTCGGGTAGGGGGGCTGAAGCTATGCATTTATAGGATCAATGGTAACAGGAGGCTGGGGACACGATGTTTACCCAGGTTCAGGCCCTCTCGATCGAGGCAATACCCTACTTCCTGCTATATTAATATGGATGAATATGAATACACAAGTTGATCTACCTCGAGATCGTATTGACTAAACCCTAAAGTCTAGCCTATGCGGGTATTGTGATGTTGATGATCCCTTCTACAGATTAAACCTCCTGGCTTATATACATGCCAGAAAGGGCCTAGGGTTAGAAGGGTGACTTGGAGAGGAACTTATAGATATATCCGGACTCTACGCTTGCCTTTCTACGTTCATAGGAGTCCTGACCGAACACGGGGGAGAGTCTTCTGCTTCTTCTTTTACGGCCCATCAATACGGCCCAACTTCATTCACCCGGACGCCTGAGGACCCTTGAATATAGGACTCCCTTAGGCGCCACGACCCGTCGAGACTGAGGCACTACCCGGCAACATGAGGGACGACACAGTGATGCGCGTCATCGCCAGGGTTAAGCAGACCCTTGGCGCATGGCGCTTCAGCGTGGCGGATCAAGATAGGCATGTCAATGCCTAGCGGCTGCGGTTTGCCGCACAACATGATCAATGGCGCGCCGCAGAGCAAGCTAGGCGCGTCCGCGCCAACAGGGTGCGGCTCGCTGCACGACGAAACCATTGGAGCGCCACAGAGCGAGAGGCGCAGCGCGCCGCACAGCAAGAGCAGATCCATCGATGCTTGTCCACTATCGACAGGGCGTCGCAACTGGGTACACATCCGGTCAGTACCCCCATTCCTCGCCAGGAGTGGGTAGAGGCCCTCTGCGCCATACTTGAACCAGAGGCCCGTTGCGCCGTACTTGCACCGGACACCCATCACGCCGTTCGCATGGGTCGCGTCGTTCGCCTTGTCCGAGGCCCGCTCTATGCCAACGCGCTAGTCGGTAGGCTCGACCGCCTCCTTGGCCCAAGTGTCCACCTGGGAGTAGTAGAGGAACATGGCCGTCGCATCCTTGAGCTGGTGATCTCCGATGAAATAGCCAACTTGGAGCTCGAGATCGCGCTCCAGATGTACCGCGAGCGTGTCGACCGCTTGGATGAATGCCTGCACGAGTTCAGGTAGAGCCAAGAGCTACCGTAGGCAAGGGCTGCTCGTCATGGTCTCATGGACACGTTTTATTTTGTTGAGTTGTTTCGACGTGGATAGATATGTATTCCCAGCAATCATAGTATTGCTCTGTTTCAATGTGTGTACTATGTTTTCCGTTCTTATATGTTCTGTTTCAATGTGTGTATATACGCTTTCCATTCTTTATATGTGGATGATAACAGTTAGATTCAAATTAATATACAAAAACATATAGAAAATGGAATTCATAATACATACATATATATATATATATATATTAATTGTTCATTATTTCATCATAGAATATATATAATATCATCACATATACGTGATGATACTTAACTACTAGGTACAATGCATAAAATTGAAACGAACAATACTAAAACTAATAATCCCTCCTGGGGGTAGTATTCCGCCAGCCCCTCGGCAGCAGCTCCCTGGTGCGCGGTGTCTTTCCGGCGCGGAGGCAGTACTCCGCCTTCTCCACCTTGCAGCGCTTGACATACAAATCTGCCTCTTGCTAGCGGACGGGCGCAAACGATCTTGCCATTTCGTTGGGCGCCCACTGGAGCTCCTCTTTGGTGGCACGCTGATACGTCCAAAATGCATCACTATTTTATATCGTAATTCATCCTTATTCATTGATATATTTCACATTACGATGATGTTCTTATGTTGTTTTGGCCTATTTTACATAGTTTGCAACTTTCCGGTGCCGAAGCAGCAGACGCAGGATTCAGCGGTAAAAAGTGGACGCTGAGTTGCTGAAGAAGAATACCTCCAAATTACCTGAAAATCGACGGAGGGTATTTTCCAGAAGGATCACGAAGACACGCAAAAGAGCAACTAGAGGGGGGCCACAGGGTGCCCAGGCGGCCACCTGGCGCGGGCCCCTCCCTGGCCGCGCCGGGGGGGCGCCTGGAGCCCCTGGCCCACTTCCGGCTGCCCCCTTTGGCATATATATTCCTCGTCATCCAAAAACCCTAAAAACGAGAGTTTTGACGGAGTTCCGCCGCCGCTCCGTGGCGGAAACCTACAGAGAAGAAAAATCCATCTCCGGCGTGCAGATTCCGTCGGGGAAATCACCTCCCGGAAGGGGAGATCATCGCCATCGTCATCACCATCGTCACGGGCATCATCGAGATCATCATCAACATCATCCCCAACATCAGCACCATCTCCATCTTCATCCAATCTCATCTCATCATTGCAACTTGTGTTGTAATCCGTACTATCTATCCTCTCAACTCTATCGGTGTTGATTACTACTTTGTGGTGAATGCTATTGAGTTTTGTTGGAGAAATATCATTATGTCCAGATTGTTTATCATCCATTTATCTCCACTGATCATGATCTCTTTTATGTCTTGTGAGTAGTTACTTTAGTTCTTGAGGGCATGGGAAAAGTATTGTTGTTAGTAGTCATATGATGTTGAAGTAATATGTGTTGTTTGATACTTAAGTTGTGTTGTTATTTTGCTAGTGCTGTTGTGTGAGTCGAACACTCAACACTTCGCCTTATTAAGGACCTAGGGGAATACATTGTGTATAAAGAATGCTTACGATGGGTTGCCGGAGTGACAGAAACATGAACCCCAGTTTGCACGCTTTTGCACAAGGGAACAATGGATCATCGATCGTATTGCTATGGTTAGGCTTTTGCCTTAAATACTATCTTGTATTTGCGGATGCTTGCAAGGTGTTTAATCATAAGAGTGCACTCATCTTAGTCTAGAGAGTGTACTAGCATAGATCCACCCACTCAACACTTATCAACACATAACATAGTACCGATACGGAATATGGTGAAAGCACATGACTACCTCTCCCGTGTGTCCTCAAGAACACTTTAGCCTTTATAAGTTCAGTTGCTAGGCCTCTCCTTTGCTCAGAAAGGATTGGGCCACTTGTTACTCTCCAGTGCCTTTTACTTTGTTCGCTTTTACTTTCCTGTTGCTTATATCAAGAAAACCCCTAAAAGTTACCTTTCAGTGCTTGCAGTTATTCCATGCTCAGAATCACTTATCAATACCTTCTGCTCCTCGTTGGGTTCGACACTCTTACTTATCGAAAACGCTGCAATAGATCCCTTACGGTTGTGGGTCATCAAGTACCGTTTTCTGGCGCCGTTGCCGGGGGGTGTAGCGCTATTGGTAAGTGAAGACGGTAAAGAAGTTTTTATATTTCTGTTTTTATTTTGCTATTGTTGCTCTTTGTCCTTATGGACAACCTTGCTATTGGATCGTTGCTTGAGGGAAGACGCCCCACACCTGTGGTGGTTGCTCCTCCCCCTACTAAAATTGTGCCCTATAAAATACCAGCTGGTATTATCGATTATGTTTTGGCTAATCGTTATGCAGGAGACAGACATCCCGGTGAACACTTGCTATATCTGTCACAACTATGTTCATTATTTAAGCTTGCAGGTGTATCAATGGAGTTTGTCATGAGGAAATTATTCTCCGTATCGCTTATAGATAAAGCTTCAGATTGGCATAAGCTTCTCGATAACTCACACTTGCTTGATTGGCAAGAGCTTATGTCTCTCTTTTATACCAAGTTTTATCCTCTTCATGAAATTCATCGAGACAGGAACTATATCTATAACTTTAGGTCTCGTGACGGAGAAAGCATTGCTCAAGCTTGGGGGAGATTGAAGTCCCTAATGCTCAAATGTCCTATTCATGAGCTCCCCAAGGAAATTATACTTACAAATTTTTATGCCAGGCTTTCTCGTCAGGATAAGGAGATGCTGGATGCCTCCTCTAGTGGGGTATTTCAGACGAAGAGTGTTGAAGAAAGGTGGGATCTCACTGAAAGGATCCAGAGGAATACCGAAGATTGGGAAATCGATAAAGGTATTGAACCCGCTATAAATTATGAGCATGATTATATTGAGAGCTATGTGAAAACTGATTACTTCAATACCTTTTTCTCTAAGATTGGTCTTGATTCTCATCTAATGATTGATTTCTGTAAGGATTTTGCCTCTCACGTTGATTCTTTTAAAAAGAAGAAAGACCAGCATCATGAACCTTTCAAAGAGTTACCTGTTGATATTCATGTTGCTGACCCTATTTTGCCTGCAGTTATATATGAAAAGCCTCCTTTTCCCGCAAGGATAAGGGAGCACTCTCTTGTGACAGGCATAATAAATAAAAGTGAGAGAAGAATTGATGAGCCTGAGGACCAGATCAAGGTCGATCCTCAAGTTGCATTGGTTAAAGACCTTGTTACTAATGATGTTTTGGACTCCAATGTAAATTTTTGTGCTGTTTCCACTAACCTTGTCACAACCAAGAATAAAGGCCCAATTTCAGGTACTCCAGTAGTATCTGTTAAAATAGGAGATCACAATTATTATGGGCTATGCGATTTGGGATCGAGTGCTAGTGCTATCCCCTATTCACTTTATGAAGAGATCATCGGTGAGATTTCCCCTTGTGAACTTGAAGGAGTTGATGTTACCATTCATCTTGCAAACAGAGCAACTATCTCTCCTATCGGAATTGTGAGAGGCGTTGAAGTCCTATGTGGAAAGGTAAAATACCCTACCGACTTTCTAGTACTTGGTTCAGAGAGGGACAATTTTTGTCCTATTATTTTTGGTAGACCTTTTCTCAGAACCTGTGGAGCTATAATAGATTGCAAGAAAGGTAAAGTTTCTGTTGAATTCAACGGTGAGCCATATGAATTTAACTTTTCTAAGTTCTCTAAGCAGCCTCGTGGTACCGATTTACCTAGTGATGATAAAATTATTGAAAGTATTGCTTCTATTGCTATTCCCCCTAATGATCCTTTGCAGCAATATATGGAGGACCACGAGAATGATTTGCATATACAGGAAAAAAATGAACTAGATGAAATATTCTTGAGATAACCTGCTATCCTGAAGCACAACCTTCCGGTTGAACCTTTGGGAATTTTATCAAAAACCAAAAGAAGACCCGGTGTTCGATCTTAAACCTCTTCTCGATATGCTCAAGTATGCTTATTTAGATGAAAAGAAAGTATATCCTGTTATTATCAACTCTAACCTTTCAGGATATGAAGAAGAGCGACTATTGGAAGTACTTCGTAAACACCGAGGTGCAATTGGCTATACCCTTGATGACCTTAAGGGGATTAGTCCATCTAGCTGTCAACATACTATCAACCTTGAGCTCGATGCTAAACCAGTTGTTGATCATCAACGACGGTTGAACCCGAAGATGATGGATGTTGTAAGAACTGAGATTCTCAAGCTTCTAGCCGCATGTATTATCTATCCTATAGCTGATAGTAAGTGGGTAAGCCCGATACTTGTGTTCCTAAGAAAGGAGGTACAACTGTGGTTCCTAATGATAAGAATGAACTAATACCTCAGAGAATTATTATTGGATATAGAATGTGTATTGATTAGAGGAAGCTGAACAAGGCAACCAGGAAGGATCACTACCCGTTGCCGTTCATCGACCAAATGCCTGAAAGGTTATCCAAAAATACCCACTTTTGTTACCTCGATGGTTATTCTGGCTTTTCTCAAATTCATGTTAACACTGCTGATCAAGAGAAGACCACTTTTACTTGTCCCTTTGGTACTTATGCTTACAGGCGTATGCCTTTTGGTTTATGTAATGCCCCTGCTACTTTTCAAAGGTGTATGTCTGCTATCTTTCATGGTTTCTGTGAGGAGATTGTGGAAGTCTTCATGGACAATTTCTCCGTCTATGGAACTTCCTTTGACAACTGTCTCCACAACCTTAATAAAGTTTTGCAGAGATGTGAGGAGACAAATCTGGTACTCAACTGGGAGAAGTGTCACTTCATGGTTAACGAAGGAATTGTTCTTGGTCACAAGATTTCCGAAAGGGGAATTGAGGTGGACAAGGCCAAGATCGAAGCAATTGAGAGGATGCCCTATCCAAGGGACATCAAAGGTATTCACAGTTTTCTCGGCCATGCTGGTTTCTATAGAAGATTTATCAAAGACTTTTCTAAGACTTCGAGACCCCTCACTAATCTTCTCCAGAAGGACGTTCCTTTTGTATTTGATGAAGATTGTAAGGAGGCTTTTGAAGTTCTCAAGAAAGCTTTAACAACCGCTCCTATAGTACAACCACCTGACTAGAATTTACCTTTTGAGATTATGTGTGATGCTAGTGATTTTGCTGTTGGAGCAGTTTTAGGGCAAAGGGTTGATAAGAAATTGAATGTTATACATTATGCTAGTAAAACCCTTGATAGTGCTCAAAAGAATTATGCTACTACTGAGAAGGAATTCTTAGCTGTAGTGTTTGCTTGTGATAAGTTTAGGTAGTATATTGTTGATTCCAAAGTTATTATTCATACTGACCATGCTGCCATTACGTACCTTATGACAAAGAAGGATGCCAAACCAAGGCTTATTAGATGTGTACTCCTTCTTCAAGAATTTGATTTGCAGATTGTTGATAGGAAAGGAGAAGACAATCCGGTGGCGGACAATCTTTCAAGGATGGAAGATATACCGCATGATCCCATCCCAGTCAATGACAGTTTTCCAGACGAGCAACTTGCCGTTGTAAAAGTACAATCTCTTTCCGATCCTTGGTTTGCAGATTATGCTAATTTTATCGTTGCAAAGTATTTGCCTCCAGGTTTAACATTTCAGCAAAGGAAGAAGTTCTTTCATGATTTGAGGCACTACTTTTGGGATGACCCACATCTTTTTAAAGAAGGTCCAAACGGGATCGTGAGAAGATGCATACCGGAACATGAGCAGAAGGACATTCTCAGACAATGTCATGATAATCCCTATGGAGGACATCATGCCGGTGAAAGGACCGCACATAAGGTTCTTCAATCAGGTTTTTATTGGCCTACTCTCTTTAAAGATGCTAGAAATTATGTTTTAGCCTGTGATAAATGTCAGAGAGTTGGTAACATTAGTAGAAGGAATGAGATGCCTATGAATTACTCACTAGTGATTGAACCTTTTGATTGCTGGGGTTCTGATTTTATGGGTCCTTTTCCTTCTTCGCACAAGTACACTCACATTTTAGTAGCTGTTGACTATGTGACCAAGTGGGTTGAAGCAATCCCCACTGAAAGTGCTGATCACAAGACATCTTTGAAAATGCTCAAAGATGTGATTTTCCCTAGGTTTGGTGTACCTAGGTATCTCATGACTGATGGAGGATCACACTTCACGCATGGAGCTTTTAGAAAAGCTTTAGCCAAGTACGATGTCAATCATAGAATTGCTTCACCATACCATCCTCAAACTAGTGGGCAAGTTGAGCTCACCAATAGAGAGATCAAGTTGATCTTACAGAAGACAGTTAATAGAAATAGAAAGGACTGGTCAAATAAGTTAGGAGATGCTTTGTGGGCGTATAGAACTGCTTACAAAAACCCCATGGGCATGTCCCCCTATAAGATGGTTTATGGCAAGGCTTGCCATTTGCCATTAGAATTAGAGCACAAAGCTTTCTGGGCTGTTAGAGAGCTTAATGCTGACCCAAAGTTAGCTGGTGAGAAGCGTCTCATGAACTTGACTTCTCTAGATGAGTGGAGAAGTGAAGCTTACGAGAGCGCTAAAATGTTCAAGGAAAAGGTAAAGAAGTGGCATGATAGGAGGATTCTGAAACGTGAATTTAATGTTGGTGATAAAGTTTTGTTGTTTAGATCCCATTTCAGGTTTTCTCCAGGCAAACTACTTTCCAGGTGGGAAGGGCCATTTCATATTGAAGAAGTCTATCGGTCTGGTGCAATCAAGATTAACAATTTTGAAGGCACCAAACCTCAAGTTGTGAATGGGCAAAGACTTAAGCATTACATAGCAGGAGACCCTGTCAATGTTGATGTGAATATGATATACACAACAACTCACGAAGAACATGTTGCAGCCCTGTTTCAGACACCAGCAGAAGCAGAATAAGAAAATGTATGTATTACGGTAAGGAAACATCGCGAACCGCCATAAAAGTTCCATATTATGAGTTTTTGCAAAATTAGTAAAATTATAAGCCCAAGTGGAACCGGAGACAAGCTCCAGGGGGCACAGGCGCCCCCCTGGCGCGGCCTACCTCCTGGCCGCGCCGGGAGGCCGCCTGGGCACCCAGGAGTCCGTCTCCGACCCCGTTTTAGCTTGTTACCTTCCTTTCTGTGCATAAATTTTTGCTATATATTTGCCCGGATTGTTCCAGCAACGTATCTCGCGATTTCGTGTGTTTTCTTTTTGATCTGTTTCTGCCAGGGAATCTTTTAGCTGGACCTAGGTGCCATGGCTTCCCCAAGTTCCCCCAAGGACAAGTTCGTCGTCAACGTCATCAACCCTTACCTCGCTGAGGTGAAGAAGCACCCTCAGGTTGTTCGGATGGAGGACGGTATCCTCCATCAAGAAGATCTGAAGGGACCTATCAAGGAGGGGAGCATCCAGGCCAGGCTAGAAGAAGTGGAGCAAGAAGTCTTCAAGTACAAGAAGATGATCGAGCGTGGTGTTGATGCTAACTTTGACATCATCAATGAGCTGAAGACCTACTTCCTGAAGGAGATGAAGGAGATGTGGAAAAGCATCACCGCATCTGAAGAAAGAATTGAAGAGCTCCAAGGGCAAATTTATGATCTACATCTCCAGAACTGTGAGTATGAACTAAGGTTTATGCGCATGGGTATGGGTACTGCATGCAGGATTCAGGAGACAAACTTCTCATATGAAACTGGAGAACCCCTTCCATGGAAGCGCTTCGCCGAGGACTACGTGATCAACGTCAACAAGAATGAGGAGTGAAATCTCCTTGGGTAATGGCATTCCCTTGGCTTGTTCCAAGCTTGGGGGAGTGCCCGGTATCTTTATCTTTATCTTTTGTCTTTTAGAGTCAAGTAGAGTCGTATCATGTCTAGGGAAGTTATTATATGAAATAGGTGTGTGCATTGATGTCTATCACTCCTTCTGTGGAGAGATTGTATCCGTGAGTGTGGAGTCGTCTATGATGGAATATTAATGAGAAGTCTATTGGTTCCTTTGCTGCACTCGGTATTCTCTTCACGCAATCGACCTTATATGATGATTCTTATGGGGAGTATTGACCTTATATCAGGTATGGCTTTGAAAACCTTACTTAATCTTGGCAAACATAGCTTTGGTCATAACAACAAGCATGATTTTCTTAAAGTAGCGACATAGCCAAAACCTTTATGTTATTATGCTTGAATTGTTATGCTGACAAGGAAGACAACTTGATGTGTTATGCTTATTTTAATGTGTATGCTTTATATTGCTTTGCATCTTAGTCATCATCAATTGTCTGTTCCCTCAAAGCCTTTGCTAGCCTAAACTCTGTACTAAGCGGAATTCTGCTTGTGCATCCATACCCTTAAACCAATACCTTCCATATGAGTCCACCATACCTTCCTATTCGTGGTATTCCACTACCACCTCCTAAAGTATAGAATTTGTGTGTTATCCTTAAATGTTCAAAATCTTCTATTTTGTGCCCCTGTTTTAGCTCATGAGGAAGTAGTAGTTAATTCATGATCTTTTTAAGTTGGACAAGTTTTACCCCGGGATTGCATGTCTAATCTGCAAACCCCTAATACGAGAAGGAACTGACATGAGTGCGCCCGACTTATAAAAGATAATACAACAAACAAACCCTCCTTCACGCTTTGTTCCTGAGAAATCATAAAACTTTTGGCCGCGATAAACAAAGGAGATTAGGGGATGTGATCGTCCCCGTGCGGGAGCCGTTCCTCGAAACTTGTCCAGCTCGAGAAGTAATTGAGTTATCTATTAGCATTCATTGACAAATCATGCACCTCTCAAAACTTGTTTTCATTCTGTTTGATTTAAGGATAGCACATGAGTTTTCCCTACTTCCCTAGAGCAGGGCCTATCTCTTAGTTTTAGGTTGAGTCAGTTATTCCTACTTCCTTCTATTCCTAAAGAGAGCAGACATTTGATGTTGACGAGGATTCATTCATATAAAGTTGCATTAAGATTTGTCATATCATATCCTTGTTGACATTATCATTTGATAAGTAAGTTGTTTGTCAAGCCCAGTTAAAGCAAACATCTTCCTTTGTGTTAACACTTTCACTTCTTGCCTAATAACATGTTCTTTCAAAAGCTTCAATTAATCTCATTAAAACATAAAGAGAAAGAGCAAAAGTAAAAGCTAATAGTTGTTCTTTGACCAAAGGACATGTTTGCCATGATTTGATGAGTTTCCTTAGCCCTACTTTCGATTATAAGTGTTACCACTCTTTTATAAGAGCTTTATGAGTTGAAAATTGCTGTTGAGGATATTTGAGTTTGATGAAGAAACTGTGATGCTTCTTGTCCGTAATCTATTTATCGACACTTCACTCTCTAAACTTGTGGACAGGTTTACCGAGCTCAGTATTCGCTTGGGGACAAGCGAGGTCTAAGCTTGGGGGTGTTGATACGTCCAAAATGCATCACTATTTTATATCGTAATTCATCCTTATTAATTGATATATTTCACATTACGATGATGTTCTTATGTTGTTTTGGCCTATTTTACACAGTTTGCAACTTTCCGGTGCCGAAGCAGCAGACGCAGGATTCAGCGGTAAAAAGTGGACGCTGAGTTGCTGAAGAAGAATAATTCCAAATTACCTGAAAATTGACGGAGGGTATTTTCCAGAAGGATCACGAAGACACGCAAAAGAGCAACCAAAGGGGGGCCACAGGGTGCCCAGGCGGCCACCTGGCGCGGGCCCCTCCCTGGCCGCGCCGGGGGGGGGGGGGCGCCTGGAGCCCCTGGCCCACTTCCGGCTGCCCCCTTTGGCATATATATTCCTCGTCATCCAAAAACCCTAAAAAAGAGAGTTTTGACGGAGTTCCGCCGCCGCTCCGTGGCGGAAACCTACAGAGAAGAAAAAGCCATCTCGGGCGGGCAGATTCCGCCGAGGAAATCACCTCCCGGAAGGGGAGATCATCGCCATCGTCATCACCATCGTCACGGGCACCATCGAGATCATCATCAACATCATCCCCAACATCAGCACCATCTCCATCTTCATTCAATCTCATCTCATCATTGCAACTTGTGTTGTAATCCGTACTATCTATCCTCTCTACTCTATCGGTGTTGATTACTACTTTGTGGTGAATGCTATTGAGTTTTGTTGGAGAAATATCATTATGTCCAGATTGTTTATCATCCATTTATCTCCACTGATCATGATCTCTTTTATGTCTTGTGAGTAGTTACTTTAGTTCTTGAGGGCATGGGAAAAGTCTTGTTGTTAGTAGTCATATGATGTTGAAGTAATATGTGTTGTTTGATACTTAAGTTGTGTTGTTATTTTGCTAGTGGTGTTGTGTGAGTCGAACACTCAACACTTCGCCTTATTAAGGACCTAGGGGAATACATTGTGTATAAAGAATGCTTACGGTGGGTTGCCGGAGTGACAGAAACCTGAACCCCAGTTCGCACGCTTTTGCACAAGGGAACAATGGATAATCGATCGTATTGCTATGGTTAGGCTTTTGCCTTAAATACTATCTTGTATTTGCGGATGCTTGCAAGGTGTTTAATCATAAGAGTGCACTCATCTTAGTCTAGAGAGTGTACTAGCATAGATCCACCCACTCAACACTTATCAACACATAACATAGTACCGATACGGAATATGGTGAAAGCACATGACTACCTCTCCCGTGTGTCCTCAAGAACACTTTAGCCTTTATAAGTTCAGTTGCTAGGCCTCTCCTTTGCTCAGAAAGGATTGGGCCACTTGTTATTCTCCAGTGCCTTTTACTTTGTTCGCTTTTACTTCCCTGTTGCTTATATCAAGAAAACCCCTAAAAGTTACCTTTCAGTGCTTGCAGTTATTCCTTGCTCAGAATCACTTATCAATACCTTCTGCTCCTCGTTGGGTTTGACACTCTTACTTATCGAAAATGCTGCAATAGATCCCTTACGGTTGTGGGTCATCACACGCTGGAGCTTATCGGCCCACCTCCACGCAGCGATGAGGCTCCTAGCGCCTTTGACCTTCCTCACAAAGTACCCATCTTCATACACCTCCTCCGCACATTGACGGGCCCGCCCCCAAAACTCCACCGCCTCCTTTTTCTAGGCGGCATCACAGGCTTCAGAGGCCGCCTGGTACCTAGCTTCCTCCCCCACCATCTCTTTCTTGAATGCCACTTGCCTGGCTTTCTCAGCCGGCAGCAGCGACTTCCACAGACAAATATTGTACTGGCCCCAAAACCAATCCAAAGTTGGGGGGTCCGGAGCAACCTCATCCGGCGGCGTGTAGGGGTCCTCGTCGCTGCTCTTTGAGTGAGCGTCCTTGGGGGGCGCCGACTCCTCGTCGGCGCATGGGCAGACCGATGGCGCCATGGCAGAGATTTGAGAGAGAGAGAGACACACACACACACACACACACACACACACACAGAGAGAGAGGGCGAGCGAGGGGAGGATGTAGATGAGAATGCCAGCGGGACGACATGAGCAAGGTAGTATTTATTTGCGGCCGGAATCTAGATCGACGGAACAGTACACGCGTCGGTCGCCAGAACTTACGCTTACTGTAGTTTGAATTACACAAGATTCCCTCAACAAAATCCGTGTGTGAACTTACTAGCTAACGGTTTCCAATACAGAACCGTGTTTGACTAATAACCCCGCCACTCACCTTCCAAACCTCGAGGCGCGAAATAGAGTGACAATCGTGTGGGGGCCGGTTGTCTTGTTAGATCTTTACATTTTCTTTTTTGAACACCAGATATTTACATCGTTCGACGATTTTTTAACTCGCACACAAGTAAACAAAAATATGATTAAACAAACCATTATGGTTAGCCGTTGCATGTAGATGTATTTCAAATTTGAATTATGGTCATTAAATGGCTACAAAATCACTTAAATATCTTTAAAAGGTCAAATAACCCCTGAAAATTTCCAAATTTTCACATGACAATTGTATTAGTGCATGTTAAACGTAGAACAAATTTGAAGGTCGTAAGAGGAAGCTATCTCCCATTCGTCATCAAACATGCATTGTTCCCTCTCAGAACCACGAGCCTTCTTATGAGTTTCTCCGGTTTGCGAGGGGTGTGTGTCTAAAATTTCGTCAAATAGGTCAATTTTTTACCACATCATCTTGGTGGCATGACATTACATCAAGCAAGGTTTCATGTTTTTCTGATCATTTTTTGATTTTTTGGAATTAAAATGCCATGGCACTCCATGCATGTGTCCATGTCGTGAGACCAATATGTTCGAAATTTCTTCTAATTTACTGCACATGGAATTAACTCGCACAGAAGTACACAAATATGATGTTTCAAACCTTTATGGTGAAGGGAATATGCCCTAGAGGCAATAATAAAGTTGTTATTTGTATTTCCTTATATTATGATAAATGTTTATTATTCATGCTAGAATTGTATTAACCGGAAGCTTAGTACATGTGTGAATACTTAGACAAAACAGAGTGTCCCTAGTATGCCTCTACTAGACTAGCTCATTGATCAAAGATGGTTATGTTTCCTAGACATAGACATGAGTTATCATTTGATCAACGGGATCACATCATTAGGAGAATGATGTGATGGACAGGACCCATCCATTATCTTAGCAACTTGATCGTTTAGTTTTACTGCTATTGCTTTCTTCATGACTTATACATGTTCCTATGACTATGAGATTATGCAAGTCCCAAATACCGGAGGAACACCTTGTGTGCTCTCAAACGTCACATCGTAACTGGGTGAATATAAAGATGCTCTATAGGTGTCTCCGAAAGTGTTTGTGGTGTTGGCATAGATCGAGAATAGGATTTGTCACTTCGAGTGTCGGAGAGGTATCTCTGGGCCCTCTCGGTAATACACATCATAAAAAGCCTTGCAAGCAAATGACTAATGAGTTAGTCACGAGATGAAATATTACAAAATGAGTAAAGAGACTTGCCGGTGACGAGATTGAACTAGGTATGATGATACCGACGATCGAATCTCGGGCAAGTAACATACCGATGACAAAGGGAACAACGTATGTTGTTATGCGGTTTTACCGATAAAGATCTTCGTAGAATATGTTGGAACCAATATGAGCATCTAGGTTCCGCTATTGTTTATTGATCGGAGATAAGTCTCGGTCATGTCTACATAGCTCTTGAACCCGTAGGGTCCGCACGCTTAACGTTCGATGACGATTGATATTATGAGTTTATGTGTTTAGATGTACCGAAGGTAGTTCGGAGTCCCAGATGTGATCACGGACATGACGAGGAGTCTCGGAATGTCCAAGACATAAAGATTGATATATTGGACAGCTATATTCAGACACCGGAAGTGTTCCGGGAGATTTCGGAGAAAACCGGAGTGCCGGAGGGTTACCGGAACCCCCCCCGGGAGAACTAATGGGCCACATGGGCCTTAGTGGAGAGAGAGAGGGCCGGCCAGGGCAGGCCACGTGCCCCTCCCCCTCTAGTCCGAATTGGACTAGGGAAGGGGGGGGGCAACGCCCCCCTTTTCCTTCTCCCTCTCCTCCTTCCTTTCCCCCTCCTAGTAGGAGTAGGAAAGGGGAGTCCTACTCCTACTAGGAGGAGGACTCCTCCTCTCCTTGGGCGCGCCATAGGGGCCGGCCGGCCCTCCCCCTTGCTCCTTTATATACGAGGGCATGGGCACCCTAGGACACACAAGTTAACATCAATTTTAGCCGTGTGCGGTGCCCCTCTCCATAGATGCACACCTCGATCATATCGTTGTAGTGCTTAGGCAAAGCCCTGCGTCGGTAGCTTCATCGTCACCATCACCATGCCGTCGTGCTGACGAAACTCTCCCATGACGCTCAAATGGATCAAGAGCTCGTGGGACGTCATCGAGATGAACGTGTGCTGAACGCGGAGGTGCCGTACGTTCGGTGCTTGGATCGGTTGGATCGCGAAGACATTCGACTACATCAACCGCGTCACTAGACGCTTCCGCTTTCGGTCTACGAGGGTACGTAGACACACCCTCCCCTCTCGTTACTATGCTTCTCCTAGATAGATCTTGCATGATCGTAGGATTTTTTTTGAAATACTACGTTCCCCAACAATTAGTTCTATGTTACTCCCTCCATTCCCTTATACAAGGCACAAACTCAAATTACAGGTAGCAAGGTAAAATTTAATGACTGCTTTGCAAGTCCACTTTTCTTTTCATTAACTAGGATCATTAATACGCCCACATGCATGCAAGGCAGGAATTAGAAGGAAGTAGCATAGTGTCATTATGACTATATGCATGCAAGTATTAAAAAGGTTAGTAGTACGAGAAAACATCATTAATTTTGCCTCGATTATAGTTAGTGGCCTTGTATAGATGTGAATTGTATTATTCATAGTGGCCTTGTATAAGGGAATGGAGGGAGTACTAAATTTGTGCATGTACACACCTGTTAGTATCAATTTGCTGTCATCGAAACACGGTCGCTATGCTATTGCAGTTATATTTACCTTCCTCATAAAATGTTCATTTTTTTTATTTATAGTACATGAGTTAGAACTTGTAGCGTTGTTGTAGTTAATTATAGCTTCTGATGTTTCAGAATTTGGTTGTTGTCTCTGTAGCAATTAATTCATTTGCACATTGATATTTTTGAGAAGATATGTCATAATTAACTTGTTTCTTTAGGTTTTTTAAAATAAGTATTGGTGATTTTCTATGTTGCTATAAATCCATTTCCCCCACAATTGTTACTGATCTAGTTTTAAATATTATAGGATGAAAGGAAGTGTTCTTACTTGGAGTGGGTTGATCAAGAGTGGCCAGAGTCTTTGAAGATGTGCCTAGCAAAGCTCTAGAGCATGTATGAGGAAGAGAATAGAGGCAGGCTTAGAGACAGTGTTGTCAACGCTGAAGAATATTTGAAGATGCGGGATTAAAGGAGGAAGCTGGAGAATGAGCTTAGATTTTTTTATATCAGACTTTGCTAAGATTTTGTTGGCGAAGGAGGAGGCACTTTCCTAGTTGGCCAGTGCAAAATAGGTTCTTACTGAACTGAAAGCAGAGGTGGATAAGACGAGCCTGGATGATCTCGATTAGGGAAATGAATATATTGTTCTAATATTATTCTTATGAAGTTGAACTAGCTATATGATGTACTGTGTTGTTTTCAGGTTACTATCATACTATGATGTTAAAATATATTTATGTGCCTGATATGAAATCGGCAAACAACTGTTCAATATGAAATGTGAATTTGCGTAATACTGGAATTATTAATTGTAAGCTAATAAACCTACTAAATGTGTCATGGAACTTTGCAAATGGTTTTAGCAGTAAAAGCGCTTGTGATGGATAGCCCAATGCCACATAGTTTTTTTCATCAAATTGTGTGTGATTTAGTTGAATAAAAGCGAACGGTTAACCGAGGCAGAGCGTGTGTGATAGTTACACCTATCACACACGAGCCTATACATAAAAATGTGTGGGATGTACATACGAACGGAAATGTTTTCCCTAGAATGACTGTGTGGGATGTACATACAAATGGAAATGTTTTCCCTGGATTGACTGTGTAGGATGTACATATGAACGAACACATTTTCCCTGGATTTACTATGTGGGATGTACATAAGAACGGAAACATATTCCTTCGATTGACTGTGTGTGATATACATACGAACAAAAATGTTTTTCTCGGATTCACCACGTGGGATGTACATACGAACGCAAACGATTAGGTTTCGATGCCTCGCCCGATTGCACATGAGCTCATTTTGCCCCAGCCTGTGTAACCAAGTCATAGCAAGCTACAAGGACTCCAGTAAAACACCGTGTGACATTTCCTCGAAGGGACAGACATAGGAGCAAGGATGGTCAAATGACGGTCAACCCATGTATTCCAGAGTAGTAGCAAGCTACCAAGGCTCAGTGGAAGCAATAGGAGGCATTTCCCCATAAGAGAGGCTACCATGAATAAACAACTAGGTGTCGGATCCCACACATACCAAGCATTTCAATAATATACACACAATATGCCCGATATGTGTAAATACAACATGGGAGCACAACAAAAATCAACAACTCATATAGACAAAGTCCCAGACGAGCCAACATAGCATTATATTACAAACATGGGTCACATGACCCAACATATAGAGCATACAAGCAACAGAAGCATAACATGTCTGTGTACAAACAACTACAAATGAAAAGGGCTGAGAAGCCTGACTATCTACAAGACCCTCCCAAGGGTACAAGATCATAGCTAAGGTAACAAGGTACTCGTCGAAGTCCAACAGAACTACTAGAAAGACAGAAGTCTCCTCTGTAAAAAATGTAAATTCAGCAAACATGAGTACAAATGTACCCAGCAAGACTTACATTAGAACTAGCTACGTACGCATCAGTATCAACAAAGGGATAGTGGAGTTTAACTGTAGCAAGCCAACTTTGACTCAGTGGATATCATGTACTACGACTGCAAGTAATCTCTTTGAGGTGGCGCACACGAGTCCACATATTCACCATATCAATACACCACTATGGATCCTCTCATGTTTTCCTATGAGAAGGCCATCCATAGCACTCATGCTTATCTTGCGCATTTTAGGTATCCACTTCAAGTTATCTATGAACCATATAAGCTTTCCAAGTAGTCCACATCTGAGGACGCGGCTATTCTAATAGACCATTAACCCTGCAGGGGTGTACTTCTTTGCACACACACTCACCACTTATCGCCGTTTACACTACATGTACTCGGCAACCTTAAAGTGGAAGCCCAGCGAGGGTGTTGGCCATGACCTGACTAACCATGGATGACTCTAGTCCAGGTTTATTGCCTATCCGAGGTTGAAACCGCAAAGGAAGTCCGGCCAAAGTTTCCATCATGGCCCCAAACAATGTAAGCAGGGTTCCCAAGCCCACCATCCGGGTGCCACTTGGTACATCATGCCACTGTGCCTAGTCTGTCCCAAGCCCACCTATACCGGATGCCACTTGGTAGACTACTAGCACTACCTACAAACACCAGAAACTAGTTGCAACTCCTAGACGAAGATCGAGTAAGTTAATAAGTCGAAAGAGTCAATTAAGGATCCCAATGTGTGGTAGTAGCTGTTCTTGGATAACATACACATACCTCAGTTCCTAAAGATGGTATCAATGTGACAACCAACCATGTACCCCTACATGGCATCTCATCCCTACCTTTACCAAATCGTGTTCACATACTTAACTCTCAATAGTAGGACATGTTCACCATCATTCCAATCCATCCCATATGAATCAGACCTGACACAACTCTAAGCATAGCAGGCATAATGAACAAGCATGAATTAGTAGGCACATCATGGCTCAAACAACTCCTACTCATGCTAGTGGGTTTTAACTATTTACTGTGGCAAAGACAGGTCATGCGAAGGAAATGGGTTCAACTACCGCAACATGTAACAGTAGAATCGTTGTTGTCCTAATGTAGTAAAAGAGAGCAAGAGCAAGAGAGTGGGGTTCTATCGAAATGCTCAATGGGGGTTTGCTTGCCTAGCACTTCTGAAGATAGTATTGTTTCTTCATCGATGCTATCGATGACATCGTCGGAGCAACGTCTGCTAAGAGGGGACAAACACCGGCAAACAAGTGAGAACACAATCAATGCAATGCAACAATATGATGCATGAATGTGACATGGCAATATGCTATGATTTGAGCTAATGCAGCTAGCAACAATTTAAATGAAGTTAGTTTGAGCCCAAGGTTCATTCAAACTCCACATTAGACATTTAAAATGCCATTTATTCAAATTGTCATATACAGTGATTGTAGGTTGTTCAAACATGCATGGAAATGTCATAAACATAATCTTCATATTTTTCTGATAATTTTTCATCTATAAATTATTTCATTCTGAGCTACGGTTGATTTTCGATGAATTTCGAAGTTTTAACAATTTTCTGGAATTTCCTGGATTATTTTTAATCCAGAAAATGTTACGTACATCAATGCTTGCGTCAACAAGTCAACGGTGCTAACCAGTGTCAAACCTGACGCGTGGGACCCATAGGTCAGTGACAAATGGTTAACAGGGGTTATCTCTAATCTAACTAAAAATTAGGGGCGCTGGGGACCACTGTCGGTGATGGTGGGGTGGTTAATTAGCGCCTAACTAAGAGGCCACATCAGCCCACCGGAGTTGGCCGACGGTAACCAAAACCGCGGTAGAAGTTCGCCAGAGTTGCGCTAGTGGCGGTGGTTGGACGCGCGAAGACCACCTGGCGGTAGCCCGTGCATGTGCTGATCCAGGGGAGCAAGCGGCTGGGCGGGAAGTGGCTGGAGCTCACTGGAACTGAGCTCACGGCGGTTGCCAGAGTTCGATGAGGGTGGGTTCGAGGGCGAGGAGGTAACAGGGGGGAATAGAGAGGGGCTCACGGCGATTCTAACGAGCAGGCCAGCGAGGTCGGGGAAGCACGGACGTCGGCGAATCTATGTTGAGGTTGTCGGCGACTGGAGGTTGAAGATGAGGTCGGGGACGACGCTGCGAGGCTCCCGTGGTCGCGTTTGTTGGCGTGTGGATCCATGGGTTCATGGCGGAGCTCCTCGTCATAATGGTTGGGCGAGTGGTGGTCTGTAGCCATGGCAACGGTGAACGACGGCGACGGTGATGCTCGGGCGCGTGCAGGGAGAGAGTAGAGGAGGGGGAAAGTGAGCGTGGAGAGGTGGGGAGGAACCAGGGGAGCGTGGGCGTCTCTGTGGCACGGTCAGGAGGGCGGGGAGGAGTACAGCGGGGCAGGCATGACGGGGAGGCCTCAGGCGCATGCGCGTCGACATGCCTCTGCCAGTAGGTGGCAGCTGGGCCTGTTCCTGGTAAGTCACTCTCCCTTCTATTTGTTTCTATTTTCTTCATGTTTTTTGTTTTACTATTTTGCAACTTTGTTTGAATCTGGTTTTCAAACCAAACTTTTTTTATGCTTCTGAAAATTATTGTGGGAGCTACAGGGATTATTCCGGAGACCCACAATGTCAGGCCCAAGATGCGATTCTATCCCGATCACGTGACACTTACGTGATTGGGGCACAACCGCATTTCAGGCGCTTAGCAAGATGGATATCATTACATCGTACCATTACATACATACATGGGGGATACAAAAATACATACATGTCACATGAATACAACAACATCAATACAAGGTATCCGACTACGGATACAAATATGAAAAGCACAAAGACATCCATCTGCTATCCTAGGCTGCCGACCCGGAACCTAACCCAAGACTGAAGAAGAAGAAGAAAAGAACTCCAAACAACGATCAACGCTCTCACGTCAAGTCATCGGAAACCTGCACCTGCAACTGTTGTTGTAGTATCTGTGAGCCACGAGGACTCAGCAATCCCATAACCATGGGTAAAAAGACTATCAAAGCTTAATGGGTAGGAAGAGGTAAAGTGGTGAGGTTGCAGCAGCGGCTAAGCAAAAGTATGGTGGCTAACTTACGAGTACAAGAATAAAATGAGCATCTACGCAAACGGTCGCAACTAGTAGTGATCGCTAAAGATCCTGAACTACTTACGAGACAAACATAACCCCACCGTGTTCTCTTCTCAAAGTGAAAAGAGACAGTCACGGTTACTCACACAGTTGTGTGTTTTACTTCGGATCCTCTGTCAAGTTTTCTACAACCGGACATTAACAAATTCCAATCTTCCACATAACCGCGGGCACGGCTTTCGAAAGATCATAACCCTGCAGGGGTGTCCCAACTTAGCCCATCACAAGCTCTCACGATCAGCTGAAGTGATAAATATAATATCATCACCCCTTATCTTAGGGCAATCCGATCAGGCTCGGCATCCCGGTGCACAAGACATTTCGACAATGGTAAAACAAGTCCAGCAA
Source organism: Secale cereale (assembly GCA_902687465.1). Classification (NCBI taxonomy): domain Eukaryota; kingdom Viridiplantae; phylum Streptophyta; class Magnoliopsida; order Poales; family Poaceae; genus Secale; species Secale cereale. Next base: position 216,544,892 of record LR738711.1, on the reverse strand, counting down.
GACCTCCCGGCGTGCCGACACCCTGATAGTAGCCGCGCGTATCTCATCTCAGGCCACGTCCGGATGGGACAAGCTACAGGTATGCCAGATACCTCGAGTTTCCCCGAGGCGGCCCCACAGGTTGCCCGTTTGGGACCAACACCATCAGCACTGGCCCCCTTGCTATGTAGAAAGAATCCTCGGGTAGCGCTAACTCCCTATGCAATTTAATTAATTAATTAAGTTGTTATTATGAGCTAATTAAAACCAATGTTGGGCCTTGCTGGAGGAGTTTTATTCAAAGACGAACTGTCAAGGGGTCCCCATATACCCAACCGTGTAAGGAACGAAAAATCAAAGAACATAATGCCGGTTTATCGGCGCCTAAGGTGGCATGATTGGAACAAAACACCGAGCAAAAGGCCAAGCCTTCCATTCATTCCCAGTATATAGGTGTGTTAATAATAATAATAGATATTGTGATATTCCAACAACAAGTTTCCGCCTGGAACGATCTTCATCTTAACCTGCAACTAACAATGCTATAAGAGGGGCTGAGCAAGCGGGTAACATAGCCAACCAATGGTTTTGCTAGGAAGGTTTCAAAGGTTAGAGGTTTCATGGCAACAAGGAGAGGCTGACAATAATGATGGGTAGCGCGAAATATAAAGATAGCATCGAGACAACTAAGCAATGGCAATTATAGTAAAGGTATCCAAGGTTACGGTCATCTTGCCTGAGATCTCGCAAGGAAGAAGAACAGATCCGTGAAGATGACGAAGAAGAAGCCTTGAAGAAGAACCACGGGTAGACGAACGAATCCTCACGAACGCAATGGAACAAGCACTAACGAGAAGAAGCAAGCAATACGGTAAACACACAACACAAGATCATTACAATATGCTTAACCAAGTAGGATGCACGACAAGTCTACATATGATGCACAACAAGTCTATACAGGAAGCAAAACATGGCAAGGTAGGAAGCATAGCAAAATAACACAAGTTTATATATGATGTAATACATGGCAAGGTATGATGCATGACAAGTCTATACATGAAGCAATACATGGCAAGGTAGGAAGCACAACAAAACAACACAAGAAACATGACAATTTGCTCAAGCAAGTATGATGCAAAACAAGTCTACATATGATGCACAACAAGTCTATACAGGAAGCATAACATGACAAGGTAGGAAGCACAAAAAAACAACACAAGTCTATATGATGCAATACATGGCAAGGTAGGATGCATGACAAGTCTACACAGGAAGCAAAACATGGCAAGGTAGGAAGCACAGAAAAGCAACATAAGAACAACAAGTTTAAAAGAGGCCGGAAGCTACTTAAGACAAATCCGGTAAGTCCTCATATGCAAAGTTTGAAATTAGTCCAGATCTGCACAAACCTTAAGTTAAAGTTGTTAAACAGCAATTTAACATGCACCAACATGATCTACACGAAATTCTAGTCAAGTTTCATATAAAGTTTGTTTAATTCGGAGCTACAGCCTAGAAGATATGAGCAAAACAAGTTAAGCATGGCAACGGTGCAAGATGCACCCAAACATCAAGCAAACTCACTCCAAACATGAAAACAATATGATATTATGATTCTACATGCAAAATCACACAAGTTTCATATAAGAAACACTCAAAACGGAGCAACGGGCTAAAAGATACACATGAAACAAGATATAACAACAAGCTGAAAATAACAGCCACATAGCAACTTTGGAGCAAGAAATATATACTCTACAACACTCAAACATGGTGACAAGAAGCATGGACATGAAGTAGACATATCCTACAGCAAACAACTCCATTGGATCATCTCCATAGGAGGCATGGATCAATAGCAACAAGCTACAACATTTTGATCATGACAATAAAAACCTGACAGCAATATTTTATAGCAACTTGGGAGCAAGATGAAATTAAGCAACAACAACTCAAATGAGCAAGTAAGAGCATGGATGGATAGATAACAACATATACAACAAGGAATGATCAATGACCACCCCAAAACTAACATGGATTTGCCTAGGGCATCAAGCAAACATAGCATCAGGATATTACAGATTCCAGACTTTGTGAAATTTCACTGTGTTAAAACAGTAACAGCAACATGGCAAGTTTACAAGCATGTTTAAGTCAACACAAGGCATATCATGGAAAGTTAAATGCACCACAGCAAAGACCACATCATGGAGATTCTAAAACATCTAGGCATGTGACATGGAGACAAACACATCAATAGCAACGAGCTCCTCAACTAGGCATCTCGTAACAAGTTACAAAACCTAACAGCCACATGCACTTTTGCAACAGAGATAAACATGGCAATATGGACTCAAACAAGCATGCTATAGCAACCAACATGTAGAGCATCTCATGATGAACATTTTGGCATATCATATGCATCATTTGGATAAACATGCACCAAGTTATCATATATCAAACATGGCATAAAAATAACAAGTAGCAGCAGTTTGTAACAAGTAGCACTCTTACAACAGAGATTAGAGCATCTAGATGAACTCAAATGAGCATGGCACAATGGAACAAAGTGTAGAGCACAACACCACGATCATTTTGACATATCATACACTCAAATCTGACCATCACACAAAAAGTTGTTGGCAGTCAAAGATGCAACATTATAATGCAAAACTGAGGACTTAGCAGTTTTTACTAGACTGAAAAAAACAATAGGGCGCAATATAGCTAAGTCATGGGCGGGAGATTAGGTGGGCTCACCAAATTGGGCCTGGCCCAACACTGTGGGGGACGAGTCGGGCCCGAACGGTGGCTGCAGCGGACTGGGCCTGAAGCGGGAGACGGGCCAGGCCGACTCAGCCCACGGGGAGGAGGCCCATGCGAGGCGAGGCCGTACTGGGCGACGGGGCTCGGCCTCCAGCCGAGGACGCTGGCGGCGGAAGGTCAACGGCGGCGGGAGCGACGGAAGTTGGTGGCTGGAGTTACAAGGCGGCGGCGGGAGGAGCCTGCTCGAGAGGGAGGCTCGGGCGGACGAGCCAGGCGCGGGGCGGCGGTGGTGGATTCGAGGCCTAGGCGCCCGGATCTGGCTGGAACGGGGCCTGCGACGACCTGGCAGGCGGCGCTCGTCGGCGCTCCGGCGAGGCGCAGTACGGGCAGTTGGTGTTGGAAATATGCCCTAGAGGCAATAATAAAAGTATTATTATTATATTTCCTTGTTCATGATAATCGTCTGTTATTCATGCTTGAATTGTATTGTATGGAAACAGCGATACATGTGTGAATACATAGACCAAAATGAGTCCCTGGTAGGCCTCTAGTTACCAGCTCGTTGATCAACAGATGGTCACGATTTCCTGACCATGGACATGGGATGTCAGTGATAACGGGATCACATCATTAGGAGAATGATGTGATGGACAAGACCCAATCCTGAGCATAGCACGAGATCGTATAGTTCGTAATGCATAAGCTTTTCAGTGTCAAGTATTTATTCCTTAGACCATGAGGTTGTACAACTCCCGGATGCCGTAGGAATACTTTGGGGGTGCCAAACGTCACAACGTAACTGGGTGGCTATAAAGGTACGCATCGGGTATCTCCGAAAGTGTTTGTTGAGTTGGTACGAACCGAGACTGGGATGTTGTCAGTCCATATGATGGAGAGGTACCTCTGGGCCCACTCGGTAAGACATCATCATAATGAGCTCAATGTGACTAAGTAGTTAGTCAGGGGATGACGGATTACGGATTGAGTAAAGAGACTTGCCATGACGAGATTGAACAAGGTATCGGGAATATCGACGATCGAATCTCGGGCAAGTACCGTACCGATGGACAAAGGGAATAACGTACGGGATTAAGTGAATCCTTGACACGGTGGTTCATCCGATGAAGATCATCGAGGAACACGTGGGAACCAACATGGGTATCCAGATCCCGCTGTTGGTTATTGACCGGAGAGTGGTCTCGGTCATGTCTACGTGTCTCCCGAACCCGTAGGGTCTACACACTTAAGGTTCGGTAACGCTAGGGTCGTAGAGATAAATGCACGTGGAAACCCGAAAGTTGTTCGGAGTCCCGGATGAGATCCCGGACGTCACGAGGAGTTCCAGAATGGTCCGGAGGTAAAGATTGATATATAGGAAGTCAGGTTTCGGCCATCGGGTCTTCTCCGGGGGTCACCGGGAGCGTCCCGGGACCACCGGAGGGTCCCCGGGGGTCCACCGGGTGGGGCCACCCATCCCGGTGGGGCCCCTAGGCCGCAAGGGGAAGTGTCCAGCCCTAATGGGCTGGCGCACCACTAGGGGCTCACCTCCCCATGCGCCTAGGGTTGAAACCCTAGGGGGGAGGGGGCGCCCCACTTGCTTGGGGGGCAAGGACTCCCCCCTGGCCGCCGCCCCCCTGCAGATTGGATCTGCAGGGCCCTGGCGCACCCCCTTGGCCCCCTATATATATGTGGGAGGGGAGAGGGCAGCCGCACCCTTGCCCTGGCGCCTCTCCCCCTCCCGTCACACCTCCATACTCCCAACGCAGGGCGCCCCGCGAAGCCCTGCTGCGATTTCCACTGCATCCACCACCACGCCGTTGTGCTGCTGGATCTCTGACGACTTCTCCTCCCCCCTTGCTGGATCAAGAAGGAGGTGACGTTGCTGCACCGGACGTGTGTTGAACGCGGAGGTGCCGTCCGTTCGGCGCTAGATCATCGGTGACGAAGAACGCGAAGAGTACGACTACTTCATCCACGCTTCTTCGAAAGCTTGCGCACGCGATCTACATAATGGTATGTAGATGCACTCTTACTTGCTCGTTGCTAGATGTCTCCTTAGTTGGATCTTGGTGAAAGCGTAGAATTTTTTTGAATTCTGCTACGTTCCCCAACAGTGGCATCTGAGCTAGGTTTTATGCGTAGCATCTTGCACGAGTAGAACACAAAGCAGTTGTGGGCGTTTGAGTTTGTTCAACTTTCTTACCGTTACTAGTCAATCTTGATTCGGCGGTATTGTGGGATGAAGCGTCCCGGACCGACTTTACACGTACGCTTACGTGAGACTGGTTCCACCGACAGACATGCACTAGATGCATAAGGTGGCTGGCGGGTGTCTGTCTCTCCTACTTTAGTCGGATCGGATTCAATGAAAAGGGTCCTTATGAAGGGTAAATAGAAATTGACAAATCACGTTGTGGTTTTGGCGTAGGTAAGAAACGTTCTTGCTAGAAATCCTATAGAAGCCACGTAAAACTTGCAACAACAATTAGAGGACGTCTAACTTGTTTTTGTAGCATGTGCTATGTGACGTGGTATGGCCAAAAACGAAGATGTGATGAATGATATATGTGATGTATGAGATTGATCATGTTCTTGTAATAGGGAATCACGACTTGCATGTCGATGAACTTGACAACCGACAGGAGCCATAGGAGTTGTCTTAATTATTGTATGACCTGCGTGTCACTGAATAACGCCATGTAATTACTTTACTTCATTGCTAAACGTTAGCTATAGTAGTAGAAGTAATAGTTGGCGTGACGACTTCTTCAAGACACGATGATGAAGATCATGGTGTCGAGCCGGTGACAAGATGATCATGGTGCCCCGAAGATGGAGATCCAAGGAGCAAGATGATATTGGCCATATCATGTCACTTTAATTGATTGCATGTGATGTTTATCATGTTTATGCATCTTGTTTACTTAGAACGACGGTAGTAAATAAGATGATCTCTCACTAAAATTTCAAGTATTGTGTTTCCCCTAACTGTGCACCATTGCTAAAGCTCGTTGCTCCGAAGCACCACGTGATGATCGGGTGTGATAGGTTCTAACGTTCGCATACAACGGGTGTAAGACAGATTTACACACGTGATACACTTAGGGTTCACTTGACGAGCCTAGCATGTACAGACATGGCCTCGGAACACGGAAGACCGAAAGGTCGAACACGAGTCGTATAGAAGATACGATCAACATGAAGATGTTCACCGTTGATGACTAGTCCGTCTCACGTGATGATCGGACACGGGCTAGTCGATTCGGATCGTGTATCACTTAGATGACTAGAGAGATGTCATTCTGAGTGGGAGTTCATTAAAATTTGATTAAGATGAACTTAATTATCATGAACTTAGTCTAAATTCTTTACAATATCTCTTGTAGATCAAATGGCCCATGCTCCAGTTTCCCTCAACTTCAACGCGTTCCTAGAGAAAACCAAGCTGAAAGACGATGGTAGCAACTATACGGATTGGGTCCGTAACCTGAGGATTATCCTCATAGCTGCCAAGAGATCATATGTCCTAGAAGCACCGCTAGGTGATGCACCTGCTCCCGATGCGGCCCAAGACGTTTTGAACGTCTAGCAGTCGCGTAGTGATGATTACTCCCTGGTTCAGTGCGGCATGCTTTACAGTTTAGAATCGGGGCTCCAAAAGCGTTTTGAGCACCACGAAGCATATGAGATGTTCGAAGAGCTGAAAATGGTTTTCCAAGCTCATGCCCGAGTCGAGAGATATGATGTCTCCGACGCATTCTATAGCTGTAAGATGGAGGAAAACAGTTCTGTCAGTGAGCACATCCTCAAGATTTCTGGATTGCACAACCGCTTGTCTCAGCTGGGAATGAATCTCCCAGATGAAGTGGTCGTTGACAGAATCCTCCAGTCGCTCCCACAAGGCTTCAAGAGCTTCGTGTTGAACTTCAATATGCAGGGGATGGAGAAGTCCATTCCCGAGGTGTATTCGATGCTGAAATCAGCGGAGGTGGACATCAAGAAAGAACATCAAGTGTTGATGGTCAATAAAACCACTAAGTTCAAGAAAGGCAAGGGTAAGAAGAACTTCAAGAAGGACGGCAAGGGAGTTGCCGCGCCTGGCAAGCCTGTTGCCGGGAAGAAGCCAAAGTATGGACCCAAGCCTGAAACAGAGTGCTTTTATTGCAAGGGAACGGGTCACTGGAAGCGGAACTGCCCCAAATACTTAGCAGACAAGAAGGCCGGCAACGTCAAAGGTATATATGATATACATGTTATTGATGTGTACCTTACCAGCACTCGTAGTAGCTCCTGGGTATTCGATACCGGTGCAGTTGCTCACATTTGTAACTCAAAACAGGAGCTGCGGAATAAACGGAGACTGGCGAAGGATGAGGTGACGATGCGCGTCGGGAATGGTTCCAAGGTCGATGTGATCGCCGTCGGCACGCTGCCTCTACATCTACCCTCGGGATTAGTTTTAAACCTCAATAATTGTTATTTAGTACCAGCTTTGAGCATGAACATTGTTTCTGGATCTCGTCTTATGCGAGATGGCTACTCTTTCAAATTGGAGAATAATGGTTGTTCTATTTATTTGAGAGATATGTTTTATGGTCATGCCCCGCTGGTCAATGGTTTATTTTTGATGAATCTCGAACGTGATGATACACATATTCATAGTGTAGATGCCAAAAGATGTAAAGTTGATAATGATAGTCCCACATACTTGTGGCATTGCCGCCTTGGTCATATTGGTGTCAAACGTATAAAGAAGCTCCATTCAGATGGACTTCTATAGTCTCTTGATTATGAATCATTTGACACGTGCGAACCATGCCTCTTGGGCAAGATGACCAAGACTCCGTTCTCCGGAACAATGGAGCGAGCAACCAACTTGTTGGAAATCATACATACCGATGTGTGCGGTCCAATGAGTGTTGAGGCTCGCGGAGGCTACCGTTATGTTCTCACCCTCACGGATGACTTGAGTAGATACGGGTATATCTATTTGATGAAACACAAGTCTGAGACCTTTGAAAAGTTCAAGGAATTTCAGAATGAGGTTGAGAATCAATGTGACAGAAAAATAAAGTTCTTGCGATCGGATCGTGGGGGTGAATATTTAAGTCATGAATTTGGCACACACCTTAGGAGCTGTGGAATTGTTTCACAATTGACACCGCCCGGAACACCTCAACGTAACGGTGTGTCCGAACGTCGAAATCGTACTCTGTTGGACATGGTGCGATCTATGATGTCCCTCACCGATTTACCGCTATCTTTTGGGGGTTATGCTTTAGAGACTGCCACATTCACTTTAAATAGGGCTCCGTCGAAATCCGTTGAGACGACTCTGTATGAACTTTGGTTTGGCAAGAAACCGAAGCTGTCGTTTCTAAAAGTTTGGGGTTGCGATGCTTATGTCAAGAAACTTCAACCTGAAAAGCTCGAACCCAAATCGGAAAAATGCGTCTTCATAGGATACCCAAAGGAAACAATTGGGTACACCTTCTACCACAGATCCAAAGGCAAAGTCTTTGTTGCCAAGAATGGATGCTTTCTGGAGAAAGAGTTTCTCTCGAAAGAAGTGAGTGGGAGGAAAGTAGAACTTGATGAAGTGATAGTCACCCCTCCTGGACCGGAAAGTAGCGCAGCGCAGGAAACTGTTCCTGAGGTGCCTGCACCGACAAGGGAGGAAGTTGATGATAATGATCATGAAGAAACATATCAAGTTACTACTGAACTTCGAAGGTCCACAAGGGCACGTTCCGCACCAGAGTTGTACGACAACCCTGTACTGGAAATCATGTTGTTAGACAACGGTGAACCTTCGAACTATGAAGAAGCGATGGCGAGCCCGGATTCCAATAAATGGCTTGGAGCCATGAAATCCGAGATAGAATCCATGTATGAAAACAAAGTATGGACTTTGGTGGACTTGCCTGATGATAGGCACGCCATAGAAAACAAATGGATATTTAAGAAGAAGACAGACGCAGATGGTAATGTGACCATCTATAAGGCTCGGCTTGTCGCTAAGGGTTATCGACAAGTTCAAGGGATTGACTACGACGAGACTTTCTCTCCCGTAGCGATGCTGAAGTCAGTCAGAATCATGTTAGCTATTTCCGCATTCTATGATTATGAAATATGGCAAATGGACGTCAAAACAGCATTCCTTAACGGCTTCCTCAAGGAAGAGTTGTATATGATGCAACCGGAAGGTTTTTTCGATCCAGAGAACGCTAACAAGGTATGCAAGCTCCAGCGCTCGATTTACGGGCTGGTGCAAGCATCTCGGAGTTGGAATATTCGCTTTGATGAAGTGATCAAAGCGTTTGGATTTATACAGACTTATGGAGAAGCCTGTATTTACAAGAAAGTGAGTGGGAGCTCTGTGGCATTTCTCATATTATATGTGGATGACATATTGCTGATGGGAAATGATATAGAATTCTTGGAAAATGTAAAGGCCTACTTGAATAAAAGTTTTTCAATGAAGGACCTTGGAGAAGCTGCTTACATATTAGGCATCAAAATCTATAGAGATAGATCAAGACGCCTCATTGGTCTTTCACAAAGTACATACCTTGACAAAATATTGAAGAAGTTCAATATGGATCAGTCCAAGAAGGGATTCTTGCCTGTTTTACAAGGTATGAGATTGTGCAAGGCTCAGTCGCCGACCACGGCAGAAGATAGAGAAAAGATGAGTGTCATTCCCTATGCCTCGGCCATAGGTTCTATCATATATGCCATGCTGTGTACCAGACCTGATGTGAACCTTGCCATAAGTTTGGTAGGGAGGTACCAAAGTGATCCCGGTACGGAACACTGGACAGCGGTCAAGAACATCCTAAAGTACCTGAAAAGGACTAAGGTTATGTTTCTCGTTTATGGAGGTGACGAAGAGCTCGTCGTAAAGGGTTACGTCGATGCTAGCTTCGACACATATCTGGATGACTCTAAGTCTCAAACCGGATACGTGTATATTTTGAACGGAGGGGCAGTCAGCTGGTGCAGTTGCAAGCAAAGCGTTGTGGCAGCATCTACATGTGAAGCGGAGTACATAGCTGCTTCCGAAGCAGCGCAGGAAGGAGTCTGGATGAAGGAGTTCATCACCGACCTAGGAGTCATTCCAAGCGCATCAAGCCCGATGACTCTCTTCTGAGACAACACTGGTGCTATTGCCATTACCAAGGAGCCCAGGTTTCACAAGAAGACCAAGCACATCAAGCGCCGTTTCAACTCCATCCGGAATTATGTTCAGGATGGAGACATAGATATTTGTAAAGTGCATACGGATCTGAATGTAGCAGACACGTTGACTAAACCTCTTTCACGGGCAAAACATGATCAACACCAGAACTCTATGGGTGTTCGATTCATCACAATGTAACTAGATTATTGACTCTAGTGCAAGTGGGAGACTGTTGGAAATATGCCCTAGAGGCAATAATAAAAGTATTATTATTATATTTCCTTGTTCATGATAATCGTCTGTTATTCATGCTTGAATTGTATTGTATGGAAACAGCAATACATGTGTGAATACATAGACCAAAATGAGTCCCTAGTAGGCCTCTAGTTACCAGCTCGTTGATCAACAGATGGTCACGGTTTCCTGACCATGGACATGGGATGTCAGTGATAACGGGATCACGTCATTAGGAGAATGATGTGATGGACAAGACCCAATCCTGAGCATAGCACGAGATCGTATAGTTCATAATGCATAAGCTTTTCAGTGTCAAGTATTTATTCCTTAGACCATGAGGTTGTACAACTCCCGGATGCCGTAGGAATACTTTGGGTGTGCCAAACGTCACAACGTAACTGGGTGGCTATAAAGGTACGCATCGGGTATCTCCGAAAGTGTCTGTTGAGTTGGTACGAACCGAGACTGGGATGTTGTCACTCCATATGACGGAGAGGTACCTCTGGCCCACTCGGTAAGACATCATCATAATGAGCTCAATGTGACTAAGTAGTTAGTCACGGGATGATGGATTACGGATCGAGTAAAGAGACTTGCCATGACGAGATTGAACAAGGTATCGGGAATACCGACGATCGAATCTCGGGCGAGTACCGTACCGATGGACAAAGGGAATAACATACGGGATTAAGTGAATCCTTGACACGGTGGTTCATCCGATGAAGATCATCAAGGAACACATGGGAACCAACATGGGTATCCAGATCCCGCTGTTGGTTATTGACCGGAGAGTGGTCTCGGTCATGTCTACGTGTCTCCCGAACCCGTAGGGTCTACACACTTAAGGTTCGGTAACGCTAGGGTCGTAGAGATAAATGCACGTGGAAACCCGAAAGTTGTTCGGAGTCCCGGATGAGATCCCGGACGTCACGAGGAGTTCCGGAATGATCCGGAGGTAAAGATTGATATATAGGAAGTCAGGTTTCGGCCATCGGGTGTTCTCCGGGGGTCACCGGGAGCGTCCCGGGACCACCGGAGGGTCCCCGGGGGTCCACCGGGTGGGGCCACCCATCCCGGTGGGGCCCCTAGGACGCAAGGGGAAGTGTCCAGCCCTAATGGGCTGGCGCACCACTAGGGGCGCACCTCCCCATGCGCCTAGGGTTGAAACCCTAGGGGGGAGGGGGCGCCCCACTTGCCTTGGGGGGCAAGGACTCCCCCTTGGCCGCCGTCCCCCCTGCATATTGGATCTGCAGGGCCCTGGCGCACCCCCTTGGCCCCCTATATATATGTGGGAGGGGAGAGGGCAGCCACACCCTTGCCCTGGCGCCTCTCCCCCTCCCGTCACACCTCCATACTCCCAACGCAGGGCGCCCGGCGAAGCCCTGCTGCGATCTCCACTGCATCCACCACCACGCCGTTGTGCTGCTAGATCTCTGATGACTTCTCCTCCCCCCTTGCTGGATCAAGAAGGAGGTGACGTTGCTGCACCGGACATGTGTTGAACGCGGAGGTGCCGTCCGTTCGGCGCTAGATCATCGGTGACGAAGAACGCGAAGAGTACGACTACTTCATCCACACTTCTTCGAAAGCTTCCGCACGCGATCTACATAACGGTATGTAGATGCACTCTTACTTGCTCGTTGCTAGATGTCTCCTTAGTTGGATCTTGGTGAAAGCGTAGAATTTTTTTGAATTCTACTACGTTCCCCAACAGTTGGCGGGGACGACGACTCGGGGAGGCGCGGGGCTCGAACGGTCCAGTTTGGGCCCGAGCGGGCCTGGAGGCGGGCCTGGAGGGCCGCGCGGCGCTAGGGAGCCAGGGGGGCGCTGCGGGAGGCTGACGGGTGCCCCCCCGGCTGAGGTGGTGGCGGCGCTGGTGGCGGCTGGGCCTATGGCTCGCCGCCAAGTGGCGAGGGAGGAGGGGCTCGGCGTGGAAGTTTAGGGAGGGGAGGCTAGAGGTTAGGGGAGAGGTTAGGAGAGTCCATTTTTGGCATGGAGGGGCCTTTATATAGGGAAAAGCCTAGGATTTGGGGTTTTTTACTCCGTTTCGAGCCGTACGATCTCGATCGTGCGGCTCCGAGCGGAGGGGGAAGGTAGGTGGGCTAGATGGGCTGTGTAGAAGGTCTTGGGCTGAGATGAGAGGAGAGGAGAGAGGCCCGCGGAGGTTTTCGGAGACCGAAAACGTCCGACAAATTAACCGGCGACTAGTGCCGCTATCTTTATCCGTTGGGCTATCAAACGAGCTCCGAATGCGATGAAATTTGGTAGGCGGCTTGTCTACACTATAATAAGACCACACGTCAAGTTTCATCCCATTCCGAGAACATTTTCCGGCCACTCACAAAATAAATATTCGGAGGCACCACGGGCACGTGCAAGTGTGTCTGGGCTCAGAACGGACAACGGAAAGGACGAGGGGACTCAGGCGGATGCAAGTTTTGAAAACATGCTGATGCAACACACATGATGACATGGCAAGATGCACACTCAAGCAGATGACAAGGCACTGACAACGAATAATTGGCTGACACCTGGCGCACCGGTCTCGGGGTGTCACAACACTCCCCTACTAACAAGAGATCTCGTCCCGAGATCTTAGCAATGAGACGGGAGAGGGAAATGAAGAACAAAGTTCTTCGAGGACAAAAGAATGAAAGCAAAGAACCTTGAGGGGTTGAACCACTTGAAAGAAAGTATGCAACGGAGATGAACGAAGTTGCGAACACTTCGTTAGACAAGAGGAAGAAGGAATACGACAAGAACCCAAAAGGTTGAAGGAATAAGAATGAAATGGAAACCACTCCGGTTAAAAAGAGATAGAAAAAGGAATCTCCACGAAGGAATTCGGGCAGCACTTCGGCTGAAAATGGAATGAACTAGCACCCCGGTTGAACATGAATGGAATAGGACAAGAACCTAAGGAGATTGAATAAAAACATGACGGAATGAACAAGACAATGCCTCCGGAACAATTGAAATGATGGATTAGAAGAATGAAGAAGAAGATGACGACTTCGAGCACGAATGAATTTGAAAGAGCATCTTGAAGGAAAGACTCGAACGGAGTTGTTGAGAAAATCAATCAACAAAAGAATAAGCTTGTCGTGGACTTATTTAATCATCTCAAAAGTTGGGGTGAATTATGCCGCAACCAAAATATTGAATAGATGAGAATGAAGAAAGAAATGCAAAACTCCACTTCAAAAGAATACGGAGGATTAATTGCACTCGAGAGGCAAAAGAATAAGATTGCTTGAGCTGCTCCAGAAGAATTAGTTGAATATTTGAAGAATGAATTAAATGATTGAGAACCACCATGAGGAACTCCGGTAAAATGAAATGATGATGATATAGAAATGACGGACGAAAAGAATAAGAATAAAGCCTTGCGATGATTTAGACGAGAGTCCGACGAGAAGGCCGAGAAAATTTTGAACTCCGGAAAAAATAAAAGCTGAAAGGACTTAGAACTAGAATTTATTCATCACGAATAAACTCCGAAGGAAGGGATTAAAAAAATTTGATGAAAAAGAATAAGAATTATGTTATGCTTATCCTCCATCAATTAAATTGATGAACAATGGATTCACATACTACTTATTCTCGATGAAATTGATTAAAGAGTGATATATCGCGAACTTGCGAAAATCTTCATGAAACACCGGTAGGATATGAATTAAAGAATGGATTGATATGATAGCACTGGAAAGAACTCTTGAGCGAACCATCGTAAGGAATAAAATTGAGTGAATACAAGAGAATGAAACTCCGGGAAGAATAAAGCACTTGAGGACAATTATATATAAGAGAACGAAGAGCTCGCGAACGATTGAAGAATACTTGAACGAAGCACCGGACGAATGTGAGACGAACGAAGAGGCATCAATGAAGAATATTTGGAGGACGAAGTTAAAAACTGAGAACGAAGAAATCTTCTGAAATGATGGCCTTCGGAGGAACACAATGAAAATAATTGATGAAATACTCCGGACGAATGAAATGAGGAAAGGTTGAACCAACATGAACGAATTGAAAGCGATCTTTGGAAGGCACGTGACTGATGGAATCCATACTTACGTCACACTTGAAAAGAATTCCGAAACACTCCGGGAAATAGAAGAGTCAGGTAAGATCCTGGGAAAAGACATGTGGGTTATGAGCCCACCGAAGAGAAAACACCGTTGAAAAGGATTAAAAAGGAGACGATGCACCAGAACAATTGAAAAACTCGAATGAGGTGACAACCTCGAATTAATTGGAACACAAACGAATCTCCTGAGATGTCTTCGGAACTCCATAATAATTAAATGGCGAGAGACGAACAAGCAAGAGGAAACAATTGAGCCGATGAAAGAATAAGAACAACACCGGAAAACTTGAATTGAAATCCACCGAAAAATAGAGGTGAAGAATATCGAATCGAGAGGAGAATTGATCCGAGAATAAAGGAGATGAATGATGACGAACTAGACGAGAATTCACCAGTTGAAATAACTGGGGAAGAATACAAAACTCTCCTCGAGTAGGATGGATACTCGATTAAGGACTCCGGTCCAAGAAGCAAAAGGGTGGGCGGGTGGGAAAAATAAAGACCACTTCGGGCGGGGAAAAACACCGTCGGTTGAAAAGAACTGAGGTTGATCTTGCAAAGAAGAAGAGGGTTGAATCCACTTGACGAGAGATGCACCAGATGAAAGAACTAACAACGCAATGAACGAAAAACTAACCACGTGATCCTAAAAAAAATTGAAGGGGAAGAGGAGTAATTCAAAACACCTACGTCAAGATTCCTCACCAGAGCGACGAAGGGACAGGGGAGTAAAAAGAAGTCCTACTCTCCGATATAACTAGACTCCGAAAAAGTTTTTCTTCTAGACTCAACAACGGCCAAGCTACGATCAATCAAGGGGGCTCCTATGGTCGGTCGAGGCTCTGATACCAACTTGTCAGGCCCAAGATGCGATTCTATCCCGATCACGTGACACTTATGTGATTGGGGCACAACCGCATTTTGGGCGCTTAGCAAGATGTATATCATTACATCGTACCATTACATACATACATGGGGGATACAACAATACATACATGTCACATGAATACAACAACATCAATACAAGGTATCTGACTACGGATAAAAACATGAAAAGCACAAAGACATCCATCTGCTATCCCAGGCTGCCGACCCGGAACCTAACCCAAGACTGAAGAAGAAGAAGAAAAGAACTCCAAACAACGATCAACGCTCTCACGTCAAGTCATCGGAAACCTGCACCTGCAACTGTTGTTGTAGTATCTGTGAGCCACGAGGACTCAGCAATCCCATAACCATGGGTAACAAGACTATCAAAGCTTAATGGGTAGGAAGAGGTAAGGTGGTGAGGTTGCAGCAGCGGCTAAGCAAAAGTATGGTGGCTAACTTACGAGTACAAGAATAAGATGAGTATCTACGCAAACGATCGCAACTAGTAGTGATCGCTAAAGATCCTGAACTACTTACGAGACGAACATAACCCCACCGTGTTCTCTTCTCAAAGTGAAAAGAGACAGTCACGGTTACTCACACAGTTGTGTGTTTTACTTCGGATCCTTTATCAAGTTTTCTACAACCGGACATTAACAAATTCCAATCTGCCACATAACCGCGGGCACGGCTTTCGAAAGATCATAACCCTGCAGGGGTGTCCCAACTTAGCCCATCACAAGCTCTCACGATCAGCTGAAGTGATAAATATAATATCATCACCCCTTATCTTAGGGAAATCCGATCAGGCTCGGCATCCCGGTGCACAAGACATTTCGACAATGGTAAAACAAGTCCAGCAAGACCTCTCGGCGTGCCGACACCCTGATAGTAGCCATGCGTATCTCGTCTCAGGCCACGCCCGAATGGGACAAGCTACAGGTATGCCAGATACCTCGAGTTTCCCCAAGGCGGCCCCGCAGGTTGCCCGTTTGGGACCAACACCATCAGCACTGGCCCCCCTGCTATGTAGAAAGAATCCTCGGGTAGCGCTAACTCCCTATGCAATTTAATTAATTAATTAAGTTGTTATTATGAGAAAATTAAAACTAATGTTGGGCCTTACTGGAGGAGTTTTATTCAAAGACGAACTGTCAAGGGGTCCCCATATACCCAACTGTGCAAGGAACGCAAAATCAAGGAACATAATGCCGGTTTATCGGCGCCTAAGGTGGCATGAGTGGAACAAAACACCGAGCAAAAGGCCAAGCCTTCCATTCATGCCCAATATATAGGTGTGTTAATAATAATAATAGATATTGTGATATTCCAACAATAAGTTCCCACCTGGAACGATCTTCATCTTCACCTGCAACTAACAATGCTATAAGAGGGGCTGAGCAAGCGGGTAACATAGCTAACCAATGGTTTTGCTAGGAAGGTTTCAAAGGTTAAAGGTTTCATGGCAACAAGGAGAGGCTGACAATAATGATGGGTAGCGCGACATATAACGATAGCATTGAGACAACTAAGCAATGTCAATGATAGTAAAGGTATCCAAGGTTACGGTCATCTTGTCTGAGATCCCGCAAGGAAGAAGAACGGATCCGTGAAGAAGACGAAGAAGAAGCCTTGAAGAAGAACCACAGGTAGACGAACGAATCCTCACGAACGCAACGGAACAAGCACTAACGAGAAGAAGCAAGCAATACGGTAAACACACAACACAAGATCATTACAATATGCTCAACCAAGTAGGATGCACGACAAGTCTACATATGGTGCACAACAAGTCTATACAGGAAGCAAAACATGGCAAGGTCGGAAGCAAAGCAAAACAACACAAGTTTATATATGATGCAATACATGGCAAGGTATGATGCATGACAAGTCTATACAGGAAGCAGATGCAAAACAAGTCTACATATGATGCACAACAAGTCTATACAGGAAGCATAACATGACAAGGTAGGAAGCACAGAAAAACAACACAAGTCTATATGATGCAATATATGGCAAGGTAGGATGCATGACAAGTCTACACAGGAAGCAAAACATGGCAAGGTAGGAAGCACAGAAAAGCAACATAAGAACAACAAGTTTAAAAGAGGCCGGAAGCTACTTAAGACAAATCCGGTAAGTCCTCATATGCATAGTTTGAAATTAGTCCAGATCTGCACAAACCTTAAGTTAAAGTTGTTAAACAGCAATTTAACATGCACCAACATCATATACACGAAATTCTAGTCAAGTTTCATATAAAGTTTGTTTAATTCGGAGCTATGGCCTAGAAGATATGAGCAAAACAAGTTAAGCATGGCAATGGTGCAAGATGCACCCAAACATCAAGCAAACTCACTCCAAACATGAAAACAATATGATATTATGATTCTACATGCAAAATCACACACGTTTCATATAAGGAACACTCAAAACGGAGCAACGGGCTAAAAGATACACATGAAACAAGATATAACAACAAGCTGAAAATAACAGCCACATAGCAACTTTGGAGCAAGAAATGTATACTCTACATCACTCAAACATGGTGACAAGAAGCATGGACATGAAGTAGACATATCCTAAAGCAAACAACTCCATTGGATCATCTCCATAGGAGGCATGGATCAATAGCAACAAGCTACAATATTTTGATCATGACAATAAAAACCTGACAACAATATTTTATAGCAACTTGGGAGCAAGATGAAATTAAGCTACATCAACTCAAATGAGCAAGTAAGAGCATGGATGGATAGACAACAACATATACAACAAGGAATGATCAATGGCCACCCCAAAACTAACATGGATTTGCCTAGGGCATCAAGCAAACATAACATCAGGATATTACAGATTCCAGACTTAGTGAAATTTCACTGTGTTAAAACAGTAACAGCAACATGGCAAGTTTACAAGCATGTTTAAGTCAACACAAGGCATATCATGGAAAGTTAAATGCACCACAGCAAAGACCACATCATGGTGATTCTAAAACATCTAGGCATGTGACATGGGGACAAACACATCAATAGCAACAAGCTCCTCAACTAGGCATCTCGTAACAAGTTACAAAACCTAACAGCCACATGCACTTTTGCAACAGAGATAAACATGGAAATATGGACTCAAACAAGCATGCTATAGCAACCAACATGTAGAGCATCTCATGATGAACATTTTGGCATATCATATGCATCATTTGGATAAACATGCACCAAGTTATCATATCTCAAACATGGCATAAAAATAACAAGTAGCAGTAGTTTGTAACAAGTAGCACTCTTACAACAGAGATTAGAGCATCTAGATGAACTCAAATGACCATGGCACAATGGAACAAAGTGTAGAGCACAACACCACGATCATTTTGACATATCATACACTCAAATCTGACCATCACACAAAAAGTTGTTGGCAGTCAAAGATGCAACATTATAATGCAAAACTGAGGACTTAGCAGTTTTTACTAGACTGAAAAAAACAACAGGGCGCAATATAGCTAAGTGACGCATGGGCGGGAGATTAGGTGGGCTCACCAAATTGGGCCTGGCCCAGCACTGTGGGGGACGAGTCGGGCCCGAATGGTGGCTGCAGCGGACTGGGCCTGAAGCGGGAGACGGGCCAGGCCGGCTGGGCCCGCGGGGAGGAGGCCCATGCGAGGCGAGGCCGTACTGGGCGACGGGGCTCGGCCTCCAGCCGAGGTCGCTGGCGGCGGAAGGTCAACGACGGCGGGAGCGACGGAAGTTGGTGGCCGGAGTTACAGGGCGGCGGCGGGAGGAGCCTGCTCGAGAGGGAGGCTCGGGCGGACGAGCCAGAAGCGGGGCGGCGGTGGCGGATCTGGGGCCTAGGCGCCCGGATCTGGCCGGAACGGGGCCTGCGGCGACCTGGCAGGCGGCGCTCGTCGGCGCTCCGGCGAGGCGCAGTATGGGCAGTTGGCGGGGACGACGACTCGGGGAGGCGCGGGGCTCGAACGGTCCAGTTCGGGCCCGAGCGGGCCTGGAGGCGGGTCTGGAGGGCCGCGCGGCGCTGGGGAGCCAGGGGGCGCTGCGGGAGGCTGACGGGTGGCCCCCCGGCTGAGGTGGCGGCGGCGCTGGTGGCGGCTGGGCCTATGGCTCGCCGCCAAGTGGCGAGGGAGGAGGGGCTCGGCGCGGAAGTTGAGGTAGGGGAGGCTAGAGGTTAGGGGAGAGGTTAGGAGAGTCAATTTTTGGCATGGAGGGGCCTTTATATAGGGAAAAGCCTAGGGTTTGGGGGTTTTTACTCCGTTTCGAGCCGTACGATCTCGATCGTGCGGCTACGAGCGGAGGGGGAAGGTAGGTGGGCTAGATGGGTTGTGTAGAAGGTCTTGGGCTTAGATGAGAGGAGAGGAGAGAGGCCCGTGGAGGTTTGCGGAGACCGAAAACGTCCGACGAATTAACCGGTGACTAGTGCCGCTATCTTTATCCGTTGGGCTATCAAACGAGCTCCGAATGAGATGAAATTGGGTAGGCGGCCTGTCTACACTATAATAAGACCACACGTCAAGTTTCATCCCATTCCGAGAACATTTTCCGGCCACTCACAAAATAAATATTCGGAGGCACCACGGGCACGTGCAAGTGTGTCTGGGCTTAGAACGGACAACGGAAAGGACGAGGGGACTCAGGCGGATGCAAGTTTTGAAAACATGCTGATGCAACACACATGATGACATGGCAAGATGCACACGCAAGCAGATGACAAGGCACTGACAACGAATAACTGGCTGACACCTGGCGCACCGGTCTCGGGGTGTCAGACACAAAATGTTACAGAATTATTGAAGCAATGAATAATATTGTTGGGGAACGTAGTATTTTAAATTTTTCCTATGATCACGCAAGATCTATCTACCAGATGCATAGCAACGAGAGGGAAGAGTGTGTCTACGTACCCTCGTAGACCGGAAGCGGAAGCGTCAAGTGACGCGGTTGATGTAGTCGAACTTCTTCGCGATTCAACCGATCAAGCACCGAACGTACGGCACCTCCGCGTTCAGCACACGTTCAGCTTGATGACGTCCCACAAGCTCTTGATCCAGTTGAGCTTCACGG
Organism: Secale cereale; assembly: GCA_902687465.1. Classification (NCBI taxonomy): domain Eukaryota; kingdom Viridiplantae; phylum Streptophyta; class Magnoliopsida; order Poales; family Poaceae; genus Secale; species Secale cereale. The sequence goes on along the minus strand of LR738711.1, from coordinate 216,524,695 downwards.
GAGAGTTTCGTCAGCATGACGGCGTGGTGACGGATATGATGTATTCACCGGCGCAGGGCTTCGCCTAAGCACCGCGACGGTATGACCGAGGTGTGTTTCTGTGGAGGGGGCACCGCACACGGCTGGAACAATTCAACTTGTGTGTCTTTGGGTGCCCCCCTGCCCCCGTATATAAAGGAGCAAGGGGGGAGGCCGGCCGGCCCTCCTATGGTGCGGATAGGGTGCATTCCTACTAGGAATAGGATTGCAATCCTATTCCTAGTAGGAACTACCAAAGAAGGAAGAGAGGGAAAGGAAAAGAGGGAGAGGTGGCGCCCCCCAATCCTAGTCCAACTAGGATCCCTAGGTGGGGCGCCGGCCAGCCTCTATGGGCTGCCTCTCTCCTTTCCTTAAGGCCCACTATGGACCATCCCCCCTCGTAGGGGGTTCCGGTAACCCCCTCCGACAATCCCGTTAAATCCGAAACTTTTCCGGAACACTTCCGGTGTCCGAATATAGTCGTCCAATATATCAATCTTTATGTCTCGGACATTCCAAGACTCCTCGTCATGTCCGTGATCTCATCCGGGACTCCGAACTACCTTCGGTACATCAAAACTCATAAACTCATAATACCGATCGTCATCAAACGTTAAGCGTGCGGACCCTACGGGTTCGAGAACTATGTAGACATGACCGAGACTCATCTCCGGTCAATAACCAATAGAGGAACATGGATGTTCATATTGGCTCCTACATATTCTACGAAGATCTTTTATCGGTCAAAACCGCATAACAACATACGTTGTTCCTTTTGTCATCGGTATGTTACTTGCCCGAGATTCGATCGTCGGTATCTCCATACCTTGTTCAATCTTGTTACCGGCAAGTTTCTTTACTCGTTCCGTAACACATCATCTCGTGACTAACTCATTAGTCTTTTGCTTGCAAGGCTTATTGTGATGTGTGTTACCGAGAGGGCCCAGAGATACCTCTCCGACACTCGGAGTGACAAATCCTAATCTTGATCTATGCCAACACCACGAATACTTTCGGAGACACCTGTAGAGCATCTTTATGATCACCCAGTTACGTTGTGACGTTTGATAGCACACAAGGTGTTCCTACGGTATTCGGGAGTTGCATAATCTCATAGTCATAGGAACATGTATAAGTCATGAAGAAAGCAATAGCAGTAAAACTAAACAATCATAGTGCTATGCTAACGGATGGGTCTTGTCCATCACATCATTCTCCTAATGATGTGATCCCGTTGATCAAATGACAACTCATGTCTATGGCTAGGAAACATAACCATCTTTGATCAATGAGCTAGTCTAGTAGAGGCATACTAGGGACATACTGTTTTGTCTATGTATCCACACATGTACTAAGTTTTTGGTGAATACAATTCTAGCATGAATAAAAGACATTTATCATGATATAAGGAAATACAAATAACATCTTTATTATTGCCTCTAGGGCATATTTCCTTCAGTCTCCCACTTGAACTAGAGTCAATAATCTAGATTACAAAGTGATGATCCTCGCACCCATGGAGTCCTGGTGTTGATCATGTTTTGCCCGTGGAAGAGGCTTAGTCAATGGGTCTGCAACATTCAGATCCGTATGTATTTTGCAAATCTCTATGTCTCCCTCCTTGACTAGATCGCGGATGGAATTGAAGCGTCTTGTGATGTGCTTTGTTCTCTTGTGAAACCTGGATTCCTTCGCCAAGGCTATTGCTCCAGTGTTGTCACAAAAGATTTTCATTGGACCCAATGCACTAGGTATTACACCTAGATCGGATATGAACTCCTTCATCCAGACTCCTTCATTTGCTGCTTCCAAAGCAGCTATGTATTCCGCTTCACACGTAGATCCCGCCACGACGCTCTGCTTGGAACTGCACCAACTGACAGCTCCACCGTTCAATAAAAATACATATCCGGTTTGCGACTTAGAGTCATCCGGATCAGTGTCAAAGCTAGAATCGACGTAACCGTTTACGACGAGCTCTTTGTCACCTCCATACATGAGAAACATATCCTTTGTCCTTTTCAGATACTTCTGGATGTTCTTGACCGCTGTCCAGTGATCCACTCCTGGATTACTTTGGTACCTCCCTGCTAGACTTATAGCAAGGCACACATCAGGTCTGGTACACAGCATTGCATACATGATAGATCCTATGGCTGAGGCATAGGGAATGACTTTCATTTTCTCTCTATCTTCTGCAGTGGTCGGGCATTGAGTCTTACTCAACTTCATACCTTGTAATACAGGCAAGAACCCTTTCTTTGACTGATCCATTTTGAACTTCTTCAAAATCTTATCAAGGTATGTGCTTTGTGAAAGTCCAATTAAGCGTCTTGATCTATCTCTATAGATCTTGATGCCTAATATATAAGCAGCTTCACCGAGGTCTTTCATTGAAAAACTCTTATTCAAGTATCCTTTTATGCTATCCAGAAATTCTATATCATTTCCAATCAACAATATGTCATCCACATATAATATTAGAAATGCTACAGAGCTCCCACTCACTTTCTTGTAAATACAGGCTTCTCCAAAAGTCTGTATAAAACCATATGCTTTGATAACCTCATCAAAGCGTATATTCCAACTCTGAGATGCTTGCACCAGTCCATAGATGGATCGCTGGAGCTTGCATACTTTGTTAGCACCTTTTGGATCGACAAAACCTTCTGGTTGCATCATATACAACTCTTCTTTGATATATCCATTCAGGAATGCAGTTTTGACATCCATTTGCCAGATTTCATAATCATAAAATGCGGCAATTGCTAACATGATTCGGACAGACTTAAGCATCGCTACAGGTGAGAAAGTCTCATCGTAGTCAACTCCTTGAACTTGTCGAAACCCTTTCGCAACAAGTCGAGCTTTGTAAACAGTAACATTACCGTTTGCGTCGGTCTTTCTCTTGAAGATCCATTTATTTTCGATGGCCTGCCGATCATCGGGCAAGTCAACCAAAGTCCACACTTTGTTCTTATACATGGATCCCATCTCAGATTTCATGGCCTCAAGCCATTTTGCGGAATCTGGGCTCATCATCGCTTCCTCATAGTTCGCAGGTTCATCATGGTCTAGTAACATGATTTCCAGAACTGGGTTGCCGTACCACTCTGGTGCGGAACGTACTCTGGTTGATCTACGACGTTCAGCAGAAACTTGATCCGAAGTTTCATGATCATCATCATTAACTTCCTCACTGATTGGTGTAGGAATCACTGGAACAATTTTCTGTGATGTACTACTTTCCAATCCGGGAGAAGGTACAATTACCTCATAAAGTTCTACTTTCCTCCCACTCACTTCTTTCGAGAGAAACTCCTTCTCTAGAAAGGATCCATTCTTAGCAACGAATATCTTGCCTTCGGATCTATGATAGAAGGTGTACCCAACAGTCTCTTTTGGGTATCCTATGAAGACACATTTCTCCGACTTGGGTTCAAGCTTATCAGGTTGAAGCTTTTTCACATAAGCATCACAGCCCCAAACTTTAAGAAACGACAACTTTGGTTTCTTGCCACACCATAGTTCATAAGGTGTCGTATCAACGGATTTAGATGGTGCCCTATTTAACGTGAATGCAGCTGTCTCTAAAGCATAACCCCAAAACGATAGTGGTAAATCGGTAAGAGACATCATAGATCGTACCATATCCAATAAAGTACGGTTACGACGTTCAGACACACCATTACGCTGTGGTGTTCCGGGTGGCGTGAGTTGTGAAACTATTCCACATTGTTTCAAATGAAGACCAAACTCGTAACTCAAATATTCTCTTCCACGACCAGATCGTAGAAACTTTATTTTCTTGTTACGATGATTCTCTACTTCACTCTGAAATTCTTTGAACTTTTCAAATGTTTCAGACTTGTGCTTCATTAAGTAGATATACCCATATCTGCTCAAATCATCAGTGAAGGTCAGAAAATAACGATACCCGCCGCGAGCTTCAACACTCATTGGCCCACATACATCGGTATGTATGATTTCCAACAAATCTGTTGCTCGCTCCATAGTTCCGGAGAACGGAGTTTTAGTCATCTTGCCCATGAGGCATGGTTCGCAAGCACCAATTGATTCATAATCAAGTGATTCCAAAAGTCCATGACTATGGAGTTTCTTCATGCGTTTTACACCAATATGACCTAAACGGCAGTGCCACAAATAAGTTGCACTATCATTATTAACCTTGCATCTTTTGGTTTCAATATTATGAATATGTGTATCACTACAATCGAGATCCAATAAAAATAGACCACTCTTCAAGGGTGCATGACCATAAAAGATATTATTCATAAAAATAGAACAACCATTATTCTCTGATTTGAATGAATAACCGTCTCGCAACAAACAAGATCCAGATATAATGTTCATGCTCAACGCTGGCACCAAATAACAATTATTTAGGTCTAATACTAATCCCGAAGGTAGATGTAGAGGTAGCGTGCCGACGGCGATCACATCGACTTTGGAACCATTTCCCACGCGCATCGTCACCTCGTCCTTAGCCAATCTTCGTTTAATCCGTAGTCCCTGTTTCGAGTTACAAATATTAGCAACCGAACCGATATCAAATACCCAGGTACTACTACGAGCATTAGTAAGGTACACATCAATAACATGTATATCACATATACCTTTGTTCACCTTGCCATCCTTCTTATCTGCCAAATACTTGGGGCAGTTCCGCTTCCAGTGTCCAGTCCCCTTGCAGTAGAAGCACTCAGTTTCAGGCTTGGCTCCAGACTTGGGTTTCTTCGTGGGAGTAGCAACTGTCTTGCTATTCTTCTTGAAGTTCCCCTTCTTTCCCTTGCCCTTTTTCTTGAAACTAGTGGTCTTGTTAACCATCAACACTTGATGCTCCTTCTTGATTTCTACCTCCGCAGCCTTGAGCATAGCGAAGAGCTCGGGAATTGTCTTTTGCATCCCTTGCATATTATAGTTCATCACAAAGCCTTTATAGCTTGGTGGCAGTGATTGAAGAACTCTATCAATAACACTATCCTCGTCAACTTTGCAACCAAGTTGAGTCATATGATTGTAGTACCCAGACATTCTGAGCAAGTGTTCACTGATAGAACTATTCTCCTCCATCTTGCAGCTGTAGAACTTATTGGAAATCTCATATTTCTCAATTCGGGCATTTGCTTGAAATATTAACTTCAACTCCTGGAACATCTCATATGGTCCATGACGTTCAAAACGTCGTTGAAGTCCCGGTTCTAAGCCGTAAAGCATGGCACACTGAACTATCGTGTAGTCATCAGACCGCGACTGTCAGACGTTCAAAGCGTCTACAATAGCGGGAGGGGGCTTGTCACCTAGCGGTGCTTCAAGGACATAATTCTTCTGTGCAGCAATGAGGATAATCCTCAAGTTACAGACCCAGTCCGTGTAATTGCTACCATCATCTTTCAACTTAGCTTTCTCTAGGAATGCATTAAAATTCAAAGGAACGGTAGCACGGGCCATTGATCTACAACAACATAGATATGCAAAAAACTATCAGGACTAAGTTCATGATAAATTAAAGTTCAATTTAATCATATTAATTTAAAGAACTCCCACTTAGATAGACATCCCTCCGGTCATCTAAATGATCACGTGATCGAAATCAACTAAACCATGTCTGATCATCACGTGAGATGGAGTAGTTTAAATGGTGAACATCTTAAGTTGATCATATCTACTAAATGATTCACGCTCGACCTTTCGGTCTCCAGTGTTCCAAGGCCATATCTGCATATGCCAGGCTCGTCAAGTTTAACCCGAGTATTCTGCGTGTGCAAAAACTGGCTTACACCCGTTGTATTTGAACGTAGAGCTTATCACACCCGATCATCACGTGGTGTCTCGGCACGACGAACTTTCGCAACGCTGCATACTCAGGGAGAACACTTATACCTTGAAATTTAGTAAGGGATCATCTTATAATGCTACCGTCGTTCTAAGCAAAATAAGAAGCATAATAAGATAAACATCACATGCAATCAAAATATGTGACATGATATGGCCATCATCATCTTGTGCTTTTGATCTCCATCTCCAAAGCACCTTCATGATCACCTTCGTCACCGGCGCGACACCTTGATCTCCATCGTAGCATCGTTGTCGTCTCGCCAACTATTGCTTCTACTACTATCGCTACCGCTTAGTGATAAAGTAAAGCAATTACATGGCGATTGCATTTCATACAATAAAGCGACAACCATATGGCTCCTGCCAGTTGCCGATAACTTTACAAAACATGATCATCTCATACAAAACTGTATAATTCATCATGTCTTGACCATATCACATCACAACATGCCCTGCAAAAACAAGTTAGACGTCCTCTACTTTGTTGTTGCATGTATTACGTGGCTGCTACGGGCTTAGCAAGAACCGTTCTTACCTACGCATACAAAACCACAACGATGTTTCGTCAAGTATGTGCTGTTTTAACCTTCACAAGGACCGGGCGTAGCCACACTTGATTCAGCTAAAGTGAGAGAGACAGACGCCAGCCAGTCACCTTTAAGCAACGAGTGCTCGTAACGGTGAAACCAGTCTCGCGTAAGCGTACGCGTAATGTCGGTCCGGGCCGCTTCATCTCACAATACCGCCGAAGCAAAGTATGACATGCTGGTAAGCAATATGACTAGTATCGCCCACAACTCATTGTGTTCTACTCGTGCATATCATCTACGCATAGACCTGGCTCATGATGCCACTGTTGGGGAACGTAGTATTTTAAAATTTTCCTACGATCATGCAAGATCTATCTACCAGATGCATAGCAACGAGAGGGAAGAGTGATTCTACGTACCCTCGTAGACCGGAAGCGGAAGCGTCAAGTGACGCGGTTGATGTAGTCGAACTTCTTCGCGATTCAACCGATCAAGCACCGAACGTACGGCACCTCCGCGTTCAGCACACGTTCAGCTTGATGACGTCCCACAAGCTCTTGATCCAGTTGAGCTTCACGGGAGAGTTTCGTCAGCACGAAGGCGTGGTGACGGATATGATGTATTCACCGGCGCAGGGCTTCGCCTAAGCACCGCGACGGTATGACCGAGGTGTGTTTCTGTGGAGGGGGGCACCGCACACGGCTGGAACAATTGAACTTGTGTGTCTTTGGGTGCCCCCATGCCCCCGTATATAAAGAAGCAAGGGGGAGGCCGGCCGGCCCTCCTATGGTGCGGCTAGGGTGCAATCCTACTAGGAATAGGATTGCAATCCTATTCCTAGTAGGAACTACCAAAGAAGGAAGAGAGGGAAAGGAAAAGAGGGAGAGGTGGCGCCCCCCAATCCTAGTCCAACTAGGATCCCTAGGTGGGGCTCCGGCCAGCCTCTATGGGCTGCCTCTCTCCTTTCCTTAAGGCCCACTATGGACCATCCCCCCTCATAGGGGGTTCCGGTAACCCCCTCCGGCAATCCCGTTAAATCCGAAACTTTTCCGGAACACTTCCGGTGTCCGAATATAGTCGTCCAATATATCAATCTTTATGTCTCGGACATTCCTAGACTCCTCGTCATGTCCGTGATCTCATCCGGGACTCCGAACTACCTTCGGTACATCAAAACTCATAAACTCATAATACCGATCGTCATCAAACGTTAAGCGTGCGGACCCTACGGGTTCGAGAACTATGTAGACATGACCGAGACTCATCTCCGGTCAATAACCAATAGCGGAACATGGATGTTCATATTGGCTCCTACATATTCTACGAAGATCTTTTATCGGTCAAAATCACATAACAACATATGTTGTTCCTTTTGTCATCGGTATGTTACTTGCCCGAGATTCGATCGTCGGTATCTCCATACCTAGTTCAATCTTGTTACCGGCAAGTCTCTTTACTCATTCCGTAACACATCATCTCGTGACTAACTCATTAGCCTTTTGCTTGCAAGGCTTATTGTGATGTGTGTTACCGAGAGGGCCCAGAGATACCTCTCGGACACTCGGAGTGACAAATCCTAATCTTGATCTATGCCAACACCACGAATACTTTCGGAGACACCTGTAGAGCATCTTTATGATCACCCAGTTACGTTGTGACGTTTGATAGCACACAAGGTGTTCCTACGGTATTCGGGAGTTGCATAATCTCATAGTCATAGGAACATGTATAAGTCATGAAGAAAGCAATAGCAGTAAAACTAAACGATCATAGTGCTATGCTAACGGATGGGTCTTGTCCATCACATCATTCTCCTAATGATGTGATCCTGTTGATCAAATGACAACTCATGTCTATGGCTAGAAAACATAACCATCTTTGATCAATGAGCTAGTCTAGTAGAGGCATACTAGGGACATACTGTTTTGTCTATGTATCCACACATGTACTAAGTTTCCGGTTAATACAATTCTAGCATGAATAAAAGACATTTATCATGATATAAGGAAATACAAATACCATCTTTATTATTGCCTCTAGGGCATATTTCCTTCAAATATTTATAGCATTTATTTGCTCCAATTCAAATATAATAAGAGGTAATTCAAAAAATCTAGAATGTCCTAGAAATAGATGCATCATTTTTGGCAGATGTTTTCACCTTTATCGAAAATCATGAACTTTTCTAAAGGGCATTTTGGGTTCTTTGAAAATATTTGATTTTGAACCTAGTTGAACTTGTTTAGTGCTAGGTTCTTTTTCATACCCATTTCAAGTTTCAACTGAATATAAACATGCTCACAGATGCAACTAATTACAAGCATTGATACAAGCATTGACTCTAGGGATGTGACAACTCACCCCCACTAAACAAGAATCTCGTCCTGAGATTCAAGATGAGAGGTAAGAAGATAGAGGGGACACAAAGCTAACATGGTCTTCTTGATCCAATTGCCATTCTTGAAGATGTTGGTTCCTTGCATCGTCTTGATCTTGACGTCTTTGCATTTGAGATCTTCACTCAACACATCAACGGAAAGAGAGGGAGATTCAACAGGTTTCGATCTTCACCAAGATCAATCAAATGATGATCAAATCATGGAATGAGATACTGAAACATCTCTCGAGCTGAGACACAAAACACACATTGAGAGGGATGGAGAGGGACATATGACAAAGGTTCAATTTGGTAGGCAACAATTCCACGCTTAAGTAGATGGTGCATGGTTTCAAAGCAGCGAGGATATAATTGCCATGATCCCATAATAGGGCACCTCGGGGAAGGTGACTCATAGAATTATTCCCTTGAGTGGCAAAAAGAATTAATTTTGATATATAGGTTATCGAAACTCTTCATACCAGGATAAGGGAATTCACAAATGATCGTTTGAAGGAGTGCGAAGAAATGACATACTCAGTTTGGAAAGGAAACTAGGGTTATAAGACAACTCGACAAATGGAAGGCACACTCTGGTGATGCCGAGGATATAACCTAGTGTCTGAGCATGCTTTCAAGAACTTGAGCATTTCCATATGCATCAAGACTTTACCAACACCTATGCCAAAGATCTTGGTGACTACTTGTACTACCATGATGAATAATGATGGAGGATGCAGATGCAAAGAAGGACAACACTTTCTCAAATTTTTCCTTAGCAATGCCAGGGAACATAACCTAGATGCTCGACCGAGAGACATTTAGCACTCCGCTTCTAATGTTCTCCTTGATGTACTAGGTGCTACGATCATGCTTAAACACGTCAACATGGCCATCAAGTGAAGGTCATACTTCGGGAGCACAAAGAACCCATAAGGAACAACTTGTAGAGTACATCATACCAACTCCTTATGGAAGAATGGCCAAATTGCCGACTCAAGATACTACAATAATAGATCTCTCGGATAAGTGTGTTAGCCATCACACCCACTTATCGGTTCAAAAGACCAATATTATAATTCTTGGGAACGCCACAACCATCATACCAGCCTGAGATTCAGATCTGGTTGGTGTCTGGATATTCCAAACTCAACGTGTCGGAAAGGGAATGTTTGCAACACAAATTGATGAGAAAACGTTGCGAGATTCTCGGGAGCTGGACTATGGTAGTAGGCTCCAAAACATGAGCGGGTTCTGCTACACACATGTGAACATGTTGTCGCACACAAGAATGACCACATAGTAGTCTTATAATAAAACACTACCGAGTTCAGGTGGGGAACCATAATTGAGGATATCGAAGTCCTTACATAAGTCCGGCTTAGCTCTTAAGAAGGAACTTCTTCTCCATGAACAAATCAATCAGTGGCTTTGTGTGCTAGGGAATACATATGGAATGGAGATGATCAGTCCACCAAACCATAGAATACTTCGCACATGCACGACTGATTTGGGATGATTCCAGAGGAAGCAAAAAAAGCTTTCTCGAATTCACAGCGGCAACTTACATTAAATACACGTGAATTAGAGGAAGTCACTTCTTTCATCCAAACATACTCTTCATGAATGGGACATGAGAATAATGCTTACAAAAGTTTCCAATACCACCTTAATGTTCAACATGAATAATGGAGGAGATAAAATGTTGCTGATGGGCTCAACAACAAATCATCGGGATGACCATATAAATGTAATTCCACAATTATGTGAACAAGGACATAGCATTGGTTAGACCAAAGATATAATGGTGTATGCTCGAGGGGTGAACCACGAGTAAGACAACATTACAAATATCATTGGTTCCGATTTTATTTGACGATGGCCCAAAATCAAATCAAAGTTTTGACAAGACAATAGGTCCAACAATTGATCACGGGGATCAAAATACCATCTTTCTTCAACACACACACACACACACACACACACACACAGAGAGATATCCCTTTGAATGAACAAAGTCAGGCAAGCTCTCATCTTCCAACTCTCCAAGTTGTTGTTTAGCTTAACCAACTAGCTCATGGGTATCCAACACATATTCTTGGAGAATGAGGGGGTTTAAAGCAAAACCTACTTTATCACGAATTCAACATAACGGTCAGGGGACAACCTGGTAATTCTTCTGAGAAGATATTCGGAAAATCATGAACCGCTGATATGTTACTAAGCTCGAGAACAATCTTGCTTTTCAGGGCAAGACGATATGATCAAAAGAGCGAGGGATTGATAAAATCCTAACTCATCGACCGAAGAGTGCACCAAGAAAAATGGACTAGGTAGCATGATATCTTAGAATGATGATTCACTAACCGTCACACTAAGTATGATATTATCATCTACTAACTACCAAGTAGCGAGGTTGCTAGGAGTATTGACTTCACACATCACATTTCATTTGTGGGTGTTCTGGATGTGTCATGGTTTTGTCACGGCAGATGTCCTAGCAAAAGGACTTAGTCGCGAGGCCATCGCTACGGGTTAGCTTAAAGGGGTTAAAGTGGACAAGGACACAGAGATTTTATACTACTTCGGCCCCTTCGATGAAGGTAAAAGCCTACGTCTAGTTTGGTGTGTATTGCTAGGGTTTCGATGACCAGGGAGCGAATCCGCTTTGCCTGTGTCTCGAGCTGTTGTTCTCTGCCCTGAACCGTCACCGGGTCGTCCCTTTATATAAGAGGTGACGCCCAGTCCGGTTTACAGAGTCCTGAGGCCGGCTCATAAACGTGTCCGCCTCGGTCTCTATTCTTTCTATCTTAGATCCCAAGTTACATAGTATGGCGGTTTACAAATCATGGGCCCTAACACTTGGGCTCTAAACCTCTTGGGCTAAAAGTCTCTTGCTTCATGCTCCGCTGGGCTTCAAAATAATCTTGATAACATAAACCGGCCCTTCTGGGCGGTTTATACCTGGTAGTAATATCCCTGACATTAGGCCCCAGTTTGACTTGAACCTGTCCATGTCAATCTTCAACTCTTGTAAAAATTTCCCTTTCCGCAGCTTCAGCATGCTTTATAAACCGGCGTGACGTCATCTCCTCAAATCACTTTAAACTGCCGTGACGCCATCTGCGCATTTAATACTTGTACCTGTTTTTTACCTTTTATTTATTAAAGCTCCTAAGATCGAGGCGACCGTACCGTCCGTATCCGCTTTTTGGGCTCCTCAATTCCTGCGCCTGCCGTTTTATCCATTCGGCTTATAAATAGGGCAGAGGGGCATCTCTTTTTCCCCCTTGCATCTTCTTCTTCCTCTGTCCACTTGCGCTCAAGCTCAGCCGCCGTCCGTCGAACTCTGCGTCTTCGTCGAGCCCGGCCGCTGTATCAACCTGAACATTTCCAGAGATTCGCCAGTGCCTCTCTGCACCCGTCGCCTTGGGTACATCCTCTTCTTCCCTTCTCATAGATCTCAGTTCTAGGGTTTCCTCATGCGAGCTCGTGGATAGGTCCTTGTTCTTTGCAGTTCTTCGCCATAGCAAGTAATTCGCCGTAGATCTCAAACTTTAGGTCAACAACCGTAAGAATGACTCCGCTCCATCATTGTAGCTTTATCTCTCCCAATACGATCAGTTAGACTGAATCTGTTTAGGACCTTCATCGCGTCTGATAAACATAACTTGAATTATTTCTGAGTTTTCCACATGTTGTAGATCCGTATTTTACTGCTGTTTGTGTGGAAGTTGTTTCCCCAAAACTTCAGATCTGCGTCTTGTTTGCCTGTGTTGGCGGTTTAGCTTTTTTCAAACTTCATAATCCGGTAGATGCCATTGTTATAGCTGTTCCGGATATTTAACCCAGTAGATACCATTAGGCCCCTGCTTAAACCGTCGTTTAGACCAGTACCTTCATAGAGCATGCCGGTTTAAATCTGCGTAGATCACAAACCGGCTCTTCATTGTATTTTCAGCCTTTCCCTTCCGAAAAGATGACTACTCAAGCCAAACGGTTTGTCTCCTGCAACTGGGTCCCATCCCGGATCACCGAGGATGATTTAGAGAAAATGGCCTCAATTTGTGCTTTAGGCCCAAAGGATGTCCTTCACTGGAGGGATCCCGGATCAGAATGTCCTCCAGAGCCCAAGGAAGGAGAAATCATCGTCTTCTTCGATCACTTGGCTCGTGGATTCAACCCTCCTGGGTCAAGGTTTTTACGTGATGTGCTAACAAACTTTCAGCTTCATCCACAAGACATTGGTCCCAACTCTGTATCAAACATTTGCAACTTCCAAGTCTTTTGTGAAGCTTATCTGCAAGAGGAGCCAACAGTGGAGCTATTCCGGGACTTCTTTCACTTAAACTGTCGTACTGAATTTCATGATCGCCCAAACACTGAACTTGGCGGAATGTCTATTCAGAAGAGGACGGATGTTAGTTTTCCTCACACCACTCTCCACAGCCATCCAAAAGACTGGAATCAGACTTGGTTCTACTGCATAGACACTTCACCGGAAGGTGAAAATCCATTGCCGGGTTATCGCTCCCACCGTCTTCCAGAGAACCACCCTTTTCCACATCGTTTAAGTGCCCAGGAGCGAGCTCAATATGCCCCTCAGCTTTCAAAGCTCAGGACCTTTGTAACCAATGGACTAACATGAGTTGACTTCGTCCGCTGCTGGCTTTCTTGGAGTATTCTCCCGCTAAGCCGGTGTTCCGGTTTAATGTGTGAGTATACTGGGAATCCCAAGGACCCTTTGTGCCACACATAGACGGTGCTACGAGAAAACGAGATTAACGAATCCGTCAAGAAGCTGTTGAATATACCTCTAGAAGACTGCAGTCAGACCGGCTTGGCACCCTTCTTTGTGACCAGCAAACCGCCGTCGGTAAGAAATTCTTCCCTCACTTTGCTTTGTTTTAATCCATCCATAGTACTTGTCTTAAAATGTCTTTATTCCTTTAAACAGGAAAATGTCCCTTTTTGGAAAAGGAAGACCCAGGATAAACCGGCGAAGGCAGCTAGCCAAAAGACCCTGACTGTTAAGAGAAACAAGAAGAAGAGCATTGCCGCGTCGGGATCTAATGCGGAAGAAGATGATCCGGCCTCCGAGGTATCACCTGATTCTTTCGATTTCCTTGTTTTTCTTTATATGCATTTTTATTAACAATAACTATTCCCAGGCCCATGCTGAAGGCAGTAAAGCGGACGCTGTTGAGGTAATCTCTCTCTCTCTTCCGATTCAAAACCGCTGCCAACACCAAAAATTCGTCGGACAATCTGTAAATTTCAATTTTCGCATCCTTATGCTCATTTGGATCCAAACTTTCTTTTGAAGAAGCGGCAACATGAAGCGCGCCGCACTACTCGTCATAGCGGTCATGCTATTGAATCCACCGGATTAACGTACACTCCAGCTCGGAGGCGTCGTTCCGAGGTTTTACTCACTCTAACTTCTCTTTTCCCCAAAGCAGGTCTTATTCGACAACCCTTAATCCGTCTGAATCGAATTATCAAGAAACTCCTCTCTCATCCTCTGGCGAATCAACGGCACACAAATTCCTCCCCTCAAGACTGTTCCTGGGTAATCTGTCTTTCACTCTTTCCGGTTTAACTTTTCATCTTCGACTCTTCTGATTTTCATTATTTCTAACTTGCACAGTAAACCCAAGCCTAGCAAAAAGGCCAAACTGAGCAAAACGGCAGCCGACAGTACTGCTCCTGATCCGACAGAAGATCCTGAGCTTGCTGATCCTTTGGAAGACAACGTTGAGATTCCACATGATGATCCTCCTCCTATGGACCAAGAAACCTTTGTTGATCAGGGGAGTGATCCCATGGAGCGTGACCTTGAACCGGCCAGCCCTGCCCGGGCTAGTCCTGCTCCTGCTAGCCCTGCCCCTGCTAATGCCCCTAAGCCAACGGCCGCTTCACCTGGTGATGTTGAAATCACTGGGGCTGGTTTTACCACCCCACGGGAGCCTGTCGCTTTGGCCAAACACACTGCCAAGGAAGAATTTCTCAACAAGGACAAGGGCAAGTGGAATACTCACTTGTCCAGCTATGCTCAGCTCAGCGCTCAGGAGCTTCATTCCGGATACTTAAACCGGCTACATACCAGCCACAATTATGAAGCTTGATTGGTAAACCTAATGAAGGAACGTTATGAGGTAACCTCTTTTCCTTTGTCTTTGTCCTTTATTTTTGCTTGTTTCTTGTAATTGTACCTTTACTCCATCATAGCCCCCAAGTGCCGGTTTAGCCTTTTAGGGTGAACCGGGACTTCAGTAGAACTAGTAGATAGCTTCGTTTTGCACATGTGTAGCCCCCAAGGGCCGGTTTACTTCCTTTAGGATGAACCGGGACTTCTCCTATTTCTAGAACGATGTCACATTAGCCCCTAAGTTCCAAGTATATAACTTGTTTATGTGCTTGGGACTTGTCTGAAAAAATTGCCTGTTTTCACTGGAAATATACATTAGCCCCCAAGTATTAAGTGCATAACTTGTTATGTGCTTGGGACTTTGGTTGAATTGCTCCATGAATATCTGATATACTTTCATTTTTGGCACACTGACTTGAACCGGAGGGCCTCTGAAATAACCGAGCTCCGGGATAACTTAAAATTCCAAGAGACTGCTGCTTTTAAAGTCAAGGATGAGCTTATACTTGCTTTAGCCAATATGGAGAAGATACAAAAAGACTTTGAAACAGAGCGGTCAGCCTGGGAGGTTGAAAAGGCTGCTTTGGAGAAAAGAGCCAGTGACGCAGAGGCTGCTCTTAATCCGGCGATAGAGGCGCTGTCCGGATTGAGGCAGCAAATAAATGACATGACGTCTGCCATCTTTGATAAGTACTCTTAACAGAACCTTATCCTTGCAATCATGTACTTTTCCGATTTAACTCACAATTTTAACACAGGGAGGTGCATCACTCATCTTGGCGATGATGTGCGAAAGAAATTGAAAGCTTCGTACACTCTGGTGGAGCAGCTTTATTCCGGCGCTCAGAGGGCCATCAGCGCCATCTCGCACAACAAAACTGCTCCTACTACCATCCAAGGTACCTTGGAAAAGCTGTCTATTCTGCATGCCCGCCTTGTAAAAGTGAGGAAGTCATCTGCAAGAGCAGGCGCTCTGATGGCTCTAACCCGAGCGAAGGCTTGGGTTCCTGACTTTGATCTGGCGGAGGTGATGAACGACTATCCAAGCATGAAGGAAGACAGATCAGCCTTTTCCAGTGATGATCTTCGCGCCTTAACCAAGGATATGCGGCCTCTTGCTAGCAAACTTGCTGATGAAGCCGATCTATCAAGATATCATCTAGGCTATGATGCAGAGAACGTGCGGGTGGAGCATCCATCTTATGATATTGAAAACCTTATTCCGCCCGTTCGTAAGCACACCTTTGCTCCTGACATTGATCCGTCAGATCTCATAAATGACGAAGTTTATTTCCGAGCTCTGGCCAAGATTAACTGGACCACCACTGACTTCCAGCAGCTGGAAGAAACCGCCGAAGACCCGGAGCAAGCTGACCCTCAGTCTTCACGGCGAGCTGATGCAGAATCTTAAACCAGCACCGGTTTAACTTTATGTCTCAGTACTTTGAGGAAAAACTAATATTCTTTTGGGCCTTCCAACGCCTTGTAATAGGATAGCTGAGATACTCTGTGTTCGTCCCATACTTATATTTTGTGAGATTGCTTTGATTGGCAACTTCTTAAATATATCCTGCTTTCCATGCTTTTGACAGTTTATTCTACATGTTTCTGCATAAAACAATGTTCAAAGTGTCCTGGCGGTTTATCGCCGGACAGGTCATAATGCCCAAGCACATGATCTAAGTCGATAAATTGAACTGTGTATAAAGTATAAGTATGTATCATACCTGTGATTAAGTGTATCACAATAAACCTTAATCCGGCAGGAAGACATAATGATTCAAGATGTAAGTGCTGATGACTCCCTTTGATCAACTCCACGGTGGGCGCCAACTGTCGTGGTTTTGTCACGACAGACCAAGGAATGAATAATGATGGCAAGAAGTATCACTGCATCAAGAATTCATAGGATGGTGTGAAATTCCCATCATATTCTTGACGTAAGGAAGGTAATACTTCATGCTAGAACATAACAATAGCTGGATTAGCATTTTAATCTGCGGATTACAACTGTTTTGACCCAATCCTAGAAATGGATGAGGTATTGGAGTTTGTTTCTCCTAGTCATTCTAAAATAGAATGGATCGATGGACCACAAGAATAAAAGGCAACGATGAACATGAATGCGCAACTATTCTTGACTATCAATTGATAGACGGAAATCGGGATATACAGCTACATAGGAACAACCCAAAGGAACACATGATTTTGTGAGCTATGGATGCATGGATTAGCATGTCGAACGAGATCAAAAAATTTCTTCCGGATAACCCATGTAGAAGAGGAAGGACATGTAGATTCACAATGTAGAATGGAGAACTCATCAAGAGCATGCTTGTTGTGATCTTTTGGTTCAGGAGAACTTCTGCTAAGGATCGTTCATGGTATTGGAAGAATGATATACCACGGACCTCGAGGACTATCACAAGGTTACTAATATCCTAAAGGAACGAGTAACACTATCAACACGAAGTAAGTAGAGTGAATCTTGGGTTCAAGAACCCAGAAGTACAATACCTACTAACTAGATAACATCATGAGATGCTTTCAAGAATGGTGACCAGAATCATCACACTGAGAACACAACACAAGGTTGGGTTACTGGGTGGCTATCTATGATATCCTAGTTTCCTGGTAGCTTCAACAATTTCGTTGAGGCAACGGAGTACCTCAACACACCAATTAGGGTGCTTAATCTGACCCAAAAGGACATCGAGAACAGTGAGGGAAGATTTGCAAATGCATCAGAGTATTTAGAAACCTGGGATAACTCGGACATCATAACGGATGTAAATGCTCAAGAAAACTTTGAGATTCATGCAAAAGATAGCATAACCACTCAACATCATAATGTCAAGGATCCGAGACCAATTATCTGACATACTGAAGTACTTAAAACTGAATTGAGAGTTGTATCCACCATTAACGTGATCCTGATAAATTGATGACAAGCCTAATTCTTAATCCCTGTAGAAAAGAAGAGGGTGACTCAGATCAGAAGGACATAAGGTAAAGGATTAAAAGAGCCTTACGTTCCCTTCCACAATCAATTCCCTTATATAACTAAAGAATTTCTAGACTCAACTTTGACCAGTTTGGCTTGGTAATCCTACATGCAGTCAGGCTATGATACCAAAGTTGTTGGGACCCCGATCCTAAGTCACACTGATCTAGCATGTAACACATCATATCACTTTACGGCCTCACGCACGATATTCCCACGGCTTCCACCTTACCTGGGCTAGGACCAATTGCGCCTTTCGGCTCACGTATATGATAGTGTCGCTAGCATCCATATGAAAGAGAACCCAGGCCGACATGACTAGTCGTAAACCCAATGTGGCACAAACTGACAGGGACAGGCATACATGACCCAACAATGCATGTGTCGGTCGGCAGTGAATGTAACCGAGTCGTAGCAAGCTACAAGGACTCCAGTAAAACACCACGTGACATTTCCCCAAAGGGACAAACACAAGAGCAAATATGGACACATGCTGGCGAATCCATGTGTTCCCGAGCAGTAGCAAGCTACCAAGGCTAAGTGGAAGCACTAGGAGGCATTTCCCCATAAGAGAGGCTACCATGAATAAACAACTAGGTGTCGGATCCCACACATACCAAGCATTTCAATAACATACACACAATATGCTAGATATGTGTAAATACAACATGGCATCACAACGAAACTCAACAACTCATATAGACAAAGGCCCAGACAAGCAAACATAGCATTATATTACAAACAGGGGTCACATGACCCAACAGACACAGCATACGAGCAACAGAAGCATAGCATGTCTGAGTAGAGACAACTACAAATGAAAAGGGCCGTGAAGCCTGACTATCTACACGAACCTCCCAAGGGTAGAAGATCGTAGCTGAGGTAACAAGCTACTCGTCGAAGTCCAATGGAACTACTAGCCAGACAGAAGTCTCCTCTGCAAAAACATGAATTAAGAAAATACGAGTACAAATGTACCCAACAAGACTTACATCAAAACTAGCTACATATGCATCAGTATCAACAAAGGGGTGGTGGAGTTTAACTGCATCAAGCCAACTTTGACTCAGTGGCTATCATGTACAACGACTGCTAATAATGTGTTTGAGGTGGCGCACATGAGTCCACATATTCACCATATCAATACACCACGATGGATCCTCTCCCGTCGTCCTACAACAAGGCCATCCATAGCACTCACTCTTATCTTGCGCATTTTAGAGTATCCACTTCAAGTTATTTATGAACCATATAAGATTTCCATGTAGTCCATATCCGAGGATGCGGCTATTCGAATAGACCATTAACCCTACAGGGGTGTACTTCTTCACACACGCTCTCACCACTTATCGCCGTGTACATGACATGTACTCGGCAACCTTCAAGCGAAAGCCGAGCGAGGGTGTCAACCACGACCTGACTAACCACGCAAGACTCTAGTCCAGGTTTATCGCCTATCCGAGGCTGAACCCGCAAAGGAAGTCCGGCCAAAATTTCCATCACGGCCCCAAACAATTTGAGAAGGGTTCCAAAGCCCTCCATCCGGGTGCCACTTGGTACACCTGCTACTGTGCCTAGTTTGTACCAAGCCCACCTGTATCAGGTGCCACTTGGTAGACTACTAGCACTACCTGCAAAAACCAGAAACTAGTTGCAACTCCTAGACAGAGATCGAGGCAGTTAATAAGTCGAGAGAGTTAATTGAGGATCCCAATGTGTGGTAGTAGTTGTTTGATGCGTCTCCAACGTATCTACTTTTCCAAACACTTTTGCCCTTGTTTTGGACTCTAACTTGCATGATTTGAATGGAAATAACCTGGACTAACGTTGTTTTCACCAGAATTGCCATGGTGTTATTTTTGTGCAGAAATGAAAGTTCTCAGAATGACCTGAAAATCAACGGAGAATATTTTTGGAATATATAAGAAAATATTGGCGTAAGAATCAAGACCAGGGGGGCCACACCATATCCACGAGGGTGGGGGCGCGCCCCCATGTCCACGAGGGTGGGGGCGCACCCACTCCCCTGGGCGCGCCCCCTGTCTCGTGGCCCCCCTGAGGCTCCACCGACCCCGACTCCAACTCAATATATTCACTTCCGGGGAGAAAAAAATCAGAGAGAAGGATTCATCGCGTTTTATGATACGGAGCCGCCGCCAAGCCCTAATCTCTCTCGGGAGGGCTGATATGGAGTCCGTTCGGGGCTCCGGAGAGTGGATATCCTCGTCGTCGTCATCATCAACCTTCCTCCATGACCAATTCCATGATGCTCGCCGCTGTGCGTGAGTAATTCCATCATAGGCTTGCTTGACGGTGATGGGTTGGATGAGATTTACCATGTAATCAAGTTAGTTTTGTTAGGGTTTGATCCCTAGTATCCATTATGTTCTAAGATTGAAGTTGCTATGACTTTGCTATGCTTAATGCTTGTCACTAGGGCCCGAGTGCCATGATTTCAGATTTGAACCTATTATGTTTTCATGAATATATGTGAGTTCTTGATCCTATCTTGCAAGTCAATAGTCACCTACTACGTGTTATGATCTGGCAACCTCGAAGTGACAATAATTGGGACCACTCTCGGTGATGACCGTAGTTTGAGGAGTTCATGTATTCACTACGTGTTAATGCTTTGGTCCGGTACTCTATTAAAAAGAGGCTTTAATATTCCTTAGTTTCCAATAGGACCCCGCTGCCACGGGAGGGTAGGACAAAAGATGTCATGCAAGTTCTTTCCCATAAGCATGTATGACTATATTCGGAATACATTCCTACATTACATTGATGAACTGGAGCTAGTTTTGTGTCACCCTATGTTATAACTATTACATGAGGAATCCAATTCGACATAATTATCCATCACTGATCCAATGCCTACGAGCTTTTCACATATTGATCCTTGCTTAGTTATTTTCCCGCTGCCACTGTTACAATCACAACAAAAGTTACTTTTGCCACTGTTACCGTTACTTCCATACTACTTTGCTACTAAATACTTTGCTACAGATATTAAGTCTTTCATTTGTGGTTGAACTGACAACTCAACTGGTAATACTTGAGAATATTCTTTGGCTCCCCTTGTGTCGAATTAATAAATTTGGGTTGTATACTTTACCCTCGAAAACTATTGCGATCCCCTATACTTGCTGGTTATCAAGACTATTTTCTAGTGCCGTTTCCGGGGAGCATAGCTATATTCTTTGAGTTACTTGGGATTTATATCTATTGATCACTATGAAGAACTTGAAAGACGAAAAAACCAAGATTCATCCCTCAACTACGAGCAGAGGTAAGGAACTGCCATCTAGCTCTGCGCTTGATTCACCCTCTGTTATGAGTAAATTTGCGACACCTACACCTACTATTGAATCTGATATGTCGCAAGTTCTTGATGATGCCACTTCTGCTATGCATGATACTTATGATGAAACTACTTCTATGCTTGATAATAATGTGCCACTAGGTGAATTACTTGATGAAAAAATTGCTAGGGCTAGAGAGAATGAAATTATTGAAACTGATAATATAGATGAAAGTGATGATGAAGATTCTCCCCCTAGATATGAATTGCATGTTGTGCTTGAGGGTTATGTTATGGATGAAGAAACCGCTAGAGATCTTTTAGCTTGGAATGATAGGTATGATCTTAAGAAATTGTTAGCTAAGCTGAAAGAAAAGTCTTTGAATGCTAGAATGAAATATGACCCTACTTTTGCTACTTCACCTATCTGTATTTCTGATAAGGATTATGATTTCTCTGTCGATCTTGAGTTAATTACTTTGGTTGAATCTGATCCTTTCCATGGCTATGAATCTGAACCTGTTGTGGCACATCTTACTAAACTGAATTATATAGCCACCCTATTCACCAATGAGGAAAAAATTCGTTACCACCATATCCTTAAGTTATTTCCGTTCTCCTTATAGGGTGATGCAAAAACAACGTTTAATTCTCTTGATCTTGGTTGTGTGCGTAGTCCCCAGGATATGATTTATTACTTCTCTGGTAAATATTTTCCTGCTCATAAGAAACAAGCTGCCTTAAAGGAAATATATAATTTTGTGCAAATTGAAGAAGAGAGTCTCCCACAATCTTGGGGGAGGCTTCTCCGATTACTTAATGCTTTCCCTGATCATCCTCTTAAGAAAAATGAAATACTTGATATCTTTCATAATGGACTAACGATGCTTCCAGAGACCACCTGGATAGTTGTGTTGGTTGTGTTTTCAGGGAAAGGACTGTTGATCAAGTTGAATTGCTATTAAATAATATGTTAAGTAATGAAAATAATTGGACACTTCCTGAACCAACTCCCAAGCCAACTCTAAAGAAAAGGGGTATTCTATTTCTCAGTCCTGAAGATATGCAAGAGGAAAAGAAATGTTTGAAAGAAAAAGGTATTAAAGCTGAAGATATTAAGAATTTACCACCTATTGAAGAAATACATGGTCTTGATAACCCAACATAGGTAGTAAAGGTAAATTCTCTCTATAGATTTGATGAAGGTGATATTCCTCATTATAAGTCTTCTAGCCAATGCTTAGATGAGTTTGACAATTTTATTGTTAAACAAGAAAACTTCAATGCTTATGTTGGTAGACAATTAAAACCTAATGCCTATATGATTAAACACTTGAGTGATTACATGTCTAGAGTTAAAGGTCAACTTCAACTCATTAGTAAACATGCTTTTATGGTTACCACTCAAGTAGAACAAGTACTTAAAGCACAAAATGATTTGCTCAATGAATTAAATAGTAAGAAAAATGATAATGCTATTAGAGTTGTGACTAGAGGGGGTAGAATGACTCACGAACCTTGTATCCTGAAGGTCACCCTAAGAGAATTAAGCAAGATTCTCAGAAAACTAATGTTGATGCACCTAGTCCTTCTAAGAAGAAAAATAAAAATGATAGGACTTTGACTGCTTCTAGTGAACCTATTGTTGACACACTTGAGAATCCCAATGATATTTCTATTTCTGATGCTGAAACACAATCCGGTAATGAACATGAACCTAGTGATAATGTTAATAATGTTGTTCATGATGATGCTCAACCTAGCAATAACGATGATGTAGAGATTGAACCAGCTGTTGATCTTGATAACCCACAATCAAAGAATCAATGTTATGATAAGAGAGACTTCATTGCTAGGAAGCACGGTAAAGAAAGAGAACCATGGGTTCAGAAACCCATGCCTTTTCCTCCTAAACCATCCAAGAAAAAGGATGATGAGGATTTCGAGCGCTTTGTTGAAATGATTAGACCTATCTTTTTACGTATGTGTTTGACTGATATGCTTAAAACAAATCCTTATGCTAAGTATATGAAAAATATTATTACAAATAAAAGGAAGATACCGGAAGTTGAAATTTCCACCATGCTTGCCAATTATACTTTTAAAGGTGGAATACCTAAGAAAGTAGCAGATCCAGGAGTGCCAACTATACCTTGCTCCATTAAAAGAAACTATGTTAAAACTGCTTTATGTGATCTTGGAGCTGGTGTTAGTGTTATGCCTCTGTATTTATATCATAGACCTGATTTGAATAAGTTGACACCTACTGAAATATCTTTGCAAATGGCCGATAAATCAACTGCTATACATGTCGGTATTTGTGAGGATGTGCCTGTTGTGGTTGCAAACGTTACTATTTTAACAAACTTTGTTATTGTTGATATTCTCGAGGACGATAGTATGTCGATTATCCTTGGTAGACCCTTTTTGAATACTGCAGGGACTGTTATTTATTGCAACAAAGGCAAGGTCACTTTTCAAGTTAATGGTAATGAGCATACGGTGCACTTTCCGATGAAACAACCTCAAGTCCACAGTATCAATTCTATTGGAAAAAATTCAACGATTACGATTGGAGGTTTTTGAATTACCTCTTCCTACTGTCAAGAAGAAATATAATATTCTTATTGTTGGGGACATACCTATCCCCATTGAGATAACCTAGTGTTATTCGAAATTCTCCGGTTTCATGTTATTCGGAAAGAGTTTGTTAGCAAGACTTGATCAACCTTTTGTGACGCCCCGAGACCGATGCGCCAGGTGTCAGCCAGTTATTTGTCGTCGTTGCCTTGTCATCTGCTTGCGTGTTGCATTTTGCCATGTCATCATGTGCATTGCATCTGCATCGTTTTCAAAACTTGCATCCGTCCGAGTCCACCCGTCCTCTCCATTATCCGTTCTAAGCCCAGACACACTTGCACGCTCCCGCGGCACCTCCGAATATTTATTTTATAAGTGGCTGAAAAACATTCTCGGAATGGGTTGAAACTTGGCATGTGGTCTTATTATTGCATAGACAGACCGCCTGTCAAATTTCGTCGCATTCGGAGTTTGTTTGATAGCCCAACAGATAACTAGTGCAGTGCCACTGTCAGGTTATTCGTCGGACGTTTCGGTCTCCGAAATTGCCGCCGGGCCTCTCTCCTCTCCTCTCATCTCAACCCACACCCCTCTATAGAGCCCACTAGGCCTACCTAGACCCCTCTTCGCTCGGAACCATCCGATTGTGATCGAACGGTCCGAAAACGGATGAAATCCCCTAACCCTAACCCCCTTTCCCATTTAAACCCCCTCCTCTTGCATTTCGGGCACCCCTAGCCTAACCCTAGCCTCCTCCCACCTCCAACCAGCACATCTTCCACGTTTTCCGTGCACAGCCGCCCCCTCGCTGCCACTCGGCAAGCCGCCAGCGGCCAGCCGCCGCCGCCGTCCACTTCCACCACCAATCATGCGTCGCCACGTCACCACCTCGCGCCTCGCCACCCAATCCAGGAGCGCCACCCGGCTCCCCACTGCGCCAGCCACCGCCGCGGCCCGCCCGAGTTGACGCGTGCCCGAAACCGACCCCGAGCGCTCTGCGCCCGCTCGCTCCGATCGACCGGATCGGGAGATCCCGATCTGGCCGGTCCCGTCGCCTCGCCTTGCCGGAGGATCGCCGGACCCCGTCTCCACGTCGTCACGTGC
The DNA here is from genome assembly GCA_902687465.1 of Secale cereale. Lineage (NCBI taxonomy): Eukaryota > Viridiplantae > Streptophyta > Magnoliopsida > Poales > Poaceae > Secale > Secale cereale. The sequence goes on along the minus strand of LR738711.1, from coordinate 216,499,771 downwards.
CACGTCGGCCTCGCCGGTCGCCTCCCTCGCCCCCTTAGCACACGCCATCGGCAACCCGCTACTCCAGCCCTTCTGCTCTGCCCCGCCGCCTCGTGGATGGCCGACGCCGCCGCCGACCTCCTCGTCCTCGACCCTCGTCGGATCCGGGAGCCCCAAGCCGGATCTACTCATTCCCGTGGAGCTCCGCCGCACCAATCGCCGGAGACCCTCGCCTCGCTCGCCGAAGAACCCCTGCGCCGCCGGCCTCATCTCATCAGGAGGAGACGTCCCCGACCCAGCCTCGTGGGCCACCGCATGCCCAGGTCGGCCCAGCTCCTGCATGAGGCCCAGCCTGCCTTCCCTCCGGCCTCCTAGGCCAACCCCGAGCCGGCCTGCCTCCCTGTCAACCTGGGCTGAAGCTCACTAGGTGAGCTCACCCTATCCCACGCCCGTGCGAGTTTTAGTTACTAAGCGCTCACCCTGTTTTTTTTCATGAAAATGACTAAGTCCCTAGTTCTGTAATAAAATGTGTGCATGTTGTGGGGCTTGTATCTTTTTGTGTGGTGATCCAAATTGAGAAAATGATATGTCCAGATGTTCGTTGTGATGTGCTCTACATGTTAGTTGCATTTGCATGCATGTTATTGTTCATATTCATGTCTTAATCTTTGTTGCAAAACTGCTATGTGATGTTGTTGTTAAGTCCTTGTTGTCTGTCAACAATGTTAGCATGTTTGTGAGGTTGTAACTTTGTGCATGTTGATCCAAATGGAGTGTATGATATGTCAAAATGTTCATTGTGAAGTGCTTTACATGATGGTGGTTGCATTCATGTTAGGTGCCATGTTGCCGTGTTTATCTCTGTTACAAAGTGCATGTGGCTATTAAGTGCTGAAACTTGTTATGAGATGCTGATTTGTCGTTTTCATATCTTTATGTGTGATTTTTGTTTGAGCTACATGTCAATATGTTTTAGAAGCACAATCATGTCATCTTTGATGTGGTGCAATCCACTTTCCATGATATGCCTTGTGGTATTTGCAACAAAGTTGTAAAGTAGCCTACTCGCTGATGATAATTTCTATGACTTGTTGAAAAACTGCTAAGTCTGAAACTGTTATAACCTGATGCCATATTTGCTTGATGCCCCACGCAAATCCATGAATGTTTTTGGTTGTCCAATGACCATGTCTTGTTGTCCATGTTATGCTCTATCCATCCATGCCCTTGTTTACATATATGGCCGGCTGTAGCTTGTTGTTTTCATGCTCTCAAGTTGCTATAAAATGTTTCTATCAGCCTGTTATCAACAAGTTCAGTTTTGCCATGTGAATAGCTAGTGATCTATGCATCCTATGACCATGTTCTTGCCATGAGTAGCTTCATAAGCATATCCTATTGATGTTGGTTATATTCACATGCCATGATATGCTTTGAGATGAGTTGCACAAGCTTGCAAACATGCCTACTTGACGTTGTTGCCGCCATGTTTAGTTATTTCACTAAGTCCGAGAATCTGTTATCTTTTGCAATCTTGCCATGATGTTTTGAGCATGTTCTAGTGGTGTTTTTGAAGGAAATATGCCCTAGAGGCAATAATAAAGTTGTTATTTATATTTCCTTATATCATGATAAATGTTTATTATTCATGCTAGAATTGTATTAACCGGAAACTTAGTACATGTGTGAATACATAGACAAAACAGAGTGTCCCTAGTATGCCTCTACTAGACTAGCTCATTGATCAAAGATGGTTATGTTTCCAAACCATAGACATGAGTTGTCATTTGATCAACGGGATCACATCATTAGGAGAATGATGTGATGGACAAGACCCATCCGTTAGCATAGCACTATGATCGTTTAGTTTTACTGCTATTGCTTTCTTCATGACTTATACATGTTCCTATGACTATGAGATTATGCAACTCCCGAATACCGTAGGAACACCTTGTGTGCTATCAAACGTCACAACGTAACTGGGTGATCATAAAGATGCTCTACAGGGGTCTCCGAAAGTATTCGTGGTGTTGGCATAGATCAAGATTAGGATTTGTCACTCCGAGTGTCGGAGAGGTATCTCTGGGCCCTCTCGGTAACACACATCACAATAAGCCTTGCAAGCAAAAGACTAATAAGTTAGTCACGAGATGATGTGTTACGGTACGAGTAAAGAGACTTGCCGGTAACCAGATTGAACTAGGTATGGAGATACCGACGATCGAATCTCGGGCAAGTAACATAACGATGACAAAAGGAACAACGTATGTTGTTATGCGGTTTGACCGATAAAGATCTTCGTAGAATATGTAGGAACCAATATGAGCATCCAGGTTCCGCTATTGGTTATTGACCGGAGATGAGTCTCGGTCATGTCTACATAGTTCTCGAACCCGTAGGGTCCGCACGCTTAACGTTTGATGACGATCGGTATTAGGAGTTTATAAGTTTTGATGTACCGAAGGTAGTTCGGAGTCCCGGATGAGATCACGGACATGACGAGGAGTCTCGGAATGTCCGAGACATAAAGATTGATATATTGGATGACTATATTCGGACACCGAAAGTGTTCCGGAAAAGTTTCGGATTTAACTGGATTGCCGGAGGGGGTTATCGGAACCCCCCACGAGGGGGGATGGTCCATAGTGGGCCTTGAAGGAAAGGAGAGAGGCAGCCCATAGAGGCTGGCCGGCGCCCCACCAGGGGATCCTAGTTGGACTAGGATTGGGGGGCGCCACCTCTCCCTCTTTTCCTTTCCCTCTCTTCCTTCTTGGTGGACTCCTACTAGGAATAGGATTGCAATCCTATTCCTAGTAGGATTGCCCTAGCCGCACCATAGGAGGCGGGCCAGCCCTCCTCCCTTGCTCCTTTATATACGGGGGCAGGGGGGCACCCAAAGACACACAAGTTGAATTGTTCCAGCCGTGTGCGGTGCCCCCCTCCACAGAAACACACCTCAGTCATACCGTTGCAGTGCTTAGGCGAAGCCCTGCGCCGGTAAATACATCATATCCGTCACCACGCCGTCGTGCTGACGAAACTCTCCCGTGAAGCTCAACTGGATCAAGAGCTCGTGGGACGTCATCAAGCTGAACGTGTGCTGAACGCGGAGGTGGCGTACGTTCGGTGCTTGATCGGTTGAATCGCGAAGAAGTTCGACTACATCAACCGCGTCACTTGACACTTCCGCTTCCGGTCTACGAGGGTACGTAGACACACTCTTCCCTCTCGTTGCTATGCATCTGGTAGATAGATCTTGCGTGATCGTAGGAAAATTTTAAAATACTACGTTCCCCAACAGTGGCATCATGAGCCAGGTCTATGCGTAGATGATATGCACGAGTAGAACACAATGAGTTGTGGGCGATACTAGTCATATTGCTTACCAGCATGTCATACTTTGCTTCGGCGGTATTGTGAGATGAAGCGGCCCGGACCGACATTACGCGTACGCTTACGTGAGACTGGTTTCACCGTTACGAGCACTCGTTGCTTAAAGGTGACTGGCGGGTGTCTGTCTCTCTCACTTTAGCTAAATCAAGTGTGGCTACGCCCGGTCCTTGTGAAGGTTAAAACAGCACATACTTGACGAAACATCGTTGTGGTTTTGTATGCGTAGGTAAGAACGGTTCTTGCTAAGCCCGTAGCGGCCACGTAAAACTTGCAACAACAAAGTAGAGGACGTCTAACTTGTTTTTGCAGGGCATGTTGTGATGTGATATGGTCAAGACATGATGAGTTATACGGTTTTTGTATGATATGATCATGTTTTGTAATGTTATCGGCAACTGGCAGGAGCCATATGGTTGTCGCTTTATTGTATGAAATGCAATCGCCATGTAATTGCTTTACTTTATCACTAAGCGGTAGCGATAGTCGTAGAAGCAATAGTTGGCGAGACGACAACGATGCTACGATGGAGATCAAGGTGTCGCGCCGGTGACGAAGGTGATCATGACGGTGCTTTGGAGATGGAGATCAAAAGCACAAGATGATGATGGCCATATCATGTCACATATTTTGATTGCATGTGATGTTTATCTTATTATGCTTCTTATTTTGCTTAGAAAGACGGTAGCATTATAAGATGATCCCTTACTAAATTTCAAGGTATAAGTGTTCTCCCTGAGTATGCACCGTTGCGAAAGTTCGTCGTGCCGAGACACCACGTGATGATCGGGTGTGATAAGCTCTACGTTCAAATACAACGGGTGTAAGCCAGTTTTGCACACGCAGAATACTCGGGTTAAACTTGACGAGCCTAGCATATGCAGATATGGCCTCGGAACACTGGAGACCGAAAGGTCGAGCATGAATCATATAGTAGATATGATCAACATAAGATGTTCACCATTGAAACTACTCCATCTCACGTGATGATCGGACATGGTTTAGTTGATTTGGATCACGTGATCATTTAGATGACCGGAGGGATGTCTATCTAAGTGGGAGTTCTTAAGTAATATGATTAAATTGAACTTTAATTTATCATGAACTTAGTCCTGGTAGTATTAGCATATCTATGTTGTAGATCAATAGCTCGCGATGTTGTTCCACGTTTATTTTTTATATGTTCCTAGAGAAAACCAAGTTGAAAGATGTTAGTAGCAATGATGCGGAATTGTTCCGTGATCTGAGGATTATCCTCATTGCCGCACAGAAGAATTATGTCCTTGATGCACCGCTAGGTGACAGACCTATTGCAGGAGCAGATGTAGACGTTATGAACGTTTTGACAAAAGCTCGATATGATGACTACTTGATAGTTTAGTTCACCATACTTTAAGGCTTATAACCGGGACTTCAAAAACGTTTTGAAACGCCACGGAGCATATGAGATGTTCCAAGAGTTGAAATTAGTATTTCATACTCATGCCCGTGTCGAGAGGTATAAGACCTCTGACAGTACTTTGCCTACAAGATGGAGGAGAATAGCTCAACCAGTGAGCATGTGCTCAGATTGTCTGGGTAGTACAATTGCTTGAATCAAGTGGGAGTTAATCTTCCAGATAAGATAGTAATTGACAAAGTTCTCTAGACACTATCACCAAGTTAGTAGAACTTCGTGATGAACTATAATATGCAAGGGATGACGAAAGTAATTCCCGAGCTCTTCACGATGCTGAAATCGGCGAAGGTAGAAATCAAGAAAGAGCATCAAGTGTTGATGGTTAACCAGACCACTTGTTTGAAGTAAAGGGCAAAGGGATAGAAGGGGAACTTCAAGAAGAATGACAAGCAAGTTGTCACTCCCGTGAAGAAACCCAAAGCTAAACTCAAGCCTGAAACTAAGTGCTTCTACTGCAAAGGAAATGGTCACTAGAAGTGGAACTGCCCTAGATATTTGGCGGATAAGAAGGATGGCAAAGTGAACAAAGGTATATTTGATATACAGATTATTGATGTGTATTTTACTAGTGTTCATAGCAACCCCTCGGTATTTGATATTGGTTCAGTTGCTAAAGAGTAGTAACTCAAAATGGGAGTTGCATAATGAACAGAAACTAGTTAAAGGATGAAGTGACGATGTGTATTGGAAGTAGTTCCAAGATTGATATGATCATCATCGCACACTCCCTATACTTTCAGGATTAGTATTGAACATAAATAAGTGTTATTTGATGTTTGTGTTGAGCATGAATATGATTTGATCATGTTTATTGCAATACGGTTATTCATGTAAGTTAGACAATAATTGTTGTTCTATTTACCTGAATAAGACCTTCTATGGTCATACACCCAATGAAAATGGTTTGTTGGATCTCGATAATGTGATACACATATTCATAATATTGAAGCCAAAAGATGCAAGGTTAATAATGATAGTGCAACTTATTTGTGGCACTGCCGTTTAGGTCATATTGGTGTAAAGCGCATGAAGAAACTCCATAGTGATGGACTTTTTGAATCACTGGATTATGAATCACTTGGTGCTTGCGAACCATGCCTCAAGGGCAAGATGACTAAAACTCCGTTCTTCGGAATCCGTGGAGCGAGCAACAGAGTTGTTGGAAATCATACATACTGATGTATGCGGACCAATGAGTGTTGAAGCTCGCGGCAGGTATCGTTATTTTCTGACCTTCACTAATGATTTGAGCAGATATGGGTATATCTACTTAATGAAGCACAAGTCTGAAACATTTGAAAAGTTCAAAGAATTTCAGAGTGAAGTGGAGAATCATCGTAACAAGAAAATAAGAGTTTCTACGATATGATCGTAGAGGTAAAATATTTGAGTTAGCGAGTTTGGCCTTCAATAAAAACAATGTGAAATAGTTTCACTACTCACGCCACCTGGAACACCACAGTGTAATGGTGTGTCCGAACGTCATAACCGTACATTATTAGATATGGTGCGATCGATGATGTCTCTTACCGATCTACCACTATCGCTTTTGGGGTTATGCAATAGAGACATCTACATTCACGTTAAATAGGGCACCATCTAAATCCGTGGAGATGACACCGTATGAACTGTGGTTTGACGAGAAACCTAAGCTGTCATTTCTTGAAGTTTGGGACTGCGATGCTTATGTGAAAAAGTTTCAATATGATAAGCTCGAACCCAATTCGGAGAAGTAAATCTTCATAGGATACCCAAAAAGAAACTGTTGGGTACACCTTCTATCACAGATCCTAAGGCAAGGTCTTTGTTGCTAAGAGTGGATCCTTTCTAGAGAAGGAGTTTCTCTCGAAAGAAGTGAGTGTGAGGAAAGTAGAACTTGATGAGGTAATTGTACCTTCTCCCTAATTGGAAGGTAGTACATCACAGAAACTCGTTCCAGTGATTCCTACACCAATTAGTGAGGAAGCTAATGATGATGATCATGAAACTTCAGATCAAGTTTCTGCTGAACTTCGTAGATCAACAAGAGTTCGTTCCGCACCAGAGTGGTACGGCAACCCAGTTCTGGAAGTCATGTTACTAGACCATGATGAACCTACGAACTATGAGGAAGCGATGATGAGCCCAGATTCCGCAAAATGGCTTGAGACCATGAAATCTGAGATGGGATCCATGTATTAGAACAAAGTATGGACTTTGGTTGACTTGCCCGATGATCGGCAAGCCATCGAAAATAAATGGATCTTCAAGAGGAAGACCGACGCAAACGGTAATGTTACTGTTTACAAAGCTCGACTTGTTGCGAAAGGGTTTCAACAAGTTGAAGGAGTTGACTACGATGAGACTTTCTCACCCGTAGCGATGCTTAAGTCTGTCCGAATCATGTTAGTAATTGCCGCATTTTAAGAAATCTGGCAAATGGATAACAAAACTGCATTCTTTAATGGATTTATTAAAGAAGACTTGTATATGATGCAACCAGAAGGTTTTGTCAATCCTAAAGGTGCTAACAAAATGTGCAAGCTCCAGCGATCCATCTATGGACTGGTGCAAGCATCTCGGAGTTGGAATATACGCTTTGATAAGTTGATCAAAGCATATAGATTTATACAGACTTGCGGTGAAGCCTGTATTTACAAGAAGTGAGTGGGAGCACTACAACCTTTCTGATAAGTATATGTGAATGACATATTGTCGATCGGAAATGATGTAGAATTTTCTGGAAAGCATAAAGGAGTGTTTGAAAGGAGTTTTTTCAAAGAAAGACCTTGGTGAAGCTGCTTACATATTGGGCATCAAGATCTATAGAGATAGATCAAGACGCTTGATAAGACTTTCGATGAGTACATACCTTGATAAGATTTTGAAGTAGTTCAAAATGGATCAGTCAAAGAAGGAGTTCTTGCCTGACTTGTAAGGTGTGAAGTTGAGTAAGACTCAAAGCCAGACCACGGTAGAAAAATATAGAGAGAATGAAAGTCCTTCCCTATGCCTCAGCCATAGGTTCTATAAAGTATGCCATGTTGTGTACAAAACACGTTGTGTACCTTGCCATGAGTTTGACAGGGAGGTACAATAGTGATCCAGGAGTAGATCACTGTACAGCGGTCAAAATTATCCTTAGTAATTGGATGACTAAGGAAATATTTCTCGATTATGGAGGTGATAAAGAGTTCGTCGTAAAGGGTTACGCCGATGCAAGCTTTGACACTAAATCCAGATGACTCTAAGTATCAATCTGGATGCGTATTGAAAGTGGGAGCAATTAGCTAGAGTAACTCCATGCAGAGCATTGTAGACATAGAAATTTGCGAAATACATACGGATCTGAATGTGACAGACCCGTTGACTAAACTTCTCTCACAAGCAAACATGATCACACCTTATTACTCTTGGGTATTAATCACATAGCGATGTGAACTAGATTATTGACTCTAGTAAACCCTTTGGGTGTTGGTCACATGGTGATGTGAACTATGGGTGTTATTCACATAACAATGTGAACTATCGGTATTAAATCACATGGCGATGTGAGCTAGATTATTGACTCTAGTGCAAGTGGGAGACTGAAGGAAATATGCCCTAGAGGCAATAATAAAGTTGTTATTTATATTTCCTTATATCATGATAAATGTTTATTATTCATGCTAGAATTGTATTAACCGGAAACTTAGTACATGTGTGAATACATAGACAAAACAGTATGTCCCTAGTATGCCTCTACTAGACTAGCTCATTGATCAAAGATGGTTATGTTTCCAAACCATAGACATGAGTTGTCATTTGATCAACGGGATCACATCATTAGGAGAATGATGTGATGGACAAGACCCATCCGTTAGCATAGCACTATGATCGTTTAGTTTTACTACTATTGCTTTCTTCATGACTTATACATGTTCCTATGACTATGAGATTATGCAACTCCCGAATACCGTAGGAACACCTTGTGTGCTATCAAACGTCACAACGTAACTGGGTGATCATAAAGATGCTCTACAGGTGTCTCCGAAAGTATTCGTGGTGTTGGCATAGATCAAGATTAGGATTTGTCACTCCGAGTGTCGGAGAGGTATCTCTGGGCCCTCTCGGTAACACACATCACAATAAGCCTTGCAAGCAAAAGACTAATAAGTTAGTCACGAGATGATGTGTTACGGTACGAGTAAAGAGACTTGCCGGTAACGAGATTGAACTAGGTATGGAGATACCGACGATCGAATCTCGGGCAAGTAACATAACGATGACAAAAGGGATAATTAATTTGGTGCCCTTAGTTGTGTCCCACTCGGCAGGTTTACCCCTAGTTTCCGAAAACACTTGTTCCTGCCCAAACCACTTTGCTCCTCTTATGCTTTTGCCCTTTGACCGTTTGATCATCACTTTGAAAACTTCATAAAAAATTCATACTCACTCGGAAAAATTCAAATAAGATATCTAAATGTTCAGAAAAGCATCACCTATATGTGCATGGCATTTGCATTCATGGAAAAAGTGATGGCTAGTCCCCATGAATGAAAATGGTCAAAACTGAGATGGGGACTAGACAACACTTTTTTCATGAATGAAAATGACATGCACATATAGGTGATGCTTTTCTGAACATTTTGATATCTTATTTGAATTTTTATGTGTTAGTATGAATTTTTTATAAAGTTTTCAAAGTGATGGTCAAACGTCCAAAGGGCAAAAGCATAAGAGGAGCAAAGTGGTTTGGGCAGGAACAAGTGTTTTTGGAAACTAGGGGTAAACCTGCCGAGTGTGACCCAACTAGGGGCATAAAATCAATTATCCCACGACAAAAGGAACAACATATGTTGTTATGCGGTTTGACCGATAAAGATCTTCGTAGAATATGTAGGAACCAATATGAGCATCCAGGTTCCGCTATTGGTTATTGACCGGAGATGAGTCTCGGTCATGTCTACATAGTTCTCGAACCCGTAGGGTCCGCACGCTTAACGTTTGATGACGATCGGTATTATGAGTTTATAAGTTTTGATGTACCGAAGGTAGTTCGGAGTCCCGGATGAGATCACGGACATGACGAGGAGTCTCGGAATGTCCGAGACATAAAGATTGATATATTGGATGACTATATTCGGACACCGGAAGTGTTCCGGAAAAGTTTCGGATTTAACTGGATTGCCGGAGGGGGTTATCGGAACCCCCCACGAGGGGGGATGGTCCATAGTGGGCCTTGAAGGAAAGGAGAGAGGCAGCCCATAGAGGCTGGCCGGCGCCCCACCAGGGGATCCTAGTTGGACTAGGATTGGGGGGCGCCACCTCTCCCTCTTTTCCTTTCCCTCTCTTCCTTCTTGGTGGACTCCTACTAGGAATAGGATTGCAATCCTATTCCTAGTAGGATTGCCCTAGCCGCACCATAGGAGGCCGGCCAGCCCTCCTCCCTTGCTCCTTTATATACGGGGGCAGGGGGGCACCCAAAGACACACAAGTTGAATTGTTCCAGCCGTGTGCGGTGCCCCCCTCCACAGAAACACACCTCAGTCATACCGTTGCAGTGCTTAGGCGAAGCCCTGCGCCGGTAAATACATCATATCCGTCACCACGCCGTCGTGCTGACGAAACTCTCCCGTGAAGCTCAATTGGATCAAGAGCTCGTGGGACGTCATCAAGCTGAACGTGTGCTGAACGCGGAGGTGCCGTACGTTCGGTGCTTGATCGGTTGAATCGCGAAGAAGTTCGACTACATCAACCGCGTCACTTGACGCTTCCGCTTCCGGTCTACGAGGGTACGTAGACACACTCTTCCCTCTCGTTGCTATGCATCTGGTAGATAGATCTTGCGTGATCGTAGGAAAATTTTAAAATACTACGTTCCCCAACAGTTTTGTAGCAGCTCTTTGGTCATGCTTGTAGTGCTGGACATGTACATACTTGCCATGCCTTTTGTTGCCATGAGATGTTCTTGTATCATGCTGTTTTGTTGTCTACTAAGTGCATTGTTGCTGTTTTGGACAGCTTGTTGTTATATCTTGTTTCATGTGTATGTGTTGAACCATTGCTCCGTTTTGAGCGTGTCCTATATGAAACTTGTGTGTTTTTGCATGTACATCCATAATATCATGTTGTATACCTGCTTGGAGTGTGTTTGCTTGTTGTTTGGATGCATCTTGCATATTTGCCATGCTTGTCTTGTTTTGCTCATATCTTCTAGGCCGTAGCTCCGAATTAAATGAACTTGATATGTAACTTGACTAGAATTTCGAGTAGATCATCATGGTGCATGTTAACGTGCTGTTTGACAACTTGAACTTAAGGTTTTTTCAGATCTGAACCAATTTCGAAATGTGCATATGAGGACTTACCGGAATTGTTATATGTTGTTTCCGGCCTCATTTAAACTTGCTTTGTGTGATTTTCTTGTATGCATCATCCCTTGCCATGTTTTGCATCATATAGACTTGTCTTGCATCATACTTGGTTGAGCATCTTGTCATGTTCTTGAGTGGTGTGTTCACCATGTTGTGTGCTTCTTCTCGCTAGCTCATATTCTGTTGCGACCGTGAGGATTCGTTCGACTTCACTTGGTTCGTCTACGTGGCTTCTTCTTCGTCTTCTTCATGGACTCGTTCTTCTTCCTTGCGGGATTCCAGGCAAGATGACCGTCACCTTGGATACCTTTACTACCATTGTATGCTAGTTGTCTCAATGCTATCGCTATATGTCGCGCTACCTATCTTTTGTTGTCAGCCTCTCCTTGTTGCCATGAAACGTCTAACCTTTGACACCTTCCCAGCAAACCGTTGTTTGGCTATGTTACCCGCTTGCTCAGCCACTCTTATAGCGTTGTTAGTTGCAGGTGAAGATGAAGATTGCTCCATGTTGGAGCTGGACGTTGTTGGAATATCACAATATCTATTAATTTAATTAATGCACATATATACTTGGCAATGGGTGGAAGGCTTGGCCTTCTGCTTGGTATTTTGTTCCACTCATGCCGCCTTAAGAACCGATAAACCGACGTTATGTTCCTTGATTTTGCGTTCCAAACACGGTTGGGGTTTATGGGCCCCCCTTGATAATTCGCATTGCTTAAAGCTTTTCCAGCAAGACCCAACTTTGGTATTACATTTTCCTAATAACTAAAATTTGCATAGGGACTATCTACCCTGAGGACTTAATCAACAACCCGGGCCAGTGCTCCTCATGAGTGTTGGTCCAAACTGGGGATCATGCATGGCCGCCTTGGGGAAACCTGAGGTATCTGGTATTACCTGTAGCATCGACCATCCGGTCGTGGCCTGAGACGAGATACGCGCGGCTACTATCAGGGTGTCGGCACACCGAGAGGTCTTGTTGGATTAGTTTTACCTTTGTCGAAATATCTTGAGCACAGGATTCCGAGAATACTCGGGTCTTCCCAACTTGGAGTTGCGACTCCGCAGATCATGAGCTTGTGATGGGCTAAGTTGGGACACCCCTGCAGGGTTTTGATCTTTCGAAAGCCGTGCCCGCGATTATGTGGCGGATGGGAATTTGTTAATGTCCGGTTGTAGAAAACTTGTCAGATGTTCCGAAATAAAACACACAAACGCGTGAGTAACCGTGACTGTCTCTTTGCATTTTGAGAAGAGAACACGGTGGGGTTTTGTTTGACTCGTAAGTAGTTTAGGATCTTTAGCGATCCTTCTAGTTTGCGACCATCTGCGTAAATGCTCATCTTATTCTTGTAGTCGTAAGTTAGCCACCATACACATGCTTAGTCGCTGCTGCAACCTCACCACTATCCTTTCCATACCCAATAAAGCTTTGCTAGTCTTGATACCCATGGTTATGGGATTGCAGAGTCCTCGTGGCTCACAGATACTACAACAACAGTTGCAGGTGCAGGTTTCCAATGACTTGACGTGAGAGCGATGTTATTTGAGTTGGAGTTCTTTCTCCTTCTTCTTCGTCAGTCTTGGGTTAGGTTCCTGGTCGGTAGCCTGGGATAGCAGGATGGATGTCATTGTGCTTTTCATGTTTGCATCTGTAGTCGGATGTCTTGTATTGATGTTGTTGTATTCATGTGACTTGTATGAATTGTTGTATCCCCATGTATTTATGTAATGGTACGATGTAATGATATCCATCTTGCTAAGCGCCTGAAATGCGGTTGTGCCCCAATCACGAGTGTATCACGTGATCGGAATAGAATCGCATCATGGGTGTGACAAGTTGGTATCAGAGCCTCGACCGACCATAGGAGCCCCCTTGATTGATCGTAGCTTGGCTATTGTCGAGTCTAGAAGAAAACTATTTTGGTGTCTAAATATATCGGAGAGTAAGAATTGTTTTTACTCCTCAGTTCCTTCGTCGCTCTGGTGAGGAATCTTGACATAGGTGTTTTGAATTACTCCTTTTACCCTTCAATTTTTTTAGGATCACGTGGTTAGTTTTTGTTCGTTGCGATGTCAGCTCTTTCATCCGGTGCAATTCTCGTCAAGTTTAGTCGACCCTCTTCATCTTTTGCCAGTTCAATCCTTAGTTCTTTTCGACAGGTGTCGTTTTTCCCCGTCCGGTGTGGTCTTTGTTTTTCCCACCGTCCCACCCTTTTGCTTCTCGGAGCCGGAGTCCTTAGTCGAGTATCCATCCTACTCGTGTGAAGTGCCTTTATTCTTTCCTCAGTTCTTTCAACTTGGTGAATTCTTGTCTAGTTTGTCATCCTTCATCTCTTTTCTTCTCCGGTGAATTCTCGTTCGACATTCTTCATCTCTTCTTATTCTCCGATGGATTCAATTCAAGTTTTCGTTGTTGATCTTATTCTTTTCCATTGCTCAAGTGTTTTCCCCTTCTCTCGTTCGCCTCTCGCCATTTAACTGTTTCGGTGTTCCAAAGACATTCCAGGAGATTCGTCTGTGTTCTAATTTATTCGAGGTTGTCACCTCATTCAAGTCTTTCAAATGTTCTGGTGCATTGTTTCTCACTTGAATAATCCTTTCCAAAGGTGTTTTCTCTTCGGTGGGCTCATAACCCACAGGTCTTTTTTCCAGGATCTTACCTAACTCTTCTAATTTCCCGGAGTGTTCCGAAATTCTTTTCAAGTGTGACGTAAGTATGCATTCCATCCGTCATGTGCCTTCTCCAAGATCGTTTGCAATTCTTTTCATCATTGGTTCAATCTTTCCTATTTTCATTCTTCCGGAGTGTCTCAACAATTTTGGTGGTGTATCTCGTCGTCATTCCCAACATTTGAAGACCGAAGAAGAGCTTTCCTCCGAATCTTGTCCGTCCTCTCGAAGATTCGTGGTTCTAGCTTCATGTTATCCTCTCGAATTATTTCGGTTGTCATAAATTATTTTCTTTAATCATCCAGAGTATTCCATGAATTCTTTCCATTGTGATCCTCCGAAGGCCATCATTTAGAAGATTTCTTCGTTCTCAGTTTTCAACTTCATCCTCCAAATATTCTTCATTGATGCCTCTTCGTTCGTCTTCACATTCTTCCGGTGCTTAATTCAAGCATTCTTTAAACCGTTCGCGATCTCTTCGTTCTCTTGCATCTAAATTTCCTCAAGTGCTTATCCTTCCCAGTGATTCATTCTCTTATATTCACTCAATTCCAATTCTTCACGGTGGTTTGTTCTCTTTCATCACTCGATTTTAATTCTTCCCGGTGGCTCGTTCCTTTTCTTCACTCAGTTTCAATTCTTACGGTGGTTCGCTCAAGAGTTCTTTTCCAGTGTTATCATATCAATCCATTCATTTTTATTCCAATCCTACCGGTGTTTCATGAAGATTTTCGCAAGTTCGCGATATATCCCTCTTAATCAATTTCAACGCGAATAAGTGATATGCCAATCCATTGCTTCTCATCAATTTAATTGGTGGAGGATAAGCATAACATAATTCTTATTCTTTTCATCAAGTTGATTTAATCTTTTCCTTCGGAATTTGTTCTTGATGAATAAATTCTAGTCCCAAGTGCATTCATTTTTTTCTTTCCGGAGTTCATAGTTTCTTAGCCTTCTCGTCGGAACCCCGTCTAAATCATCGCAAGGACTTATTCTTATTCTTTTCATCCTTCATCATCCTTTCGTTACTGGAGTTCTTCATGGTGGTTCTTCACGATATAATTCATTCTTCAAGTGTTCTTCAAAATTCTTCTGGAGCAGCTCAAGTATTCTTATTCTTGCATCTCAAAGTGCAAATAATTCTCCATATTCTTTTGAAGTGGAGTTTTACATTTCTTCCCTCATCTTATCTATTCAATCTTTTGGTTGCAGCATAATTCACCTCAAGTCTTGAGATGTTTAAATAAGGCCCCAGCAAGCTTATTATTTTAAATTCAAATTCATTCATGGTGAAACTTGTCATCTTCTTCTCCATTCTTTCATCCAACTCTTTCAATTATTCCGGAGGCATTATGTGGTTCATCTCGTCATATATCGTTCCATCTTGTCAAGTTCATGTTCTATTCCATTCTCGCGCAATCGGAGTGCTGCCTAAATTTTTCTTGTTCTTATTCCTTGTATATCTCGCTTAACCGGAGTGGTTTTTTCGAATTTATTCTTGTTCCTTCAGCTCTTTATTCTTGTATTTCTACCTTTTGGTTCTCGTCAAGTTCCTTGTTCCTCTTCTGTAACGGAGCTTCTCAATCTCGTTCATCTTCGTTGTTTTCCTTCTTTCAAAGTGGATCCACCTCTCAAGGTTCTTTGGTTTCACCTTCTTCCTTTTTCACTTCCGTCTCGTTCCTAAGATCTCGGGACGAGATCTCTTGTTAGTTGGGGAGTGTTGTGACGCCCCGAGACTGATGCGCCAGGTGTGAGCTAGTTATTTGTCGCCGTTGCCTTGTCATCTGCTTGCGTGTTGCATTTTGCCATGTCATCATGTGCATTGCATCTGCATCATTTTCAAAACTTGCATCCGTCCGAGTCCGCCCGTCCTCTCCGTTGTCCGTTCTGAGCCTAGACACACTTGCACGCGCCCGTGACACCTCCAAATATTTATTTTATAAGTGGCCGAAAACCATTCTCAGAATGGGTTGAAACTTGGCGTGTGGTCTTATTATACCATAGACAGACCGCCTGTCAAATTTCGTCGCATTCGGAGTTCGTTTGATAGCCCAACGGATAACTAGTGCAGTGCCGCTGCCGGGTTATTCGTTGGACGTTTCGGTCTTCGAAATTGCCATCGGGCCTCTCTCCTCTCCTCTCATCTCAGCCCACACCCCTCTACACAGTCCACTAGGCCTACCTAGACCCCTCTTCGCTCGGAACCATCCGATTGTGATCGAACGGTCCAAAAATGGGTGAAATCCCCTAACCCTAACCCCCTTTCCTATTTAAACCCCCTCCTCTTGCCATTTTGGGCATCCCTAGCCTAACCCTAGCCTCGTCCCACCTCCAGCCGGCGCATCTTCCTTGTTTTCCGTGCGCAGTCGCCCCCTCACTGCCACTTGGCAAGCTGCCAGCGGCCAGCCGCCGCCGCCGTCCACTTCCACCACCAATCATGCGCCGCCACGTCACCACCTCACGCCCCGCCACCCAATCCAGGACCTGGCTCCCCACCGCACCAGCCACCGCCGTGGCCCGGTAGGCCCATCCACGGCCTGCCCGAGCCGCCGCGGGCCCGAAACCGACCCTGAGTGCTCTGCGCCCGCTCAGTCCGATCGACCGGATCAGGACATCCCGATCTGGCCGGTCCCGCCGCCTCGCCTCGCCGGAGGATCGCTGGACCCCGTCTCCACGTCGCCATGTGCCTCCTCGGCCTTGCCGGTCGCCTGCCTCGTCGCCTTAGCACGGGCCAACGGTGACCCGCTGCTACAGCCCTTCTACTCCGCCCCACCGTCTCGTGGATGGTCGACGCCGCCGCCGTACTCCTCATCCTCGACCGTCGTCGGATCCGGGACCCCCAAGCTGGATCTGCTCATTCCCGTGCAGCTCCGCCGCGCCCATCACCGGAGATCCTCATCTCGCTCGCCGGAGAACCCCTGCGCCGCCGACCTCGTCTTGTTGGGAGGAGACGTCCCCGACCCAGCCTCGTGGGCCACCGCATGCCCAGGCTGGCCCAGCTCATGCCTGAGGCCCAGCCTGCCTCCCCTTCGGCCTCGTAGGCCAACCCCGGGCCAGCCTGCCTCCCTTTCAACCTAGGCCCAAGCCCATTAGGTGAGCTCACCCTATCGCACGACCGTGCGAGTTTTAGTTACTAAGCGCTCACCCTATTTTTTTAACATGAAAATGACTAAGTCCCCGGTTTTGTAATAAGATGTGTGCATGTTGTGGTGCTTGTATCTTTTTGTGTGGTGATCCAAATTGAGCAAATGATATGTCCAGATGTTCGTTGTGATATGCTCTACATGATAGTTGCATTTGCATGCATGTTACTATTCATATTCATGTCTTAATCTTCATTGCAAAACTGCTATGTGATGTTGTTGTTAAGTCCTTGTTGTCTGTCAACAAAATGTTAGCATGTTTGTGAGGTTGTAACTTTGTGCATGTTGATCCAAATGGAGTGTATGATATGTCGAAATGTTCATTGTGAAGTGCTTTACATGATGGGGCTGTTGCATTCATGTTAGGTGCCATGTTGCCATGTTTATCTCTGTTACAAAGTTCATGTGGCTGTTAAGTGCAGAAACTTGTTATGAGATGCTGATTTGTCTTTTTCATATCTTTATGTGTGATTTTTGTTTGAGCTACATGTCAATATGTTTTAGAAGCACAATCATATCATCTTTGCTGTGGTGCAATCCACTTTTCATGATATGCCTTGTGGTATTTGCAACAAGCTTGTAAATTAGCCTACTCGCTGATGATGATTTCTGTGACTTGTTGAAAAACTGCTAAGTCTGAAACTGTTATAACCTGATGCCATGTTTGCTTGATGACCCACTCAAATCCATGAATGTTTTGGGTTGTCCAATGACCATGTCTTGTTGTCCATGTTATGCTCTATACATCCATGCCCTTGTTTGCATATATGGTCTGTTGTAGCTTGTTATTTTCATGCTCTCAAGTTGCTATAAAATGTTTCTGTCAGCTGATACGTCCAAAACGTATCTATAATTTCTGCTTGCTCCATGCCTCTTTTGGGTGATATTGCTATGATATTTATACACTTCCATACACTTTTGATCATATTTGGACTAACATATTAACTCAGTGCACCCCAGTGCCAGTTTCTGTTTTCGGCTGTTTTTGTATTTCAGGTTTTCACATTACGAGAACTGCCAGGAAAAATCCAGAAAAATTATACAAATAATCAGCGTTCCAGAACCTACCGTGCGCCCGAAGGACAGCCGGGGGGGGGGGCACCAGGGCTCCAGGCGCTTTGGCGGCGCGCCCCCCCGGGCCGCGCCGGGGGGGCCTGGGCCCCCCGAGGCTCCTCTGATGCCCCCCCCTTGGCATATATTTAAAGCGTCTCCCGAAACCCTCGAAACAGGAACTCCTTTTCGCGATCTCATCTCTGTTCCGCCGCCGCCGCCGCTTCCAAGATCGGGAGCACCAGGAGAACCCTTCCCGGCACCCTGCCGGAGGGGAGGATCACCACCGGGAGCTTCTCCACCACCATGGATGCCTCCCGGATGAGTTGTGAGTAGTCTCCCTTGGACCATGGGTCCATGACCAGTAGCTATGTGATGTTCTCCTCCCGTTCTTGTGCTTCATTAATTAGTCCTCGTGAGCTGCCCTACATGATCGAGGCACATATGTAATCCTTATGCTGTTGCTATGATGAGTTTGCTGGGATCCGATGGATTATGAGATTATGTTCAGATTGTGTTTGAGTAATATATTTGATTCACCTCTTTTATGTTTATGTTCGTAAGTAATTCTTGCATGTTCTCCGTTGTTATTTATTGCTTTGGCCAAGTAGTAGGTAGTGACTCCAAGAGGGAACGTTATGCTCGATTGTGGGTTCATGCCCCTCGATGACTAGCTTGAGTGACAGAAACATGAGTCTAGGGGATGTGCTGTTGCCACAAGGGGGAAAACAACGGTGCTTGTGCCCGCGGGTGCAAGGATTGTTTACTTTACGCAAAGTTCTTTTAATGGAGTTGTCTGTTGCTTTGAGTTTACACTATGGGTGGGACTCGCAACTTAATACCAGCGAGATGTTCTAGATAGATATCTCAAGGTGGATGATTAGTAGTAGATATTGATGGATTTCGGTCTACTTACTTTGGCGTACCGCACATGCTTTGAACCTCAACCTTTCTTGCAATGTAATCAGCATTGGTTTGCGCACATGGTCCTGTCAATTGCCCAGCTGTAATTCGTTTACCTCACATAGCTGTTTTATCGTCTTTTGGGAGAGAGACATCACTAGTGAACATTATGAGACTCCGGTCCATATTACCATCATTGATCACATCCGCTATTTACTTTTCCGCTATTTACTAACTATTGCAATTATACCTATCACTATTATCACTTGCGTTTGATCCTTTGTAAACTACAAGGCCGGAGGGATTGACAACCTCTCTGTACTCGTTGGGAGCAAAGTTATTTGTATCTGTGTGCAGGTCCACGTTGATTGCTAATATCCGGCGCCGTTAGCAGTTGACACCTTCTTGTTGAAACTGGGAGTCTCTGGGAAATCGATCCTTGGTATTACCAAGGGAAAACTTCTGCTACACTGCATCTCAAACCTTCCACTTGGGGTAACCAACGAGGGGTGAGAAGCCACCTAGCATCAGCCTGTTATCAACAAGTTTAGTTTTTCCATGTGAATAGCTAGTGAAATATGCATCCTATGACCATGTTCTTACCATGAGTAGCTTCATAAGCATGTCTTCTTGCTGTTGGTTATATTCAGATGCCATGATATGCTTTGAGATGAGTTGCACAAGCTTGAAAACATGCCTACTTGTCGTTGTTGCCGCCATGTTTAGTTTTTTTCACTAAGTCTGAGAATCTGGTTTCTTTTGCAATCTTGCCATGATGTTTTGAGCATGTTCTAGTGGTGTTTTGTAGCAGCTCTTTGGTCATGCTTGTAGTGCTGGACATGTACATGCTTACCATGCCTTTTGTTTCCATGAGATGTTCTTGTATCATGTTGTTTTGTTGTCAACTAAGTGACATGTTGCTGTTTTGGACAGCTTGCTGTTATATCTCGTTTCATGTGTATGTGTTGAACCGTTACTCCGTTTTGAGCGTGTCCTATATGAAACTTGTGTGTTTTTGCATTTAGATGCATAATATCATGTTGTATACCTGCTTGGAGTGTATTTGCTTGTTGTTTGTATGCATCTTGCATATTTGCCATGCTTGTCTTGTTTTGCTCATATCTTCTAGGCCGTAGCTCCGAATTAAATGAACTTGATATGTAACTTGACTAGAATTTTGAGTAGATCAATATGGTGCATGTTAACTTGCTGTTTAACAACTTGAACTTAAGGTTTGTTCAGATCTGGATCAATTTCGAAATGTGCATATGAGGACTTACCGGAATTGTTATATGTTGTTTCTGGCCTCATTTAAACTTGCTTTGTGAAATTTTCTTGTATGCATCATCCCTTGCCATGTTTTGCATCATACACACTTGTCTTGCATCATACTTGGTTGAGCATCTTGTCATGTTCTTGAGTGGTGTGTTCACCATATTGTGTGCTTCTTCTCGCTAGTTCATATTCCGTTGCGATCGCGAGGATACGCTCGACTTCACTTGATTGGCCTACGTGGCTTCTTCTTCGTCTTCTTCATGGACCCGTTCTTCTTCCTTGCGGGATTCCAGGCAAGATGACCGTCACCTTGGATACATTTACTACCATTACTATGCTAGTTGTCTCGATGCTATCGCTATATGTCGCGATACCTATCTTTTGTTGTCAGACTCTCCTTGTTGCCATGAAACCTCTAACCGTTGACACCTTCCCAGCAAACCGTTGTTTGGCTATGTTACCCGCTTGCTCAGCCCCTCTTATAGTGCTGTTAGTTGCAGGTGAAGATGAAGATTGCTCCATGTTGGAGCTGGACGTTGTTGAAATATCACAATATCTATTAATTTAATTAATGCACATATATACTTGGCAATGGGTGGAAGGCTTGGCCTTTTGCTCGGTGTTTTGTTCCACTCATGCCGCCTGAAGAACCGATAAACCGGCGTTATGTTCCTTGATTTTGTGTTCCTAACACGGTAGGGGTTTATGGGCCCTCATTGATAATTTGCACTGCTTAAAGCTTTTCCAACAAGACACAACTTTGGTATTACATTTTACTAATAACGAAAATTTGCATAGGGACTAGCTACCCCGAGGACATAATCAACAACCCGGGCCAGTGCTCCTCATGAGTGTTGGTCCAAATTGGGGGTCCTGTAGGGCCGCCTTGGGGAAACCCGAGGTATCTGGTATTACCTGTAGCATCGCCCATCCAGTCGTGGCCTGAGACGAGATACGCGCGGCTACTATCAGGGTGTCGGCACGCCGAGAGGTCTTGCTGGATTAGTTTTACCTTTGTCGAAATATCTTGAGCACGGGATCCCAAAAATACTCGGGTCTTCCCAACTTGGAGTTGCGACTCCGCAAATCATGAGCTTGTGGTGTGCTAAGTTGGGACACCCCTGTAGGGTTTTGATCTTTCGAAAGCCGTGCCCGCGGTTATGTGGCAGATGGGAATTTGTTAATGTCCGGTTGTAGAAAACTTTTCAGAGGTTCCGAAATAGAACACACAACCGCGTGAGTAACCGTGACTATCTCTTTTCATTTTGAGAAGAGAACACGGTGGGGTTATGTTTGACTCGTAAGTAGTTCAGGATCTTTAGCGATCATTCTAGTTTGTGAACGTCTGCGTAGATGCTCATCTTATTCTTGTACTCGTAAGTTAGCCACCATACACATGCTTAGTCGTTGCTGCAACGTCACCACTATCCTTTCCATACCCAATAAAGCTTTGCTAGTCTTGATACCCATGGTTATGGGATTGCTGAGTCCTCGTGGCTCACAGATACTACAACAACAGTTGCAGGTGCAGGTTTCCGATGACTTGACGTGAGAGCGATGTTATTTGAGCTGGAGTTCTTTCTTCTTCTTCTTCGTCGGTCTTGGGTTAGGTTCCTGGTCGGCAGCCTGGGATAGCAGGATGGATGTCATTGTGCTTTTCATGTTTGCATCCGTAGTCGGATGTCTTATATTGATGTTGTTGGGGAACGTAGTATTTCAAAAAAAATCCTACGATCACGCAAGATCTATCTACTAGATGCATAGGAACGAGAGGGGAGAGTGTGTTCACGTACCCTCGTAGACCGGGAGCGGAAGCGTCTAGTGACGCGGTTGATGTAGTCAAACTTTCTTCGCGATCCAACCGATCAAGCAACGAACGTATGGAGCCTCCGTGTTCAACACATGTTCAGCTTGATGACGTCCCACGAGCTCTTGATCCAGTAGAACCTCGCGGGTAAGCTTCGTCAGCACAACGGCCTGGTGACGGAGATGATGAAGCTACCGGCGCAGGGCTTCGCCTAGGCACTGCAACGGTATGACCGAGGTGTGTTTCTGTGGAGAGGGGCACCGCACACGGTTGGGAGAGATCAACCGATCAACTTGTGTGTCTATGGGGTGCCTCTACCCCCATATATAAAGGAGGAGGGGAGGGGAGGGGCCGGCCATCTCTATGGCGCGCCCTAGGGAGTCCTACTCCCACTGGGAGTAGGACTCCCCCCTTTCCCTAGTAGGATTAGGAGAAGAAGGAAGGAGGAGAGGGAGAAGAAGGAAAGGGGGGCCGGCCCCCCTCCCAATTCAGATTGGGCTGGTGGGGGCGTGCCCCCACCTTGTCCACCTCCTATCCCCTTCCCCTATGGCCCATTAAGGCCCATTAACTCCCCAGGGGGTTCCGGTAACCCCCCGGTACTCCGGTATATGCCCGAAACCTCCCGGAACCTTTCCGGAGTCCAAACATAGTCGTCCAATATATCGATCTTTACGTCTCGGACATTTAGAGACTCCTCGTCATATCTGTGATCTCATCCGGGACTCCGAACTACCTTCGGTACATTAAAACTCATAAACTCATAATACCGATCGTCATCAAACGTTAAGCATGCGGACCCTACGGGTTCGAGAACTATGTAGACATGACCGAGACTCATCTCCGGTCAATAACCAATAGCGGAACCTAGATGCTCATATTGGCTCCTACATATTCTACGAAGATCTTTATCGGTCAAACAGCATAACAACATACGTTGTTCCTTTTGTCATCGGTATGTTACTTGCCCGAGATTCGATCGTCGGTATCTCGATACCTAGTTCAATCTCGTTATCGGCAAGTCTCTTTACTCGTTCCGTAATACATAATCTCGTGACTAACTCATTAGTCATATGCTTGCAAGGCTTATTATGATGTGTATTACCGAGAGGGCCCAGAGATACCTCTCCGACATTTGGAGTGACAAATCCTATTCTTGATCTATGACAACACCATGAATACCTTTGGAGACACTTGTAGAGCATATTTATAATCACCCAGTTATGTTGTGACGTTTGATAGCACACAAGGTGTTGATACGTCCAAAACGTATCTATAATTTCTGCTTGATCCATGCCTCTTTTGGGTGATATTGCTATGATATTTATACACTTTCATACACTTTTGATCATATTTGGACTAACCTATTAACTCAGTGCACCACAGTGCCAGTTTCTGTTTTCGGCTGTTTTTGTATTTCAGGTTTTCACATTACGAGAACTGCCAGGAAAAATCTAGAAAAATTATATAAAAAATCAGCGTTCCAGAACCTACTGTGCGCTCGAAGGACAGCCGGGGGGGGCCACCAGGGCTCCAGGCGCCCTAGCGACGCCCCCCCCCCTGGGCCGCGCCGGGGGGCGCCTGGGCCCCCCGAGGCTCCTCCGATGCCCCCCTTTGGCATATATTTAAAGCGTCTCCCGAAACCCTCGAAATAGGAACTCTTTTTCGCGATCTCATCTCTGTTCCGCCACCGCCGCCGCTTCCAAGACCGGGAGCACCAGGAGAACCCTTTCCGGCACCCTGCCGGAGGGGAGGATCACCACCGGGAGCCTCTCCACCACCATGGACACCTCCCGGATGAGTTGTGAGTAGTCTCCCTTGGACCATGGGTCCATGACCAGTAGCTATATCATGTTCTCCTCCCGTTCTTGTGCTTCACTAATTAGTCCTCGTGAGCTGCCCTACATGATCGAGGCACATATGTAATCCTTATGTTGTTGCTATGATGAGTTTGCTGGGATCCGATGGATTATGAGATTATGTTCAGATTGTGTTTGAGTAATATATTTGATTCACCTCTTTTATGTTTATGTTCGTAAGTAATTCTTGCATGTTCTCCGTTGTTATTTATTGCTTTGGCCAAGTAGTAGGTAGTGACTCCAAGAGCGAACGCTATGCTAGATTGTGGGTTCATGCCCCTCGATGACTAGTTTGAGTGACAGAAACATGATTCTAGGGGATGTGTTGTTGCCACAAGGGGGAAAACAACGGTGCTTGTGCCCGCGGGTGCAAGGATTGTTTACTTTACGCAAAGTTCTTTTAATGCAGTTGTCTATTGCTTTGAGTTTACACTATGGGTGGGGCTCGCAACTTAATACCAGCGAGATGTTCTGGATAGATATCTCAAGGTGGATGATTAGTAGTAGATATTGATGGATTTTGGTCTACTTACTTTGGCGTACCGCCCATGCTTTGAACCTCAACCTTTCTTGCAATGTAATCAGCATTGGTTTGCGCACATGGTCCTCTCAATTGCCCAGCTGTAATTCGTTTACCTCACATAGCTGTTTTATCGTCTTTTGGGAGAGAGACATCACTAGTGAACATCATGAGACTCCGGTCCATATTACCATCATTGATCACATCCGCTATTTACTTTTCCGCTATTTACTTACTATTGCAATTATACCTATCACTATTATCAGTTGCGTTTGATCCTTTGTAAACTACAAGGCCGGAGGGATTGACAACCTCTGTGTACTCGTTGGGAGCAAAGTTATTTATATCTGTGTGCAGGTCCACGTTGATTGCTAATATCCGGCGCCGTTAGCAGTTGACACCTTCTTGTTGAAACTGGGAGTCTCTGGGAAATCGATCCTTTGTATTACCAAGGGAAAACTTCTGCTACACTGCATCTCAAACCTTCCACTTGGGGTAACCAACGAGGGGTGAGAAGCCACCTAGCAAAGCAATTTCTGGCGCCGTTGCCGGGGACTCCACTCTTCAAGATAGGGGAGTTGCACGCTATCTTTTACCTTTGCTTTTAGTCTTGTTAGTTTACCTTTCAGTTTTGCTTTAGTATCTTTTATCGAAAATCACAAAAATAGTTATCTTGCTTCCTTGCTACAATGGGTTCCACCGAGAACACCAAGTTGTGTGACTTCACCAGTCACAACAACGATGACTTTATCAGCACACCTATCACTACACCTGCCACTTCAGCACCTTCATACGAAATTAAACCTGCTTTACTGAACTTAGTCATGAAAGATCAATTCTCCGGTGCTGGAGATGATGCTGCTTTACACTTGAACAACTTTGTTGAACTTTGTGATATGCAAAAGTACCAAGAAATAGATGGTAATATTGTTAAGCTTAAGCTTTTTCCTTTCTCCTTGAGAGGAGGAGCTAAAATTTGGTTTCGGTCTTTGCCTAGAAATAGCATAGATTCATGGGACAAGTGCAAAGATGCTTTTATCGGAAAATACTATCCACCTGCTAAAATTATCCAACTGAGAAGTAACATAATGAATTTTAAACAATTGGATAATGAACACATTGCCCAAGCTTGGGAACGTATGAAATATCTTATCAAGAACTGCCCTACTCACGGTTTGACTACTTGGATGGTTATCCAAACTTTTTATGCAGGCTTGAACTTTACCTCGCGGAACTTGTTAGATTCGGCCGCGGGAGGAACTTTTATGTCAGCTACACTTGGTGCTGCCACAAAACTTCTCGATGAGATGATGACCAACTATTCCCAATGGCACACCGAACGCGCTCCAACAGGTAGGAAGGTAAACTCTGTCGAGGAGATTTCCTCCTTAAATGAAAAAGTTGACTTGATCATGTCTCTACTTTCGAAGCAATCCTCTGTTGATCCTCGTGATGTTCCTTTAAATTCTTTGATTGCTCAAGAACAATTAGATGTGAACTTTAGCTCTAGAAACAATTTTAACAACAATGCTTATAGGAGTAATTTTGGTAGCAATCCTAGACCGTTCCCCTCTAATTCTTATGGGAACAACAATGCTTATCCTAGCACCAGGAACTCCACTACTGAACTAGAGATTATGCTTAAAGATTTCATCACTACCCAAAAAGCCTTTAATAAGAGTGTAGAAGAAAAACTACATAAACTAGATGATCTCTCTTCAAAGGTAGACAATTTAGCCAATGAGGTAGAATTGCTTAAAATTAGAACTTCTCCTCTTGAGGAGAGGAAGGTCACTCCTATGAATGCTACTCAAGTGCAAATTAATGAAAATATTAGGATGATGGCTAAACTTAAAGAGAGATAGGCTAGAGAAAGGGAGGAAGAAGATAGAATTAAGAGCCTTCCTACCCACCACACTGTTGCTACTATCCAAGTTGTTGAGGATATCCAAACTCTTAGCACCCAATGTACTCCTGGTCCCGATGGACCTATTAATGGTGATGCTATGACTATAGAAACTACCAAACATGTGAACCTAAAGGACACCACTACCACTTTACTTGATGCTAGTGACCTTGATTTTGATAGTTGCACTCTTACCGAAGTTATTGATTTCCTTCACAAGATGTCTAGAGATCCCCGCACTAGCACGCTTAACCTTGCCTTCACAGAGCATATCACTAATGCTCTCATCAAAGCTAGGGAGGAGAAACTTAGAGCAGAAGCCTCCATACATAGAAAGCTAGAAGATGGTTGGGATCCTATGATAAAAATTAAATTGAATGACTTCTCTTGCTATGCATTATGTGATGTTGGAGCTAGTACCTCTGTTATGCCCAAAAGAATATATGATATGCTTAAATTGAAACCTTTTGATTCTTGTTCTTTTGGTGTTCGTCTCGTTGATTCTTCCATAAAGAAACCTTTGGGGAAGATCGACGATGTTCTTATCATTGTCAATGATAATTATGTTCCCGTTGATTTTACTATTATGGATATTGAATGTGATCCTTCTTGTCCAATTATTTTGGGACGTCCTTTTCTACGCACCGTTGGTGCTATCATTGACATGAAAGAGGGTAATATAAAATTTCAGTTTCCTCTCAAGAAAGGGTTGGAACACTTCCCTCGAAAGAAGATCAAGTTACCTTTTGAGTCCGTTGTACGGGCTAGCTATTCTTTTACTCTTGATAAAACTTGATCTATATGCATTATGCCTAGCTTAAAGGCATAAAAGAAAGCGCTTTTGGGAGGCAGCCCAATGAATAAATTTATTTTGTTTTTGTTGTGTCTTGATGTTGTTACTACTGTAGCATCATCATTGTATCTTTGCTTTTCATATTTGTGCCAAGTATAGCCTCTGATTGCTAGAAAGTTCAAAAGTTGTGAGGTGCTGTCCAGGAAACAGATTCTGTCCTTGGATTGCAAAATTCGTATAAAATCACCAGATCATCTTTTTGGTCTGAATTTTTTCGACAGCGTTCTCTATATAATTTTCTTTCGTGCTTCTGTTCTGAGTTTTTTTATTTGAGTTGCAGAAGTGCCCCGAACAAATCATTTACTACCTGCTGTTCTGTTTTTCACAGATTCTGTCATGTTTTGCTGTTCCTTCATTTTGCAAACCAAGAGCTTGCTTTTTCTTTGCAAAAACCTTTTGGCAATCTTGAGAAACAGTAGACCTTCAAGAATATCTTTATTTCCAGCAAGGTATAATTATTTTATTATGGGTACTAACCTCGCTAATCAGATTATGATGAGTTATGTATGAATGGAGTTTTCAAGTGTGCGAGGGAAGATGATAAAAAGATTCAGGAGTGTCAAGAGCTCAAGCTTGGGGATGCCCCCGTGTACCCCCAAGAAATATTCAAGGAGACTCAAGCGTCTAAGCTTGGGGATGCCCCCGTGCATCCCCTTCTCCATCAACATTATCAGTTCGTCTTTCGTTCCACTATATTTTAATCACTTCATGTGTTATGTGCTATGCTTGGAGCGTCTTGCTTTTAGTTTCCTTTTTAGTTTTTCATAACGAGTCGGAACTCAGCATTCTTTATGTGGGAGAGAAACACGCTCCACTTCTACCTAGAACATAATATAGAATTTTCATGACTATCTTTGCTGTGTATGTTCTTTGTCTTTTAATAGCTACTATCATGCTCTGCTCTTAGTATTCATGCTTATCTTTTTAAAGAGCTTTTGTTTAGTTGGTTGCTTGAACTCTCTTTAATTACCATGCTTATCTTATTAAGAAAGTTTGCTTCCGTTGCATTGGTTAATATGTCTATGATAAAGATGCTACGTGCATAATGGCGCTTAGTAGTTCAGGTATTCTTATGGTTAGTCTCAAATAGCTGGGGGATTCCCAATGTGTTATTGGAGTACCAACATGATTTGTTTGCCAATGATGTGGTATGGTTTAGTAATATCTTCCCTCAAGAATTTATTTTGATTGACTTGGCGTATGCTCATGCATATTTAAGACTGTAAAGAAAGTCTGTCAAGCCTAGATGGTCTTTTGTTTCTGAGTAGCGATATAACTTACATGCCTGATTCAATGTTGCTTTGTCGCTCTGCATGATTATGACCGTCATTGCTCTTTTAGTTGGTTGCTCCCAGTCTTTTGCTAACCTCCACCTGTACTAAGCGGACTGACTGCTTGTGCATCCACATCCTTTTAAACCAGTTATGCCATATGAGTCCACCATACCTACCTATATGTGGTATTTCACCGCCACTCCAAGTAAATTTACATGTGCTACCTTTAAAACCTTCAGTTAATACATAGCTCATGGGAAAGTAGCTTAAAAACTATTGTGGTAAAGAATATGTTGCTTATGTATCTTATTTTCTTATAAGTTGCTTGTTGAGCGGTAACCATGTTTCTGGGGACGCCATCAACTGTTACACTTTTGTTGAATATCATGTGAGTTGCTATGCATGTTCGTCTTGTCTAAAGTAAGGGTGATTTGCCATGGGTTGAATGGTTTGAGTATGCATACTGTTAGAGAAGAACATTGGGCCGCCAACCAAAGCCATGTATCATGGTGGAAGTTTTAGCTTGGACATTAATCCTCAATCTCTTATGAGAATATGCTTAAGCATTAAAGAGGAGTCCATTATCTATTTTCTATGTTGTCCCGGTATGGATGTCCTCAAGTTGAGATCTATCAAAAACGAGAAATCAAATGCGATCTATCTCCTTGGACCTTTGTACAGGTGACATAGAGGTACCCCTTTGTGGCACTTGGTTGAAACATATGTAATGCAATGACAATCCATGGAAATCCGAGCTAATTAGGACAAGGTGCGAGCACTATTGGTATTCGATGCATGAGGCTTGCAACTTATAGGATGTCTTATGCATAACACATATGAAGTACTACTACCGTTGACAAAATTGTTTCTATGTTTTCAAAATAAAAAGCTCTAGCACATGAATAATCCCTGCTTCCCTCTACGAAGGGCCATTCTTTTACTTTTATGTTGAGTCTCCACCTTCTTTTAAAAGCACCAACTACTGAGAGCATGATTGTCATTCTGAGTGTAATGTGCATTGTCCCAAAGTAGCATTGCCTTTTGCATGATTGTGATATCGTTTATTCTGAAATCATTGTATCTAGTCATCACTTAAACCTTGGAGGTGCCCCTGCATTTATGTTTTGCTTCACTAAAGGGGGCAAGCTAGATATCACTTTATCATATTTGCACATCATGTTCATTGCAAATCTATTTGATGTTTCAGTATCATATTGTAAAACTTCCAGTTCTTTGTGATTTTCTCATGGGGCAACTTAATTACTACAGATTCATTCTCTCAGAAAGCTTTTGTCATATGACTATGAAAAAAGTCCTATATGGTTAATAGCATGTCACCACAGAAATTATTCTTGTTATCATTTACCTACTCGAGGACGAGCAGGAATTAAGCTTGGGGATGTTGATACGTCCAAAACGTATCTATAATTTTTGCTTGCTCCATGCCTCTTTTGGGTGATATTGCTATGATATTTATACAGTTCCATACACTTTTGATCATATTTGGACTAACCTATTAACTCAGTGCACCCCAGTGCCAGTTTCTGTTTTCGGCTGTTTTTGTATTTCAGGTTTTCACATTACGAGAACTGTCAGGAAAAATCCAGAAAAATTATATAAAAAATCACCGTTCCAGAACCTACCGTGCGCCCGAAGGACAGCCGGGGGGGGCCACCAGGGCTCCAGGCGCCCTGGTGCCCCCCCCTGGGCCGCGCCGGGGGGGCGCCTGGGCCCCCCGAGGCTCCTCCGATGCCCCCCTTTGGCATATATTTAAAGCGTCTCCCGAAACCCTCGAAACAGGAACTCTTTTTCGCGATCTCATCTCTGTTCCGCCGCCGCCGCCGCTTCCAAGATCGGGAGCACCAGGAGAACCCTTTCCGGCACCCTGCCGGAGGGGAGGATCACCACCGGGAGCCTCTCCACCACCATGGACGCCTCCCGGATGAGTTGTGAGTAGTCTCCCTTGGACCATGTGTCCATGACCAGTAGCTATATGATGTTCTCCTCCCGTTCTTGTGCGTCACTAATTAGTCCTCGTGAGCTGCCCTACATGATCGAGGCACATATGTAATCCTTATGTTGTTGCTATGATGAGTTTGCTGGGATCCGATGGATTATGAGATTATGTTCAGATTGTGTTTGAGTAATATATTTGATTCACCTCTTTTATGTTTATGTTCGTAAGTAATTCTTGCATGTTCTCCGTTGTTATTTATTGCTTTGGCCAAGTAGTAGGTAGTGACTCCAAGAGGGAACATTATGCTCGATTGTGGGTTCATGCCCCACAATGACTAGTTTGAGTGACAGAAACATGAGTCTAGGGGATGTGCTATTGCCAAAAGGGGGAAAACAACGGTGCTTGTGCCCGCGGGTGCAAGGATTGTTTACTTTACGCAAAGTTCTTTTAATGCAGTTGTCTGTTGCTTTGAGTTTACACTATGGGTGGGGCTCGCAACTTAATACCAGCGAGATGTTCTGGATAGATATCTCAAGGTGGATGATTAGTAGTAGATATTGATGGATTTTGGTCTACTTACTTTGGCGTACCGCCCATGCTTTGAACCTCAACCTTTCTTGCAATGTAATCAGCATTGGTTTGCGCACATGGTCATGTCAATTGCCCAGCTGTAATTCGTTTACCTCACATAGCTGTTTTATCGTCTTTTGGGAGAGAGACATCACTAGTGAACATCATGAGACTCCGGTCCATATTACCATCATTGATCACATCCGCTATTTACTTTTCCGCTATTTACTTACTATTGCAATTATACCTATCACTATTATCACTTGCGTTTGATCCTTTGTAAACTACAAGGCCGGAGGGATTGACAACCTCTCTGTACTTGTTGGGAGCAAAGTTATTTGTATCTGTGTGCAGGTCCACGTTGATTGCTAATATCCGGCGCCGTTAGCAGTTGACACCTTCTTGTTGAAAATGGGAGTCTCTGGGAAATCGATCCTTGGTATTACCAAGGGAAAACTTCTGCTACACTGCATCTCAAACCTTCCACTTGGGGTAACCAATGAGGGGTGAGAAGCGTAATCTCATAGTATTCGGGAGTTGCGTAATCTCATAGTCATAGGAACATGTATAAGTCATGGAGAAAGCAATAGCAGTAAAACTAAATGATCATAGTGCTAAGCTAACAGATGGGTCTTGTCCATCACATCATTCTCCTAATGATGTGATCTAGTTGATCAAATTACAACTCATGTCTATGGTCAGGAAATATAACCATCTTTGATCAATGAGCTAGTCTAGTAGAGGCATACTAGGGACATACTGTTTTGTCTATGTATTCACACATGTACTAAGTTTCCGGTTAATACAATTCTAGCATGAATAAAAGACATTTATCATGATAGAATAAGGAAATACAAATAAGATCTTTATTATTGCCTCTAGGGCATATTTCCTTCAGTCTCCCACTTGAACTAGAGTCAATAATCTAGATTACGAAGTAATGATCCTAACACCCATGGAGTCTTGGTGCTGATCATGTTTTACCCGTGGAAGAGGCTTAGTCAACGGGTCTGCAACATTCATATCCGTATGTATCTTGCAAATTTCTATGTCTCCCTCCTTGACTAGATCGCGGATGGAATTGAAGCGTCTTTTGATGTGCTTTGTTCTCTTGTGAAACCTGGATTCCTTCGCCAAGGCTATTGCTCCAGTGTTGTCACAAAAGATTTTCATTGGACCCGATGCACTAGGTACCACACCTAGATTGGATATGAACTCCTTCATCCAGACTCCTTCATTTGATGCTTCCAAAGCACCTATGTATTCCGCTTCACACGTAGATCCCGCCACGACGCTTTGCTTGGAACTGCACCAAATGACAACTCCACCGTTCAATAAAAATACATATCCGGTTTGTGACTTCGAGTCATCCAGATCAGTGTCAAAGCTTGCATCAATGTAAACGTTTACGACGAGCTCTTTGTCACCTCCATCTACGAGAAACATATCCTTTGTCCTCTTCAGGTACTTCAGGATGTTCTTGACCACTGTCCAGTGATCCACTCCTGGATTACTTTGGTACCTCCCTGCTAAACTTATAGCAAGGCACACATCAGTTATGGTACACAGCATTGCATACATGATAGATCCTATGGCTGAGGCATAGGGAATGACTTTCATTTTCTCTCTATCTTCTGAAGTGGTCAGGCATTGAGTCTTACTCAACTTCACTCCTTGTAACACAGGCAAGAACCCTTTCTTTGAGTGATCCATTTTGAACTTCTTCAAAACTTTATCAAGGTATGGGCTTTGTGAAAGTCCAATTAAGCGTCTTGATCTATCTCTATAGATCTTGATGCGTAATATGTAAGCAGCTTCACCGAGGTCTTTCATTGAAAAATTCTTATTCAAGTAACCTTTTATGCTATCCAGAAATTCTATATCATTTCCAATCAACAATATGTCATCCACATATAATATCAGAAATGCTACAGAGCTCCCACTCACTTTCTTGTAAATACAGGCTTCTCCAAAAGTCTGTATAAAACCATATGCTTTGATCACCTCATCAAAGCGTATATTCCAACTCCGAGATGCTTGCACCAGTCCATAGATGGATCGCTAGACCTTGAACACTTTGTTAGCACCTTTAGGATCGACAAAACCTTCTGGTTGCATCATATACAACTCTTCTTTGAGATATCCATGTAGGAATGCAGTTTTGACATCCATTTACGAGATTTCTTAATCATAAAATGCGGCAATTGCTAACATGATTCGGACAGACTTAAGCATCGCTACGGGTGAGAAAGTCTCATCGTAGTTAACTCCTTGAACTTGTCGAAACCCTTTCGCAACAAGTCGAGCTTTGTTAACAGTAACATTACCGTCTGCGTCGGTCTTCCTCTTGAAGATCCATTTATTTTCGATGGCTTGCCGATCATCGGGCAAGTCAACCAAAGTCCACACTTTGTTCTCATACATGGATCCCATCTCAGATTTCATGGCCTCAAGCCATTTTGCGGAATTTGGGCTCATCATCGCTTCCTCATAGTTCGTAGGTTCATCATGGTCTAGTAACATGACTTCCAGAACTGGATTGGCGTACCACTCTGGTGCGGAACGTACTCTGGTTGATCTACGAAGTTCAACAAAAACTTGATCTGAAGTTTCATGATCATCATCATTAGCTTCCTCACTAATTGGTGTAGGAATCACTGGAACTAGTTTCCGTGATGTACTACTTTCCAATTCGGGAGAAGGTACAATTACCTCATCAAGTTCTACTTTCCTCCCACTCACTTCTTTTGAGAGAAACTCCTTTTCTAGAAAGGACCCATTCTTAGAAACGAATATATTGCCTTCGGATATGTGATAGAAGGTGTACCCAACAATCTCTTTTGGGTATCCTATGAAGACACATTTCTCCGACATGGGTTCGAGCTTATCAGGTTGAAGTTTTTTCACATAAGCATCGCATCCCCAAACTTTAAGAAACGACAACTTTGGTTTCTTGCCAAACCATAGTTCATAAGGCGTCGTCTCAACGGATTTAGTTGGTGCCCTATTTAACGTGAATGCAGGTGTCTCTAAAGCATAACCCCAAAACGATAGTGGTAAATCGGTAAGAGACATCATAGACCGCACCATATCTAATAAACTACGGTTATGACGTTCGGACACACCATTACGCTGTGGTGTTCTGGGTGGCACGAGTTGTGAAACTATTCCACATTGTTTCAAATGAAGACCAAACTTGTACCTCAAATATTCACCTCCACGATCAGATCGTAGAAACTTTATTTTCTTGTTACAATGATTATCTACTTCACTCTGAAATTCTTTGAACTTTTCAAATGTTTCAGACTTGTGCTTCATCAAGTAGATATACCCATATCTGCTCAAATAATCAGTGAAGGTCAGAAAATAACGATACCCGCCGCAAGCTTCAACACTCATCGGTCCACATACATCAGTATGTATGATTTCCAACAAATCTGTTGCTTGCTCCGTTGTTCCGGAGAACGGAGTTTTAGTCATCTTGCCCATGAGGCATGGTTCGCAAGCACCAAGTGATTCATAATCAAGCGATTCCAAAATTCCATCACTATGGAGTTTCTTAATGCGCTTTACACCAATATGACCTAAACGGTAGTGCCACAAATAAGTTGCACTATCATTATTAACTTTACATCTTTTGGCTTCAATATTATGAATATGTGTATCACTACGATCGAGATCCAACAAGAACAGACCACTCTTCAAGGGTGCATGACCATAAAAGATATTACTCATATAAATAGAACAACCCTTATTCTCAGATTTAAATGAATAACCGTCTCACAATAAACAAGATCCAAATATAATGTTCATGCTTAACACTGGCACCAAATAACAATTATTTAGGTCTAAAACTAATCCCGAAGGTAGATGTAGAGGTAGCGTGCCGACGGCGATCACATCGACTTTGGGACCATTTCCCACGCGCATCGTCACCTCGTTCTTAGCCAATCTTCATTTAATCCGTAGTCCCTGTTTCGAGTTACAAATATTAGCAACCGAACCGGTATCAAATACCCAGGTACTACTACGAGCATTAGTAAGGTACACATCAATAACATGTATATCACATATACCTTTGTTCACCCTGCCATCCTTCTTATCCGCCAAATACTTGGGCCAGTTCCGCTTCCAGTGTCCAGTCCCTTTGCAGTAAAAGCACTCAGATTCAGGCTTGGCTCGAGACTTGGGTTTCTTCATGGGAGTAGCAACTGTCTTGCTATTCTTATTGAAGTTCCCCTTCTTTCCCTTGCCCTTTTTCTTGAAACTAGTGGTCTTGTTAACCATCAACACTTGATGCTCCTTTTTGATTTCTACCTCCGCAGCCTTGAGCATAGTGAAGAGCTCGGGAATTGTCTTTTGCATCCCTTGCATATTATAGTTCATGACGAAGCCTTTATAGCTTGGTGGCAGTGATTGAAGAACTCTATCAATAACACTATCCTCGTCAACTTTGCAACCAAGTTGAGTCATATGATTGTAGTACCCATACATTCCGAGCAAGTGTTCACTGATAGAACTATTCTCCTCCATCTTGCAGCTATAGAACTTATTGGAAATCTCATATTTCTCAATCCGGGGATTTCCGTGAAATATTAACTTCAACTCCTGGAACATCTCATATGCTCCATGACGTTCAAAACATCGTTGAAGTCCCGGTTCTAAGCCGTAAAGCATGGCACACTGAACTATCGTGTAGTCATCAGACTGCATCTACAAGACATTCAAAGCGTCTACATTAGCGGGAGGGGGCTTGTCACCTAGCTGTGCATCAAGGACATAATTCTTCTGTGCATCAATGAGGATAATCCTCAAGTTACAGACCCAGTCCGTGTAATTGCTACCATCATCTTTCAACTTAGCTTTCTCTAGGAATGCATTAAAATTCAAAGGAACAGTAGCACAGGCCATTGATCTACAACAACATAGATATGCAAAAACTATCAGGACTAAGTTCATGATAAATTAAAGTTCAATTAATCAAATTACTAAAGAACTTCCACTAAGATAGACATCCCTCTAGTCATCTAAATGATCACGTGATCCAAATCAACTAAACCATGTCCGATCATCACGTGAGAAGGAGTAGTTTTCAATGGTGAACATCTTATGTTCATCATATCTACTATATGATTCACGCTCGACCTTTTGGTCTCAAGTGTTCCGAGGTCATATCTGCATATACTAGGCTCGTCAAGTTTAACCCGAGTATTCTGCGTGTGCCAAACTGGCTTACACCCGTTGTATGTGAACGTAGAGCTTATCACACCCGATCATCACGTGGTGTCTCGGCGCAACAAACTTTCGCAACGGTGCATACTCAGGGGGAACACTTATACCTTGAAATTTTGTGAGAGATCATCTTATAATGCTACCGTCGATCTAAGAAAAATAAGATGCATAAAAGATAAACATCACATGCAATCAATATAAGTGATATGATATGGCCATCATCATCTTGTGCCTTTGATCTCCATCTCCAAAGCACCGTCAGGATCACCATCGTCACCGGTGCGACACCTTGATCTCCATCGTAGCATCATTGTCGTCTCGCCAACTATTGCTTCCAAGACTATCGCTACCGCTTAGTTATAAAGTAAAGCAATTACATGTCGGTTGCATTTTATACAATAAAGCGACAACCATATGGCTCCTGCCAGTTGCCGATAACTTTACAAAACATGATCATCTCATATAATAATGTATCACTCATCATGCCTTGACCATATCACATCACAACATGCCCTGCAAAAACAAGTTAGATGTCCTCTATTTTTTTGTTGCAAGTTTTACGTGGCTGCTACGGGCTTAGCAAGAACCGTTCTTACCTACGCATACAAAACCACAACGATATTTCGTCAAGTATGTGCTGTTTTAACCTTCACAAGGACCGGGCACAGCCACACTTGATTCAACTAAAGTTGGAGAAACTGACACCCGCCAGCCACCTGTGTGCAAAGCACGTCGGAAGAACCAGTCTCGCGTAAGCGTACGCGTAATGTCGGTCCGGGCCGCTTCATCCAACAATACTGCCGAATCAAAGTATGACATGCTGGTAAGCAGTATGACTAGTATCATCCACAACTCACTTGTGTTCTACTCATGCATATCATCTACGCATAGACCTGGCTCATGATGCCACTGTTGGGGAACGTAGTATTTCAAAACAATTTCTATGATCACACAAGATCTATCTACTAGATGCATAGCAACGAGAGGGGAGAGTGTGTCCACATACCCTCGTAGACCGGGAGCGGAAGCGTGTAGTGACGCGCTTGATGTAGTCGAACTTTCTTCGCGATCCAACCGATCAAGCACCGAACGTACGGAGCCTCCGCGTTCAGCACACGTTCAATTTGATGACGTCCCGCCAGCTCTTGATCTAGTAGAACCTCGCGGGAGAGTTTCGTCAGCACAACGGCGTGGTGACGGAGATGATGAAGCTACAGGCGCAGGGCTTCGCCTAAGCACTACAATGGTATGACCGAGATGTGTTTCTGTGGAGAGGGGCACCGCACATGATTGGGAGAGATCAACTGATCAACTTCTGTGTCTATGGGGTGCCTCTACCCCCGTATATAAAGGAGGAGGGGAGGGGAGGGGCCAGCCCTCTCTATGGCGCGCCCTAGGGAGTCCTACTCCCACCGGGAGTAGGACTCCCCCCTTTCCCTAGTAGGATTAGGAGAAGAAGGAAGGAGGAGAGGGAGAAGAAGGAAAGGGGGGTCGCCCCCCCTCCCAATTCGAATTGGGCTGGTGGGGGGCGCGCCCCCACCTTGGCCACCTCCTCTCCCCTTCCCCTATGGCCCATTAAGGCCCATTAACTCCCCAGGGGGTTCTAGTAACCCCCCGGTACTCCGGTATATGCCCGAAACCTCCCGGAACATTTCTGGTGTCCAAACATAGTCGTCCAATATATCGATCTTTATGTCTCGGACATTCCGAGACTCCTCGTCATGTCCGTGATCTCATCCGGGACTCCGAACTACCTTCGGTACATCAAAATTCATAAACTCATAATATCGATCGTCATCAAACATTAAGCGTGCGGACCCTACGGGTTCGAGAACTATGTAGACATGACCGAGACTCATCTCCGGTCAATAACCAATAGCGGAACCTGGATGCTTATATTGGCTCCTACATATTCTACGGAGATCTTTATCGGTCAAACCGCATAACAACATACGTTGTTCCTTTTGTCATCGGTATGTTACTTGCCCGAGATTTGATCCTCGGTATCTCAATACCTAGTTCAATATCATTACCGGCAAGTCTCTTTACTCGTTCTGTAATACATCATCTCGTGACTAACTCATTAGTCATATGCTTGCAAGGCTTATTATGATGTGTATTACCGAGAGGGCCCAAAGATATCTCTCCAACATTCGGAGTGACAAACCCTATTCTTGATCTATGCCAACACCACGGATACCTTCGGAGACACCTGTAGAGCATCTTTATAATCACCCAGTTACGTTGTGACGTTTGATAGCACACAAGGTGTTCCTCCGGTATTCGGGAGTTGCATAATCTCATAGTCATAGGAACATGTATAAGTCATGGAGAAAGCAATAGCAGTAAAATTAAACGATCATAGTGCTAAGCTAACGGATGGGTCTTGTCCATCACATCATTCTCCTAATGATGTGATCTCGTTGATCAAATGACAACTCATGTCTATGGTCAGGAAACATAACCATCTTTGATCAATGAGCTAGTCTAGTAGAGGCATATTAGGGACATACTGTTTTGTCTATGTATTCACACATGTACTAAGTTTCCGGTTAATACAATTTTAGCATGAATAAAATACATTTATCATGATATACTGAAATACAAATAACATCTTTATTATTGCCTCTAGGGCATATTTCCTTCAGATGTTGTTGTATTCATGTGACTTGTATGAATTGTTGTATCCCCATGTACTTATGTAATGGTACGATGTAATGATATCCATCTTGCTAAGCGCCTGAAATGCGGTTGTGCCCCAATCACGAGTGTATCACTCGATGAGGATAGAATCGTAGCTTGGGCGTGACACCTTGTTAATGGATTCTTTTTTATGAGCATGAGATGGATGAAGTTAGAAGACACAACTCTATGTACCCTCTTTTACTCTCTGTTATTTAGATGAAATAAAGCAAAAATAGTAATTTTTTTGTCTGTTTTCTAAGTTATCCTTGCAATTAAAAATACCCCGGAAATAAAAGTTCTCCGAATGCCCCGAAAATGAAATATGTTTTTTTCTAGAATATTTAAGAATATTTGGCACTGAGAACACATCAGGGGGCCACACCACCTGGCCACGAGGGTACTGGGCGCGCCCCCCTACCTCGTGGGCCCCACGTGGCCCCCCTCCACTTATTCCAGCACCCACACACTTCATCTTCCTCCAGAAAAAATCCTCCCATAGCTCAAACTCGTGTTCTAGCTCATCTTGCTGCCATTTTCGATCTCCTTGCTCAAAGCTCCATTCACAAAACTGTTTGGGGAGATTGTTCTTCGGTATGTGACTCCTCCAATGGTCCAATTAGTTTTTGTTCTAGTGCTTTCTTTATTACAAATTTTTGCTCCTTAGGTGACCCTATTCTTGAGCTTGCATGTCAAATTTATGTGGTCAAAAGTAGTTCTAATGCATGATATAGTATCTATGCACTTGTGGGAGTAGTTCCTATCAATATTGTTGAGTTTGGTTCACTTTTATTTTGAGTCACTAAAAATTTCAGAAGTTTTTCAGTGAAAAATGCATAGGAAAATCTACCAAGGTGGTTCCTCGAGGAAGCAAGCACTAAGGCTTGCGATACGTGAGCCGGACGATGAACCACCAAGGGAAGCTCAAGTGGGGCCTTGTAAATGGCCGTCGGAGGAGTTTATGGTCCAGGCAGGCATCAAGGATGAATTTGACACATATGTGCGTAATGTTGATCTTGAGGACTTCGTGTCAGATAAGTGCCCATAGTACCACTACCTAACCGAGAGAAGATTCAAATTTACATCCTCACGTAATTCTCACACTGTTTTTTTATCTTTATGATAAATCTTATACCATGGACCTAGAATATTTTAATGATGCTTGTAAGCTCCCGCAGTGGGGTAATATTAGTGAACCTCGAAAATCCAGTATCACTATGGGGGAATCTAGGGAAATCACACAAGCTACCTTAGGGAGCATTCATTTCCCTTCCATACACTATTTTGCTCTCTTCGTTGGTAGATGCATTAACGGTAAAGATGAGGCTTCCCACATGTGTGTTCCAGATCTTTGTGTCCTCAAGAGTGTGGTACTAGGTGATAGACAATATAACTTGGGGGCTATTGTTGCACGAAGGTTACATCTTAACGGTTTAAGTGAAGATTTGTTTGGTGGAATTTATGCAACTCGTGTGGCTAATTATCTTCGTATACCCATACATGAAAATGATATGGAGTTACCTCCTGCTTATCTAGATTATAATGCTATGGTTCGCACTAAGATTGTTGAGAAGAATGAACAATTCCTCCAGTACCGACTAACCTTTGACAGACGTCGCACTATTGATGTCTACTACACGCTTCTATTCCTGTAGACAGTGTTGGGCCCTCCAAGAGCAGAGGTTTGTAGGACAGCAGCAAATTTCCCTTAAGTGAGTAACCCAAGGTTTATCGAACTCAGGGAAGTGGAGGTTGAACGTACCCCTTTCAAGCAACCCTGCAATCAAGATACAAGAAGTCTCTTGTGTCCCCAACACACCTAATACACTTGTCAGATGTATAGGTGCACTAGTTCGGCGAAGAGATGTTAAATGGCAAGTGATATGGATGGCAAAAGATGTATTTGTAAATCTGAAATAAAAAGTGCAGCAAGCAAACAAGTGGTAAACGTGAGCACAAATGGTATTGCAATGGTGGAAACAAGGCCTAGGCTTCATACTTTCACTAGTGGCAACTCCCAACAACATTGACATAGTCTAATCACATGATATTTCCCATAAAACATGCACTCGGAGGTCATTCCTTTGTGGTCAAGAGAGGACGAGAATTATGTAGGGCTACAAAAGCACACCCCCTAAGTTCGTAGTTCTCAATCTATGGATTTCCCAATGTCACCGCGGCCATCCAAAGAGAGTACCACAATCACCACAACATATCTCAAGGATAGTCAAAGACAAGCACCAAGAGACTCTCAATCTTCAATCAACACACAAAAGAGGAAATCACTCATGAAAATATTCTTCTAATCCATGTCCAATAGACCGCTGTCACCTTGGTCTCGGGGATTATACTAGATAAAGACAAGTGAGTACATCAATCCAATACATAGAGGAAGGGGAAATATCATGGGACCACTCTAGATTAACATAGCCTATGATCACAACGAAGATCACATCATGGGAGAGAGAATTGACCACATAGCTACTGGTAGAAACCTCAGCCCCGAGGAGGAACTACTCGCGCATCATGGAGGGAGGAAGCAACGTCGATGGAGATGAATCCGGGGGCACTTCCCCGTCCCGGCAGGATGCCGGCACAAGAATTCTGGTCCCCGGAAACTTGGTGGCGATGGCGGCGGATATCGGAATAGCTTCTGGAGAAAAGGGTTCTGGAATCAGGGTTTCCGCGACGAGTGGTAAATATATGGCAAAGGGGGTCACCAGAGGCGGAGAGGGGGGCCCAGGCGCCCCCCCCGGCGCGGCCAGGGGTGGGGCCGCGTGGGCTGACCGCGTGGGCTGCCCCTGGCTCCCCTCTGGCCCCACTTCTGGCGCATGGAAGCTTCTGGAGCGCTGATTTTTTATATATTTTTCCCGGAATTTTTCTGGAAATTTAAGTAATGGGAAAACCTGAAATACAAAAACAGCAGAAAACAGAAACTGGCACCGGGGTGCACTGAGTTAATAGGTTAGTCCAAATATGATCAAAAGTGTATGAAAGTGTATCAAAAGCATAGCAATATCACCCAAAACATGCATGGAGCAAGCAGAAATTATAGATACGTTTGGGACGTATCAACATCCCCAAGCTTAATTCCTGCTCGTCCTCGCGTAGGTAAATGATAACAAGCATAATTTCTGTGGTGACATGCTACCAAAGAGTCTTTCACAATCACATGACAAATGCTTATTGAGATAATGAATCTTTAGTAATTAAGTTGCCTCACGAGAATATCACGAAGAACTGAAAGTTTACAATATGATACTGAAACACCCAATAGATTTGTAGTGAGCATGGTGTGCAAACATGACAAAGTGATACCTCGCTTGCCCCCTTTAGTGAAGCAAAACATAAATGCAGGAACACCTCCGAAGTTTAAGTGACGACTAGATACAATGATTTCAGAATAAGCGCTATCACAATCATGCAGAAGACAATGGTACTTTGGGAGGTTGAAAACCCGTGGCTGGAAGCAAAGACTAAACAAGTACCAGAGCTCGTGGTTTTAAAAACAGAGATAAAAAACTTTTGGAAGGTGCATAATTCGTCAACGAATGCTAGTAGACAACCCAATCACTTCTTACGCTAGACATGTTTCAATGAACGGCTCCCAAGATGGGGACGATCACATCCCCTTAATCTCCTTTGTTTATCACTACCAAAGTTTTCTGATTTCTCATAAACAAAGCGTGAAGGAGGGTTTGTTGGTTGTGATTATCTTTTGTGAGCTGGGCGCACTCGTGCCAGTCCCTCCTTGTATTAGGGGTTTGCAGATTAGACATGCAATCCCGGGATAAAACATGTCCTACACAAGAAGATCACGAATTACCTACTACTTCCTCATGAGCTAAAACAGAGGCACAAAACAGGAGTAAATTTGAATAATTTCGAGATGGTACAAGAAAGTCTTCGTTAGTAATGGCAAGTAAATACCATATATAGGAAGGTATGGTGGACTCATATGGCATAACTGGTTTCAAGGATTTTGGATGCACAAGCAGTCAGTCCGCTTAGTACAGGTGAAGGCTAGCAAAAGACTGGGAGCGACCAACTAAGAGAGCAATGACGGTCATAATTATGCAGAGCGATAAAGTAGCATTGAATCGGGCATGGAAGTTATATCACTACTCAGAAATTAAAGATCATCAAGGCTTGATAGACTTTCTTTACAGTCTTAAATATGCGTGAGCATATGCCAAGTCAATCAAAATAAATTCTCGGAGGAAGATATCACTAAACCATACCACATCATAGGCAAACAAATCATGCTGGCACTTCAATAACACATTAAGAACCCCCAGCTATTTGAGACTAACCATAAGAAAACGTGAACTACTAAGCACCATTATGCACATATCATTTTTATCATAGACATATCAACCAGTGCCACAGAAGCCAACTCTCTTAACAAGATAAGCATGATAACTCAAGAGAGTTCCAGAAGCAACAACCTAAACAAAAGCTCTTAAAAAGATAAGCATGAAAACTAAGAGCTAAGCATGACAGCAGCTATGAAAAGATAAAGAACACACACAAGAAGATGCGCATGCAAGCCTATGTTGTGTTCTACAGTGGAGTAGAGAGTGTTTCTCTCCCAAACGATGAAGGCTAGGATCCTACTTGTTATGAACAGCAAGCAAAGCTAAAGAAAACTAAAAAGGAAACTAAGAGCAAGACGCTCCAAGCATAGCACATAACGCATGAAGTGATTAAAATATAGTGGAACGAAAGACGAACTGATAATTGTTGATGGA
Source organism: Secale cereale (assembly GCA_902687465.1). Lineage (NCBI taxonomy): Eukaryota > Viridiplantae > Streptophyta > Magnoliopsida > Poales > Poaceae > Secale > Secale cereale. Next base: position 216,456,147 of record LR738711.1, on the reverse strand, counting down.
GAAGGGGATGCATGGGGGCATCCCCAAGCTTAGACGCTTGAGTCTTCTTGAATATTTCTTGGGGGTGCACGGGGGCATCCCCAAGCTTGAGCGTTTGACCCTCCTGAATCTTCTTTTATCATCTTCCCTCGCACACTTGAAAACTCCATTCATACATAACTCATCATAATCTGATTAGCGAGGTTAGTACCCACAATAAAATAATTTTTCCCTACTGGAAATAAAGATAATCTTGAAGAGCTACTGTTTCTCAAGATCGCCAAAAGGTTTTTGCAAAGAAAAAGCAAGCTCAAGGTTTGCAAAATGAAGAAAAGGCAAAACAGGACAGAATCTGTGAAAAACAGACGAGCAGGTAGTAAATAATTTTTTCGGGGCACTTCTGCAACTCAAATCAAAAAACTCAAAACAGATGCCCGAAAGCCAATTGTATAGAGCACACTTTCAAAAAAAGTCAGATCAAAAAGATGATCTGGTGATTTTATACGAATTTTTCTGTCCAAGGATAGAATCTGTTTTCTGGACAGCACGTCACAAGTTTTGAACTTTCTTGCAATCAGAGGCTAAACTTGGCACAAAGCTGAAAAATAAAGATAACAAGGGTTGTCTCCCTAGAGCTCTTTCTTTATAGCCATAAAGATAGGCTTAAGACTTTAATGATGCTCTCATAGGAATAAGAGTTGAAGAACAAAAGAGAGCATCAAGAAGCAAATACCAAACACATTTAAGCCTAACATGCTTCCTATGCATAGGAATATTGCAATAGAATAATTCACTGAAGCACAAAGCAATAAGCATAGGAAGACAAAACAAGTGCAGCTTCAAAACCTTCAACATAAAGAGAGGGAACTTGATATTATTGAAATATCTATAAGCATATGTTCCCTTCTCATAATAATTTTCAGTGGGATCACGAATAAACTCAACAATATAAGCATCACATAAAGCATTGTTACCATGATCCACATGCAAAAAGGTACTCTTACTCTCCACATAAGCATAATCTTTCTCATTGGTAATAGTGGGAGTAGGACTATCATAAACAACTTGAACACTATAGATTAATTGTGTATTAGGAAGATGGTGTTCAACAAGGGAGTAATTCCCTCCATGATTATGACAAGTTTCATAAGGATAATTTCTCCTTATGTCATAGGTACCTTTATAATCACTATAGATTGGAGTTATAACATCATCATAGTAGAGAAGAGCATTATCATTGCTAGCAACTATATTTGTAAACATGTTGTCTTTATTCTTACTAGCAAAAGAATTATCAATTATCACATCACTAGTGGGTAAAGGATTTGCAATCCTATCATCCCCAAGCTTAGAGCTTTCCATATCATCACTTTCAGAGTTGGTACCAAAAAGATTTTCAAGATCATAAGTAGCATTATCATCATTTTCCCAATCACAATAAGTAACATGCATATCATAATCAAAATCACCTTCAATAGTACCTACGGACGTATCATCAAGATGATAATTAAGGCAATAAACTTCACCTTCTTTTTTAAACTTACAATCGTTAGGATAAAAGTTGATGGGAGGAATATGCTCAGGCCAGGTTGATACCCATTCTTCTTCCTTCTTGCTCCTCTTCCTCCTCCTCTTCTTCTTCTTCACCTTAGGAGGGAGTGGTTGGAGATGAAGCTTCTCCACATATCCTGGTTTATCATTAGAAACAATAGGGGAAACTTGGGAGAAACTCTCCTTTTTATTAGCAGAAATATAAGAGACATTTTTATACTTTGGTAAAGTTCCCTCCTTTCTAATCTTACTTATGTAATCATTTTTATGGCAATTAACAACACAATAGAGATGGCAATTTTGCAAAGTGTTTTTTATTCCTATGGCATTAACATCTAGCCAAGAAGTCTTTTCTGATAACTCGTCACACATCAAAAATAACATAAGCTCATCATAAAGATCAGGGGTGATCATGTTATCACACAACTGGTTAACAGTTATGTTTTGAAAGTGCATGCAGTGAAAATTAAAGTGACCCTCTATACAGCAAAGTTCACAAGTAAAAGGATAAAGGTCACACAATTCTCTAGCAATTTCATTTAAATCTTTGACCCAAGTGATTGTTCTTTCATGCTTATGTTGCTTACAATACTTCTCTTCTTCAATCATAGGCCTTTCACAAGGTCTATCCACTCCACAAAACTTAACATGCTTATATAAAACTTCATTTTTAGGAATTGGATGATGCATGTTGCAATCATCATGAACAATTTCATTTTCTTTGAAAATCTCTTTAAAAGGTTCATGATGCTTGATCCAATCCTCCTTAGGCATATTAAGATGTGAAGAAAGAGATTTGAGGAAATCAACAAGGAGTTGAGAATCAAGCCCAATCATAGCACTAAACTTACTAAAACTTGTAGTTTCAACAAAGGACTTAATGCAATCATACTCATAAATTATACCCGACTCTTTACCTTCGTCGATCTCCCAATCTTCAGTGTTGCGTTGAATTCTTTCAAGGAGTTCCCATTTAGCATCAATCTTTTCGTTTGTGAAAGAACCCATAGAGGAAGCATCGAGCAAGTCTTTATCCTGTCGAGAGACCCTCGCATAGAAATTAGTAATAATCATATCTTTGGGGAGCCCATGGTTAGGACATTTTAGCATTAACGTTTTCAGTCTCCCCCAAGCTTGAGCTATGCTCTCTCCGTCATGAGGATAGAAATTATAAACATAATTCCTATTCTCATGGACTTCATGAAGAGGATAAAACTTGGAGTAAAAGAGAGACTGGATCTCTTCCCAATCCAGCAGGTGAGAGTCATCTAGTAGCCTATACCATTCAGATGCTTTCCCTTTCAGTGACAAGGCAAATAATTTCATCATGACTCCATCTCTTGTCAAACCTGAAATCTTAAACAACTCACAAAGTTCTGTAAGTTTCAACAAATGAATACTAGGATTGACTGTCCCATCATAACAATCATTCCTAATTATTTCAATTATCCCAAGTGGTATTCGGAACGGGATACATTCAGTAGGTGGAGGAGACTTCTCTACCACGGGTGTGGTAAAGCGGCCTTCCCCAAGCAGCGAACTAAGAGTGTGGTTTTCCATAAACATAACTAGTGAAACTAAAAGCAAGAAACGAAAAGATTTAATTGCAAGATCTAAAGATATACCTTCAAACACTTACTTCCCCGGCAACGGCGCCAGAAATAGCTTGATGTCTACTACACGCTTATATTCCTGTAGACAGTGTTGGGCCTCCAAGAGCAGAGGTTTGTAGGACAGCAGCAAATTTCCCTTAAGTGAGTAACCCAAGGTTTATCGAACTCAGGGAAGTGAAGGTTGAACGTACCCCTTTCAAGCAACCCTGCAATCAAGATACAAGAAGTCTCTTGTGTCCCCAACACACCTAATACACTTGTCAGATGTATAGGTGCACTAGTTCGGCGAAGAGATGTTAAATGGCAAGTGATATGGATGGCAAAAGATGTATTTGTAAATCTGAAATAAAAAGTGCAGCAAGCAAACAAGTGGTAAACGTGAGCACAAATGGTATTGCAATGGTGGAAACAAGGCCTAGGCTTCATACTTTCACTAGTGGCAACTCCCAACAACATTGACATAGTCTAATCACATGATATTTCCCATAAAACATGCACTCGGAGTTCATTCCTTTGTGGTCAAGAGAGGACGAGAATTATGTAGGGCTACAAAAGCACACCCCTAAGTTCGTAGTTCTCAATCTATGGATTTCCCAATGTCACCGCGACCATCCAAAGAGAGTACCACAATCACCATAACATATCTCAAGGATAGTCAAAGACAAGCACCAAGAGACTCTCAATCTTCAATCAACACACAAGAGAGGAAATCACTCATGAAAATATTCTTCTAATCCATGTCAAATAGACCGCTGTCACCTTGGTCTCGGGGATTATACTAGATAAAGACAAGTGAGTACATCAATCCAATACATAGAGGAAGGGGAAATATCATGGGATCACTCTAGATTAACATAGCCTATGATCACAACGAAGATCGCATCATGGGAGAGAGAATTGACCACATAGCTACTGGTAGAAACCTCAGCCCCGAGGAGGAACTACTCCCGCATCATGGAGGGAGGAAGCAACGTCGATGGAGATGAATCCGGGGGCACTTCCCCGTCCCGGCAGGATGCCAGCACAGGAATTCTGGTCCACTGAAACTTGGTGGCGATGGTGGCGGAGATCGGAATAGCTTCTGGAGAAAAGGGTTCTGGAATCAGGGTTTCCGCGACGGGTGGTAAATATATGACAAAGGGGGTCACCAGAGGCGGAGAGGGGGGCCCAGGCGCCCCCCCCCCCGGCGCGGCCAGGGGTGGGGCCGCGTGGGCTGGCCGCCTGGGCTGCCCCTGGCTCCCCTCTGGCCCCACTTCTGGCGCGTGGAAGCTTCTGGAGCGCTGATTTTTTATACATTTTTCCCGTAATTTTTCTGGCAATTTAAGTAATGGGAAAACCTGAAATACAAAAACAGCAGAAAACAGAAACTGGCACTGGGGTGCACTGATTTAATAGGTTAGTCCAAATATGATCAAAAGTGTATGAAAGTGTATCAAAAGCATAGCAATATCACCCAAAACATGCATGGAGCAAGCAAAAATTATAGATACGTTTGGGACGTATCAACTATCCATATTGCTCTCCCTGCTCCTACTTTCTTTCACTTTCGGGAAAAAAGGAGATATGTTATAACCAGGGAGGAGGCAAATGAGTATGAGGAGAGGACAGAGGTGACTCATCTTCATGCTGCAGCTCATCAGGCAATAGCCGCTGCATCACAGTACAACCCCAACTACGACTTTGGATATCCGTCAAGCCAGCAGTGGCCATAGACCAACTTAGGCGAAGAGCCTAAGCTTGGGGGAGTATGTACTTCTCACCGACATTACATTCATGTTCACACACTCATTCCAGTAGTCGGTGCTCATACTTCTTCATTGTACTATCCATGCTAGTTTATTTTATTTTCTAAGTCTTTTTCTTGTGTGTCAGAAAAACCTTAAGATAAACAAAAACAAAATATTTGTAGCCTTTTAGCTAGTTTACTTTCCATGCCTGTAGTAGCTATAATTAAAAGAAAACCCAAAAATATTTCTCGCTCTTCTTTTGCTTGTTGGGAGCTTTCCCATGTAAATAGTTTTATTTCTTTTCTTTTCTTTGGGGGTCAAGAGGAGAAGACCACGATGAAAATGTTGAGTGGCTCTCATATGCGTTATTGTTGATTTAACCAAGAGCCATATTACCTTGTCTTCTCCCTTGTATTAAATGCTTGCAGATTCCAGCTTAGTCCAATGCACGTGCACTATTATTATTATCCACACCGTTTGGTAGTGCGAGTGAAAGGCAATAATGACGATATATGATGAACTGATTGAGATGAGAAAAGCTGGTATGAACTCGAACTATCTTGTTTTTTGTAAATATGATTATTTCATCGTTCTTGATTCAGCCTATTATGAATGAAACCTGCTTGCAATGATAATTAGAGATTATAGTTGCTCATGCCATGCTTAATTAGCTAGGATTTTATAATGGTTTACCTTGCATGCCAACATGCTATTAAATTGGTTGTGATGTGGTATGATAGGGCGGTATCCTCCTTTGGACGATTCAAGTGGTTTGACTTGGCACATGTTCACGCGTGTAGTTGAAATAAAATCAACATAGCCTCCACGATAGTTATGTTCATGGTGATTTATATCCTAATCATGCTTGCACCCATTCTTGATTAATTTTAATGCATCTTCATGACTGTTGTCGCTCTCTAGCTGGTCGCTTCCCAGTCTCTTTCCATCCTTCACTTGTACTAAGTGGGAACACTGCTTGTGCATCCACTTCCATAAACCCCAAAGTTATTCCATATGAGTCCACCATACCTTCCTATATGCGGTATTTACCTGCCGTTTCAACTAAATTTGTATGTGCCAAACTCTAAACCTTCAAATGAAATTATGTTTTGTATGCTTGAAGAGCTCATGTATCAACTAGGAGTGTCTATATCTTCCATGCTAGGTGGGTTATTCTCACGATGAGTGGACTCCGCTCATCATTCACGAGAAAATGGCCGGTAATCGGGATGCCCAGTCCCATGCTCAAATCAAATCAAAATAATAAAACAAAACTCCCCCAGGGCTGTTGTTGGTATGGACGGTAGCCGTTGTTTCGGGTCAGCCATGGAGTGTGCTTGTTGGTGGTGGGGGAGTATAAACTTTACCATTCTGTTTGGGAACCGCCTATAATGTGTGTACAATGGAAGGTATCGAGAACTCTTGGTTGTTTTGTTGACAATGGAAGTATACCGCACAAAATATTATTCATCTCTATTTCAGAACTCGAGCTCTGGCACCCTCTACAAATCCCTGATTCCCTCTGCGAAGAGCCTTTCTATTTACTTTTATGTTGAGTCATCATCCTCTTATTAAAAAGCACCAGTTGGAGAGCACAACTACCATTTGCATGCATTGCTATTAATTTACATTAAGTATGACTGTGAATGGATCTCTTTTACCATGAATTACAATGTCTAGTCAATCCTTGATCTTCACAGGTGATCTGCATTTATGTTTTGCGGTGTCAGAAAGGGCTAGTGAAATACCATCTTGTTATATCGTATTATGATTGTTTTGAGAAAGTGTTGCCATCCGAGGTTTATTATTACTGCTCGCTAGTTGATTATGCCATTGATATGAGTAAACATGAGACCTGAAAGTTATTGTGAATGTGGTTAGTTCATAATCTTGACTGAAAACTTGAATGTTGGCTTTACATATTTGCAACAACAAGAGCAAACAGAGTTTGTAAACGTTTTTCTTTATCACATTCAGTTTGTCAACTGAATTGCTTGAGGACAAGCAAAGGTTTAAGCTTGGGGGAGTTGATACGTCTCCAACGTATCTACTTTTCCAAACACTTTTGCCCTTGTTTTGGACTCTAACTTGCATGATTTGAATGGAACTAACCCGGGCTGACACTATTTTCAGCAAAATTGCCATGGTGTTATTTTTGTGCAGAAATAAAAGTTCTCGGAATGACCCGAAACTCAACGAAGAATATTTTTGGAATGTATAAAAAAATACTGGCGAAAGAATCAAGACCAGGGGGCACACCCTATCCATGAGGGTGGGGGCGCACCCACCCCCCTGGGCGCGCCCCCTGTCTCGTGGGGACCCTGAGGCTCCACCGACCCCGACTCCAACTCCATATATTCATTTTTGGGGAGAAAAAAAATCAGAGAGAAGGATTCATCATGTTTTATGATACGGAGCTGCCGCCAAGCCCTAATCTCTCTCGGGAGGGCTGATCTGGAGTCCGTTCGGGGCTCCGGAGAGTGGAGATCGTCGCCGTCATTATCATCAACCTTTCTCCATCACCAATTCCATGATGCTCACCATCGTGTGTGAGTAATTCCATCGTAGGCTTGCTGGATGGTGATGGGTTGGATGAGATTTACCATGTAATCAAGTTAGTTTTGTTAGGGTTTGATCCCTAGTATCAATTATGTTCTAAGATTGATGTTGCTATGACTTTGCTATGCTTAATGCTTGTCACTAGGGCCCAAGTGCCATGATTTCAGATCTGAACCTATTATGTTTTCATGAATATATGTGAGTTATTGATCCTATCTTGCAAGTCAATAGTCACCTACTATGTTTTATGATCCGGCAACCCCGAAGTGACAATAATCGGGACCACTCTCGGTGATGACCGTAGTTTGAGGAGTTCATGTATTCACTAAGTGTTAATGCTTTGGTCTGTTACTCTATTAAAAGGAGGCCTTAATATCCCTTAGTTTCCAATAGGACCCCGCTGCCACGCGAGGGTAGGACAAAAGATGTCATGCAAGTTCTTTCCCATAAGCACGTATGACTATATTCAGAATACATGTCTACATTACATTGATGAACTAGAGCTAGTTCTGTGTCACCCTATGTTATAACTATTACATGAGGAACCGCATCTGACATAATTATCCATCACTGGTCCAATGCCTATGTGCTTTTCACATATTGATCCTTGCTTAGTTGCTTTCCCGCTGCCACTATTACAATCACTACAAAACTACTACTGTTACTTTTGCCACTGTTACTGTTACTTCCATACTATTTTGCTACTAAATACTTTGCTGCAGATATTAAGTCTTTCAGGTGTGGTTGAATTGACAACTCAACTGCTAATACTTGAGAATATTCTTTGGCTCCCCTTGTGTCGAATCAATAAATTTGGGTTGAATACTTTACCCTCAAAAAATTTTGCGACCCCCTATACTTGTGGGTTATCATTGTTCTTGGATAACGTACACAAAACTCAGGTCCTAAAGGCGATCTCAATGAGACAACCCACCATGTATTTCTACATGGCCTCCCATTTCTACCTTTACCAAATCGTGTTCACACACTTAGCTCTCAATAGTAGGACATGTTCACGGTCATTCAAATCCATCCCAGATTAATCAGACCTGACACAACTCTAAGCATAGCAAGCATAACGAACAAGCATGAATGAGTAGGCACATCATGTCTCAAACAACTCCTACTCATGCTAGTGGGTTTTAACAATTTACTGTGGCAAATACAGGTCATGCAGAGGAAAGGGGTTCAACTACCGCAACATGTAACAGTTGAATCATTGTTGTCCTAATGCAGCAAAAGAGAGCAAGAGTGAGAGAGTGGGATTGTATCGAAATGCTCGATGGGGTTTGCTTGCCTAGCACTTCTGAAGATAGTATTGTGTCTTCATCGGAGTCATCGATCACATCGTCGGAACAACGTCTACTAAGAGGGGACAAACACCAGAAAACAAGAGAGAACACAATCAATGCAATGCAATAATATGATGCATGAATGTGACATGGCAATGTGCTGTGATTTGAGCTAATGCAACTAGCGACAATTTAGATGAAGTTGGTTTGAGCCCAAGGTTCAAATTCAAACTCCACATAAGACATCTAAAATGCCATTTATTCAAATTTTCATATACAGTGGCTGCATGTTGTTCAAACTCGCATGTAAATGCCGTAAACAGATTCTTCATATTTTTCTGATAAGTTTTCATATATAAATTATTTCATTCTGAGCTACGGATGATTTACTATAAATTATTTTATCATGCTTGCGTCAGCAAATCAACAACGCTAACCAGTGTCAAACCTGACGCGTGGGACCCACAGGCCAGTGACACAGGGTTAAGACGGGTTATCTCTAATCTAACTAAAAATTAGGGGCGCTGGGGCCCACTGTCAGTGATGGTGGGGTGGTTAATTAGCACCTAACTAAGAGGCCACGTCAGCCCACCGGAGTTGGCCGGTGGTGACCAAAACCTTGGAAGAAGTTCGGCGGAGTTGCGCTACCGGCGGCGGTTGGACGCCGAAGATCACCTAGAGGTAGCCCACGCACGTGCAGATCTAGATGAGCGAGCAGCTCGGCGAGAAGTGGCCGGAGCTCGCCGGAACTGAGTTCGTGGTGGCTGCCAGTGTTTGGTGAGGGCGGGTTCGGAACTAGGGTGTACAGGAGGAGGATCTGCTCGTTGTGCTCGGCTCCTAGGTATGCGCTGAGCATGCTGATGGGCTCGGATCCGAACGACAACAACTGTGGCCACGGCGGCGCCTTGGCCGGTGATACGTCTCCAACGTATCTACTTTTCCATACTCATTTGCCCTTGTTTTGAACTCTAATTTGCATGATTTGAATGGAACTAAACCGTACTGACGCTGTTTTCAGCAGAATTGCCTTGGTGTTATTTTTGTGCAAAAATAAAAGTTCTCGGAATGACCTCAAACTTCACAGAGAATATTCTCAGAATATATAAAAAATATTGATCGAAAGAATCACCGGAGGGGGCCCACACCCTGGCAACAAGGGTGGGGGCGCCCCCCTAGGGAGCGCACCCTACCTTGGGGGCCCCCTTGAGCTCCACCGACGTCTACTCCAACTCCATATAATCTCTTTCGGGGAGGGAAAAATCAGAGAGAAGATCCCATCACGTTTTACGATACGGAGCCACCGCCACCTCCTGTTCTTCATCGGGAGACCTAATCTGGAGTCCGTTCGGGGCTCTAGAGAGTGGAGATCGTCGCCGTTGTCATCACCAACCAACCTCCATCACCAATTTCATGATTCTCACCGCCGTGCGTGAGTAATTCCATCATAGGCTTGCTCGACGGTGATGGGTTGGATGAGATTTATCATGTAATCAAGTTAGTTTTGTTAGGGTTTGATCCCTAGTATCCACTATGTTCTGAGATTAATGTTGCTATGACTTTGCTATGCTTGATGCTTGTCACTAGGGCCCGAGTGCCATGATTTAAGATCTGAACCTATTATGTTTTCATGAATATATTTGTGTTCTTGATCCTATCTTGCAAGTCTATAGTCACCTACTATGTGTTATGATCCGGCAAACTCAGAGTGACAATAACCGGGGCACTTCCCGGTGATGACCATAGTTTGAGGAGTTCATGTATTCACTAAGTGTTAATGCTCGGATCCGGTACTCTATTAAAAGGAGGCCTTAATATGCCTTTGTTTCCATTAGGACCCCGTTGCCACGGGAGGGTGGGACAAAAGATGTCATGCAAGTTCTTTTCCATAAGCACGTATGACTATATTCGGAATACATGCCTACATTACATTGATGAATTGGAGCTAGTTCTGTGTCACCCAAGGTTATAACTGCTACTTGATGAATATTATCCGACACCTATCATTGCCGCTCAATTGCCTACGAGTTCGTTCCATATTGATACTTGCTTTGTTACTTTAGTTACTACTGCTGTCACCATCACTATAAAACCGCTACTGTTACTTTTTGCTACTGTTACCGTTACTTCCATACTACTTTGCTACTAAACAGTTTGCTGCAGATATTAAGTTTTCCAGGTGTGGTTGAATTTACAACTCAGCTGATAATACTTGAGAATATTCTTTGTCTCCCCTTGTGTCGAATCAATAAATTTGGGTTGAATACTCTACCCTCAAAAACTGTTGCGATCCCCTATACTTGTGGGTTATCAAGACCTTTTTCTGGCGCCATTGCCGGGGAGCGTAGCTCTATTCTCTGAGTCACTTGGGATTTATATATGTTGATCACGATGAAAAATATGAAGAATCTGTTGGATGACAGAACCAAGATTGTTCCCTCTAGAACGAGAGGAGGTAAGGAACTGCCATCTAGCTATGCACTAGATTCCCCATCTGTTCTAAGTAAGCTTGCGACACCTACACCTACTATTGATTCTGATATGTCGCATGATATTGATGATGCCACTTCTATTATGAATGATACTTATGATGCAACTATGTCATTGGGTGAATTACTTGATAAACTTCTTGCTAGAGCCAATACTATTGAATATGCTGAAGATGATGATATTTTTGAAACTGATGAAATTATTGATACTGAAAACTTTGAAACACCTGTTAGACCTACTTCCCCCAGATATGAATTGCCTATTGTTCCTGGGGGATATGTTATGGAAGGAGAAGTAGCTAGAGACTTTCTTGCTTGTAAGGATAGGAATTATCTTAATAAATTAGTACGCACGTGTAAAGAATAATCTTTAAATGCTAGAATGCAATATGATCCTGAATTTGCTACTTCACAAATCCGTGTTACTAATAAGTATTATTAATTCTCTGTTGATCCTGAGTTAATTACTTTAGTTGAATCTGATCCTTTTCATGGTTATGAATCTGGAACTGTTGTGGCACATCTTACTAAATTAAATAATATAGACACCCTATTTGCTCATGAGGAAAACAATTCTCTATTACTATAGTCTTAAGTTGTTTCCTTTCTCATTAAAGGGTCATGCTAAGTTATGGTTTAACTCCCTTGCTCCTGGTTGTGTGCGTAGTCCCCAGGATATGATTTACTACTTCTCTACAAAATATTTTCATGCTCATAAGAAACAAGTTGCCTTACAGGAAATATTAATTTTGTGCAAATTGAAGAAGAGAGTCTCCCACAAGCCTGGGGGGGGCTTCTCCAATTACTTAATGCTTTGCATGATCATCCTCTCAAGAAGAATGAAATACTTGTTATCTTTTATAATGGACTAACCGATGCTTCTAGGGACCACCTAGATAGTTGTGCTGGTCGTATTTTCAGGGAACGAACTATTGAGCAAGCAGAAAAATTATTGAATAATAAATTGAGTAATGATCATGACTGGACTCTTCCTGAACCGACTCCGAAGCCAACTCCGAAGAAAAGAGGCATTCTATTTCTCAGTCCCGAAGATATGCAAGAGGCAAAGAAATCAATGAAGGAAAAAGGTAAAGCTGAAGATGTTAAGAATTTACCACCTATTGAAGAAATACATGGTGTTGATAACCCGACACAGGTAGTAGAGGTAAATTATCTCTATAGATTTGATGAAAGTGATATTCCTCATAATAAATCTGCTATCCAATGCTTAGATGAGTTTGATAATTTTATTGCTAAATAAGAAGACTTCAATGCTTATGTTAGTAGACAATTGGAACGTAATGCTTATATGCTTGACCGCTTGGGTGATCTTGTGACTAGAACTTCTAATGATCTTAAACTTATTAGTAAACATGCTTCCATGGTTACCACTCAAGTAGAACAAGTACTTAAGGCATAAAATGATTTACTTAATGAGTTCAATAGTAAGAATAATGATAAAGCTGTTATGGTTGCTACTAGAGGTGGTAAAGTAACTCAGGAACCTTTGTATCCTGAGGGCCATCCTAAGAGAATTGAGCAAGATTCTCATAGAATTAATGTTGATAAACCTAGTCCTAGTAATAAAAATAAAAATAGAACTGATAGGACTTTGCCTGCTTCTAGTGAACCTGTTGTAGACACACCTGAGAATCCCAATAATATTTCTGTTTCTGATGCTGAAACACAATCTGGTAATGAACAAGAACCTAGTGATAATGTTAATGATGATGTTCATACCGATGCTCAACCTAGTAATGATAATGATGTAGATATTGAACCTATTGTTGATCTTGATAACCCACAATCAAAGAATCAACGTTATTATAAGAGAGACTTCATTGCTAGGAAACATGGTAAAGAAAGGGAACCATGGGTTCAGAAACCCATGCCCTTTCCCCCTAAACCATCCAAGAAAATGGATGATGATGATTTTGAACGCTTTTGTGAGATGATTAGACCTATCTTTTTGCGTATGTGTTTGACTGGTATGCTTAAAATGCCTCCTTACGCTAAGTATATGAAAAAAATATTACTAATAAAAGAAAGATACCGGAAGCTGAAACTTCCACCATGCTTGCTAATTATACTTTTAAGGGTGGAATACCAAAGAAACTTGGAGATCCAGGAATACCTACTATACCATTCTCCATTAAAGGAAATTATGTTAAAACTGCTTTATGTGATCTTGGAGCCAGTGTTAGTGTTATGCCTTTCTCTTTGTATCGTAGACTTGAATTGAATAAGTTGACACCTACTGAAATATCTTTGCAAATGGCTGATAAATCAACTAATATACCTATCAATATTTGTGAGGATGTGTCTATTGTGGTTGTGAACGTTACTATCTTAAAGGACTTTGTTATTCTTGCTATTCCCGAGGACGACAGTATGTCGATTATTCTTGGTAGACCTTTTTTGAATAGTGCAGGGGCTGTTATTGATTGCAACAAAGGCAATGTCACTTTTCATGTAAATGGTAATGAGCATACGGTACACTTTCCGAAGAAAAAACCTCAAGTTAATAGCATCAATTCTATTGGAAAAAATTCAACTATCACTATTGGAGGTTTTGAATTTCCTCTTCGTACTGTTAAGAAGGAATATGATATTCTTATTGTTGGGGACATGCATACCCCCATTGAGGTAACCTAGTGTTATTCGAAAATTCTCTGGTTTTATGTTATTCAATAGAAGTTTGCTAATGAGACTTGATCAACCTCATTGACGGATTCCTTTTGATGAGCCTGAGATGGATGAATTTAGAAAACACCACCTTCTGTACCCAACTTTTACTTTCTGTTATCTAGATTTAATAAAGTAAAAATAGCATTATCTACTTGTTTTCTGAATTATCCATGCAATGAAAAATATCCCTAAAATAAAATTTCTCCAAATGCCCTGAAAATTTAGTATGATTTTTTCTAGAATATTTTAAGATTTTTGGCACTAAGAATGTACCAGGGGGGTGCACCAGTGGGCCACAAGGGTGGAGGGCGTGCCCTACCCCCTAGGCATGCCCCTGTCCTTATGGGCCCCACGTGGCCCCCCTCCACTTATTCCGGCACCCATCCTCTCCTTCTTCTTCCAAAAAAATCATCCACCAGCTCAAACCCGTGTTCTAGCTCATCTTGCTGCCATTTTCGATCTCCTTGTTCAATCCATCATTTACAAAACTGTTTTGGGGGATTGTTCTTCGGTATGTGACTCCTCCAATTGTCCAATTAGTTTTTGTTCTAGTGCTTTATTTATTGCAAATTTATGCTGCTGTGGTGACCTAGTTCTTGAGCTTGCATGTCAAATTTATATGGTCTAAAGTAGGTTTGATGCATGATATAGCCTCTAGACACTTGTAGGAGTAGTTGCTATCAATATTGTTGAGTTTAGTTCACTTTTATTTTGAGTCACTAAAAATTTCAGAAATTTTGCAGAAAAAGAAAATGTCTAGGAGAACATATCAAGGTGGCCCTTCAAGAAAACAAGCACCGAGGCGCGCGATACGCGAACCGGACCTTAAACCACCAAGAGATGCTCAAGTACGGCCTTGTGAATAGCCATCGGATGAATTTATGATTCGTGCAGGGTTCAAGGATGAATTTGATGCATACGTACGAAATACCGGCCTTGAGGACTTCGTGTCAGATAAGTGCCGACAACATTATTACCTCACCGATTCCTTTGTGCGGAGGTTTGAACTTTCATCCAAGCGCAATACTCATATTGTCATGTTTGATCTTTACGATGAATCTTATACCATGGACCTAGAAGATTTTTGTGTTGCATGAAAACTCCCACAGTGGGGTAGTCTCAATGATCCTCACAAATCTGAATACCGTGATTTCCTTGATAGCATCACCGTGGGGGAAATAAGAAACATTACACAAGCCACCATTGGGAGCATTCATTTTCCTGCTATACATTATTTTGCTCTCTTCATAGGTAGAATCATTAATGGTAAACATGATCATAGCCATCTTTGTGTTCCACATCTTAGTATCCTTAGAAGTGCGGTGTTAGGTGATAAGAGCTATGATTTGGGGGCAATTATTGCAAGGAGGTTACACCTTAATGCTAAAGATGGAGATTTATTTGGAGGGACATATGCAACTCGTCTAGCTAACTATTTAGGTATACCTATAAGAGGATATGATGTTGAGCTGCCACCTGCTTTTCTAGATTATGAAGCTATGATTAGTTATCAGTTTCTCGAGAGGAATGAGCAGCACCTTCAGTACCGACTAATCTTTGACACACGGCGTGCCGTCCATATTACTCTTCTTGCTCTTGCTTTCTTTGAATTTCAGGCAAAATGGAGATATTTTATAACCAGAGAGGAGGCGAACGCATCTGAGAGAGAGGCAGAGACCACCCGCCTTCAGGAGGAAGCTCGTCTAGCAGTAGCTGCCGCAGCACAGTACAACCCCAACTATGATTTCCGATATCATCCAGGCCACTGGTGGCCTTAGACCAACTTAGGCAAAAGCCTAAGCTTGGTGGAGTACATATTTCTCACTGACATTACATTCATGTTCACACATTTATTCCAATTGTCGATGTTCATACTTTATCATTGTATTATCCATGCTAGTTTATTTTTCTCGCTTTCTTCTAGTGTGTTTGAAAAATTTAGAAAACCCAAAAATATTTCCAGTTCCTTTTTGTCTTTTCTTTCTACTTAGTTTCTTAGTAGTTTGTAGTGGTAAAAGAAAATCCAAAAAGATTTCTTGTTCTTCTTTTGTTTGTTGGGAGCTTCCCCGTGTAAATAGTTTTTCTCGTTCGTGTTTTGCTCTCTTTAGAAAAACAAAAACTCCAAAACTATTTCAGTGCGTTTCTTTGAAATTGTTTTCTTTTCCTTTGGGAGTCGAGAGGAGAAGACCACGATGAAAATGATGAGTGGCTCTAATATGCATTATTGTTGAACTAACAAAGAGCCCATATTACCTTGTCTTCTCCTCTAAATAAATGTTTGCAGATTCCAGCTTAGTCTGATGCATGTGCACTAGTATTATTATTCACACTGTTCGATCATACAAGTGAAAGGCAATAATGACGATATATGACGAAATGATTGAGATGGAGAAAAGTTGGTATGAACTCGACCTATCTTGTTTCTGTAAATATGATTAGCTTGTCATTCCTAATTCAGCCCATTATGAATGAAACATGTTTGCAATGACAATTAGAGATTATAGTTACTCATGCCATGCTTAATTAGCTAGGAGTTTATTATGCTTTACCTTGCGTGCCAACATGCTTTAAAATAGTTGTGATGTAGTATGATAGGATGGTATCCTCCTTAGAATGATTTAAGTGGCTCGACTTGGCACATGTTCACACATGTAGTTGAAAAAAATCAACATAGCCTCCACGATATTTATGTTCATGGTAATTTATACCCTACTCATGCTTGCACTCAATGTTGGTTAATGTCAAGGCATGTTTATGACCGTTGTTGCTCTCTAGCTGGTCACTTCCCGGTCTCTTTCTAGCCTTCACATGTACTAAGCGGGAACACTGCTTGTGCATCCACTTCCATGAACTAAAAGTTGTTCCATAAGAGTCCGCCATACCTACTGATATCCGATACTTACTTGCCGTTCCAAGTAAATTTGCATGTGCCAAACTCTAAACCTTCAAATAAAATTCTATTTTGTATGCCCAAATCGCTCATGTGGCGACCGGGGGTTGTCTTTGTCTTCCATGCTAGGTGGGTTATTCTCATGATGAGTGGACTCCGCTTGTTGATACATCTCCAATGTATCTACTTTTCCAAACACTTTTGCCCTTGTTTTGGACTCTAACTTGCATGATTTGAATGGAACTAACCCGGACTAACGCTGTTTTCAGCAGAATTGCCATGGTGTTATTTTTATGCTGAAAAAAATTTCTCGGAATGACCTGAAAATCAACGGAGAATTATTTTGGAATATATAAAAAATACCTGCGGAAAGATCCATGCCAGGGGGCCCACACCCTGTCCACGATGGTGGGGGTGCGCCCCCTCCCCCTGGGCGCGCCCCCTGCCTCTTGGGCCCCCTGTTGCTCCACCGACGTACCCCCGGACTCCATATATTCTCTTTCGGGGAGAAAAAAATCAAAGAGGAAGAATTATCGCGTTTTACGATACGGAGCCGCCGCCAAGCCCTAATCTCTCCCCAGAGGGCTGATCTGGAGTCCCTTCGGGGCTCCGAAGAGGGGAGATCGTCGCCATCGTCATCATCAACCTTCCTCCATCACCAATTCCATGATGCTCACCGCCGTGCATGAGTAATCCCATCATAGGCTTGCTGGACGGTGATGGATTGGATGAGATTTACCATGTAATCGAGTTAGTTTTGTTAGGGTTTGATCCCTAGTATCCACTATGTTCTAAGATTGATGTTGCTATGACTTTGCCATGCTTAATGCTTGTCACTAGGGCCCGAGTGCCATGATTTCAGATCTGAACCTGTTATGTTTTCATGAATATATGCGTGTTCTTGATCCTATCTTGCAAGTCAATAGTCACTACTATGTGTTATGATCCGGCAACCCCGAAGTGACAACAATCGGGACCACTCCCGGTGATGACCGTAGTTTGAGGGGTTCTTGTATTCACTATGTGTTAATGCTTTGGTCCGGTACTCTATTAAAAGGAGGCCTTAATATCCCTTAGTTTCCACTAGGACCCCGCTGCCACGGGAGGGTAGGACAAAATATGTCATGCAAGTTCTCTTCCATAAGCACGTATGACTACATTCGGAATACATGCCTACATTACATTGATGAACTGGAGCTAGTTCTGTGTCACCCTATGTTATAACTATTACATGAGGAATCGCATCTGACATAATCCTCCATCACCGATCCAATGCCTACGAGCTTTTCACATATTGCTTGTTGCTTATTTACTTTTCCGTTGCTACTGTTACAAAAACTACAAAAACACTATCGTTACTTTTATTGTTATTACCACTATTTCCATATTACCTTGCTACTAAATTACCTTGCTGCAGATACTAAGTTTCCATGTGTGGTTGAATTGACAACTCAGTTGCTAATACTTAAGAGTATTCTTTGGCTCCCATTGTGTCGAATCAATAAATTTGGGGTTAATACTTTACCCTCGAAAACTGTTGCGATCCCCTACACTTGTGGGTTATCAAGACTATTTTCTGGCGCCGTTGCCGGGGAGCATAGCTATATTCTTTAAGTCACTTGGGATTTATATCTGTTGATCACTATGAAGAATTTGAAGGACTCAAAAACCAAGATCTTTCCCTCAACCACGAGGGGAGGTAAGGAACTGCCATCTAGCTCTGCACTTGATTCACACTCTGTAATGAGTAAATTTCCGACACCTAATCCTGCTTTTTTTTAAGGTTGAATAGTAGGATCACGTCCTACTGCATAGGTAAATTAAAAGTCCCAAAAGAATGGGAGGTATTTACAAATGTACAATGGTGATGATGCCACTTCTGCTGTGTATGATGAAACTACTTATATGCTTGATAATAATGTGCCACTAGGTGAATTTCTAGATGAACAAATTGCTAAGGTTAGGGAGAATGCAAATATTGAAACTGATAATATTTATGAAAGTGATGATGAAGCTTCTCCCCCTAGATATGACTTGCCTGTTATTTCTGAGGGTTATGTTATGGATGAAGAAACTGCTAGAGACTTTCTTGCTTGCAACGATGGATATGATCTTAAGAAATTATTAGCTAAGCTGAAAGAAAAGTCTTTGAATGCTAGAATGAAATATGACCCAGCTTTTGCTACTTCGCCTATCTTTGTTACTGATAAGGATTATGATTTCTCTGTTGATCCTGAGTTAATTACTTTGGTTGAATCTGATCCTTTCCATGGCTATGAATCTGAAACTGTTGTGGCACATCTTACTAAGTTGAATGATATAGCCACCCTGTTTACCAACGATGAAAAGATTCATTATTACTACATCCATCAATTATTTCCGTTCTCGTTAAAGGGTGATGCTAAGACATGGTTTAATTCTCTTGATCCTGGTTGTGTGCGTAGTCCCCAGGATATGATGTATTACTTCTCTACTAAATACTTTCCTGCTCATAAGAAACAAGCTGCCTTACGGGAAATATATAACTTTGTGCAAATTGAAGAAGAGAGTCTCGCACAAGCTTGGGGGAGGCTTCTCCAATTACTTAATGCTTTGCCTGATCATCCTCTTCAGAGGAGTGAAATACTTGATGTCTTTTATAATGGACTAACCGATGCTTCCAGAGACCACCTAGATAGTTGTGCTGGTTGTGTTTTCAGGGAAAGAACAGTTGATCAAGCTGAATTGCTATTGAATAATATGATGGCCAATGAAAATTATTGGACACTTCCTGAACCAGCCCCTAAGCCAACTCCGAAGAAAAGGGGTGTTATGTTTCTCAGTCCTGAAGATATGCAAGAGGCAAAGAAATCTATGAAAGAGAAAGGTATTAAAGCCGAAGATGTTAAGAATTTACCACCTATTGAAGAAATACATGGTCCTGATAACCCGACACAGGTAGTAAAGGTAAATTATCTTTGTAGATTTTATGAAGGTGATATTCCTCGTTATAAGTCTGCTAGCCAATGCTTAGATGAGTTTGACAATTTTATTGTGAAGCAAGAAAACTACAATGCTTATGTTGGTAGACAATTGCAACGTAATGCTTATATGATTGAACGCTTGAGTGATTGTATGTCTAGAGTTTAAGGTGAATTGAAATTCATTAGTAAACATGCTTCTATGGTTACCACCCAAGTAGAACGAGTACTTAAGGCTCAGAATGATTTGCTCAATGAATTAAATAGTAAGAATAATGACTTTGTTCTTAGAGTTGCAACTAGAGGTGGTAAAGTGACTCAGGAACCTTTGTATCATGAGGGCCACCCTAAGAGAATTGAGCAAGATTCTCAGAGAAACAATTTAGATGCACCTAGTTCTTCTAAGAAGAAGAAAAAGAAAAATGATAGAACTTTGCATGCTTCTAGTGAACTTGTAGCTGACACACGTCAGAAACCCAATGATATTTCTGTTTCTGATGCTGAGACACAATCTGGTAATGAACATGGACCTAGTGATAATATAAATGATGATGTTCATGATGATGCTCAGCCTAGCAATGATAATGATGTAGAAATTGAACATGCTGTTGATCTTGATAACCCAAAATCAAAGAATCAACGTTATGATAAGAGAGACTTTGTTGCTAGGAAGCACGATAAGGAAAGAGAACCATGGGTTCAGAAACCCATGCCTTTTCCTCTTAAACCATCCAAGAAAAAGGATGATGAGGATTTGAGCGCTTTGCTGAAATGATTAGACCTATCTTTTTGTGTATGCGTTTGACTGATATGCTTAAAACAAATCCTTATGCTAAGTATATGAAAGATATTATTACCAAAAAAAGAAAGATACCTGATGTCGGTGTACTAAGGTAGGGGTACCTCAGTACCCCAACTTGTGCACGGGCAGTCGCAGCTTCCCGCGGCAAGGTTTACCGCGTGCTCGCCGGAGACCTTCCTGCTCCTTATTAAACCATTCAAAAACAAAGTATACAAGACATAAGATCGAGACCCCGGCAAGAGGAGCTTGCCAGGAAGATTAGAAGACGCGCCTCGGCGCTACATGCGCCCCGGCAAGGGCCCGGGGAGCGGCAAGCTCCCGGGTCCGGCAAGATCAAGGCCCCGGCAAGGTGCTTGCCGGGAAGGCTGCGCTGTGTGCCCGCGCTCCAGCTCATCGGCCCACGCGTCGCCCTGGGGCCTATCCAGGGACGCGTGGCGGATGGCCGTGCAGCCTGGGGTACACGGTGGCACTCCACGGTGGTGGATCCATCGCCGTGGCAGACGGAGACGCTAGGGCGAGAGCTTTTGGGGTCGACGGCGACGGGCATTAAATGCCCTTGTCCCCCGCTGTTAAAGTAGGTATAGACCACTGTTCTGTACTGTAGCTCCACTGTTCCCGCACTGTTACAACTACCACCTCTTTTACGTTTTTACCCCTTTCTCCTACGTTGACACATGTCGGTGACCCCTTACACTATAAAAGGAGGCCCATGCACAACGTGGAGGGGGTTCCGAAACTAGATCACTCTCACGCTCGGTGTAGCTGCTTCTTCAAGCTCCCGAGCACTCAAACTCAATACACAACTAAGCAGGAGTAGGGTTTTACGCGTCTACCGCGGCCCGAACCTGGGTAAAACTGCCCGCGTGCTCGCTACGATCTGCTCTTTGTGCTCCCTCCGCCCTCGTACCGCACAGACAAGGGGCTCCGGTCCCATAGGTGTTCGTGGCGGACAGTTTCCCCCGACATCTTTGGCGCGCCAGGTAGGGGGCGTCGAGGTTGTGCGAACCTGATCCGGCGTTCGCGCGGGCGCATTCTTCATCAACCTCTCCGAATTCATCAACTTCACCAG
This sequence comes from Secale cereale, assembly GCA_902687465.1. Classification (NCBI taxonomy): domain Eukaryota; kingdom Viridiplantae; phylum Streptophyta; class Magnoliopsida; order Poales; family Poaceae; genus Secale; species Secale cereale. The sequence goes on along the minus strand of LR738711.1, from coordinate 216,434,531 downwards.
CAACAGCTCCATGGCCCCGAAGAAGAAGGCTTCGGAGGTCGGAGGCCCGTCTGCGTCTCACCCGCCGCCACCAGAGCCAACGATGGGCGGGGGAGACGTCGTCGGAAGAGTGGCCGCCGGCGAGGACACTCACGGCGCCACTAGATCCAAGAACAGAACGGACGACCGGACCTCGGTCTCCGTGGACGCGCCGCGTCCCTCTCAGCACACAACGACCCAGCAGCGCCATGCCACGGGAGGTGGTATCCGCTTGCTGGGGCAAGGCCAAACCGGAGGTTCACGGGACGCCCCGGACCCCCGTCCGGGCACAAGCAAAGCGAAAGCGCCGGCGCGGGACCCCGCTCCTTCTAACGTCGTTAGAAGTCCGAGCGTATCCCGCTCCTCGCACCGCTCGCCCGCGTTCCCCTCCACTCCAGCAGAAGCGCTCGCCAGGGCGCAACTGCTCCTCGACTTCCCTCCAGCGGCCGACAAGGCCGAAGAATGGAGGGCCACCATCCGGAGCCTGATAGACTTCGCCAACAACGATTCTCCACAGCAGCCGTCGACCTCGCGGCCGCGGCAAGCTGAGAAGGCGAAGGCTGACGGCAACAAGACTTCCGGGGGTGCGACAAGCGTACATTCCCCGCCGCAGAAGCAGAAGACGCCGCCCCGCCGGAACAACCCCGACGACGGCTCCACCGCCTCGTCGGACCCGCGGGCCCGTCGGGACCAGCGCCAGGTCCTCGACGACCGGCGAGAAGAAGACGCTCGGACCACAATCGAGCGCCGCCAAGAAGCTCGGCGACAATCAGACAAGAGGGCTGGAAACACTGTCGACGCGCACGCGCCCGGTGAGCCAGGCGACTTGCCGTACGCGGCAGGTTGCCCTGCGTTCACCCGCGAGCTGCGGCGCGTCCAGTGGCCCAGCATGAAGAATTTTAAGCCCGACGTACCGGAGAAGTACGACGGCAAGACGCACCCCTCGGAATTCCTCAGCGTCTACACCATCGCAGTGCAAGCTGCCGGGGGGCGCGACGAGAAGATCTTGGCTAATTACTTCCCGCTCGTGCTAAAGCCGAACGTCCGTTCGTGGCTCATGCACTTGCCGGAAGGTTCCATCTCTTCTTGGGCCGACCTCTGCCACCAGTTTGTTGGCGCCTTCACCGGCGGCCACAAACCCCACGGCCAGGAGAGCGATCTCCACATCTTGGCCCAGAAGGAAGGCGAGACCCTGCGCAAATATATCCAACGCTTCAGCCGGGTGCAGCACAACATCCCTGACGTTCACCCTGCCGCGGTTATCAGCGCGTTCCATCAGAACGTGCGTAACCGCCGCATGCGTGAAGAGATGGCGATGACAAAGATTCGGGACGTCAGCGAGCTCTACGCTCTTGCTGACAAGTGCGCACGCGCAGAAGAGGGGAGGAGACTCCCCGGGGAGGATGCTGGCGCAGGAGGAAGCGACAGCGACGACGCCGCCCCGGCAAAGAAGAGCCGGCGGCGGAACAACAGAAGGAAGGGCAAGAAGGAGGTGCTTGCCGTCGAGAAGACCGGCAAGGAGGCCCCCGCCAAGCAAGCGCAGGCTGGCGGCTCCGGCAAGGAGCCCGCCCCTGCAGCGGCGGTCGACAAGCCGGGCAGCTCCGACAAGCAATACTGTAAGATCCACCGCACCAAGGGTCACGACCTCTCCAACTGCAAGCGCGTCGAATATCTCGTCGAGCAGCAGAAAGCTGAGTATGAGAGGCGCGACAAGGAGAAGGCCCAAGGTGGCGGGGAGGAGACGAGCAAGAAGCGGCCATTCAACGGCCGGGGAGGACGCCGCGGCAAGGCCAAGCAGCGGCAAGGAGATCGACCTCCCCGGGGCCGCGACAAGGACGAAGAGGACGACGACGAAGACATGGAGGACGAAGATAACAGCGAGCAGGAGTTCCAGAAGGCCACGGAGGTCCTGTGCGTCGACGGTGGCGCCTCTCTGCACACCTCCCACCGCCAACTCAAGCAGTGGGTGCGTGAGGTAAACGCAGCGGAGCCGCCCGTGGAGTCGCGCAGGCTCCTCAAATGGTCCAGCACGCCCATCGTTTTTGATCTTGAGGATCACCCTGACCGCACCACTGCGGTCGGGTGCTTGCCGATGCTGGTTTCCCCCACCATCCGCAACCTCAAGGTCACCAAAATGTTGGTTGACGGCGGGGCCGGACTGAACTTGATCTCCTCTGCTGTGATCCAGAAACTCCAGATTCCAGATGGCGAGCTCGAAGAGACCGGTTCATTCCAAGGAATCAACCCGGGAAGGAGCAAGCCCAAGGGAAAAATTACTCTGCCGGTGACCTTTGGCGGGGAGCTCAATTTCAGAACTGAGCGCATCACTTTTGACGTCGCCGATATTCCATTGCCCTACAATGGAATACTCGGCCGTCCTGCCCTCGCCAAGTTCATGGCAGCTTCCCATTATGCTTACAACGTGCTGAAGATGCCGGGGCCGATAAGCGTCATCACTGTCCACGGCGACAAGAAGGACGCGCTTATCTGCGCCGACAAGATCTACCGGGAAGCAGCAGCTGCAACCGAGAAGGATTCTCTTGCCGCTGAAGCTCCCGGGGGGAAGAAGACGAAGACCAAGTCCGGCAAGTGCTCTGGGACCCACTCCGGCAACCGCACCTCCTCGGAGTGCTGCCCTGCCGTCGAGGACGTTCCATCGAGCTCCACCGGCAAGAGTAAGAAAGGAATGGCCGCTCCTCCGGCAACCAAGAAAGTGTCCGCCAAGGAGGACGGCACTGGTGGTACCTTCACCATCAGTGCCACCCTCGACAGCAAATAGGAAAGCGCGCTCGTTGCCTTCCTGCGGGCGAATGTCGATGTGTTTGCCTGGCAACCATCTGACATCCCCGGTGTTCCCAGGAAGGTAATTGAGCACAAGCTTGCTGTCTGTCCTCATGCGCGGCCCATCAAGCAGAAAGTGAGGAAGCAAGCCGTGGAGCGCCAAGAGTTCATCAACGAAGAGATCAAGAAGCTAGAAGCAGCAGGCCTAGTTAGAGGTGTGATCCATCCGACGTGGTTGGCAAATCCAGTCGTCGTGCGCAAGGCCAACGGGAAGTGGAGACTGTGTATAGACTTCACCGATGTGAATAAAGCATGTCCCAAGGATCCATTCCCTTTGCCGCGCATTGACCAGATCGTTGACTCCACTGCCGGATGTGAGCTACTCTGTTTTCTTGATGCATACTCAGGCTATCATCAGATTTTCATGGCCAAGGAAGATGAAGAGAAGACTGCATTTATCACTCCATGTGGCACTTATTGCTTCATTCGCATGCCATTTGGATTGAAGAATGCAGGCTCAACCTTTGCAAGGGTAGTATACACTGCTTTTGAGCCACAGATCCACAGAAATGTAGAGGCTTACATGGATGACATCGTGGTGAAGAGCAAGAGCAAGGAAACCCTGATCCAAGATTTAGAAGAGACATTTCAGAACCTGCGCAGAATACAGCTCAAGTTGAACCCCGAGAAGTGCGTCTTTGGAGTCCCCTCCGGCAAGCTTCTCGGGTTCTTTGTATCACAGAGGGGGATTGAAGCCAACCCCGACAAGATTAAAGCCATTGAGCAGATAGAGGCCCCGAAGCGCGTCAAGGATGTCAGAAGGCTTGCAGGTTGTGTGGCTGCCCTCAGTAGGTTCATTTCAAAATCTGCAGAACGCGCCCTACCTTTCTTTAAAATCTTGAAGAAGGCAGGTCCCATGAAGTGGACTCCGGAAGCGGAGGCTGCGCTGCAGGATTTGAAACGGTACCTGTCCTCCACTCCTATACTTGTCGCACCTAGACCACAGGAAAAGTTGTTGCTATACTTAGCGGCAACCAACCAAGTGGTTAGTGCTGCGTTAGTAGCGGAGAGGGAGTCCGACGAGGAGTCAGCACCACCGGCAAGCGAATCCAGCGACAAGCAGGGGGCTGCCCCGGCAAGCTCTGGCCCCGACAAGGACAACTCTGCGCAGGAACAGGATGAGGTGCGGAAGAAGATGGTGCAGCGCCCAGTGTATTTTGTAAGCTCCCTTCTCCAGGGGGCTAGATCAAGGTACTCTGGGGTGCAAAAGTTGCTTTTTGGCCTCCTCATGGCCTCGAGAAAGCTGCGCCATTACTTCCAAGCCCATGAGATAACAGTGGTCACTCGCTTTCCGCTGAAGAGGATATTGCACAACCCAGAAGCAACAGGCAGGATCGTTGAGTGGGCACTAGAGCTGTCAAGCTTTGGACTCAAGTTTGAAAGTACTTCAACCATACAGAGCCGAGCTTTGGCAGAATTCATAGCTGAATGGACCCCAACGCCCGATGAAGAAGTTCAAGAAACAAGTACACCCGTACAAGAAGCGACAAGTGAATGGGTAATGTATTTTGATGGTGCCTTCTCGCTGCAAGGCGCCGGTGCTGGCGTGGTACTCATCGCGCCCACCGGAGAGCACCTCAAATATGTTATCCAGATGCACTTTCCCAGGGAGCAAGCGACGAACAACACTGCTGAATATGAGGGCTTGCTTGCCGGCCTCAGGATAGCGGTCGAACTTGGTATCAGGAAGCTGATTGTGCGAGGAGATTCTCAGTTGGTGGTCCGGCAAGTTAACAAGAGCTATCAGAGCCCTTTGATGGAAGCTTATGTAGATGAAGTGAGGAAGCTTGAGGAACACTTTGAAGGCCTGCAAATGGAGCACGTCCCAAGAGCTCAAAATGAAATTGCAGATGGCCTTTCAAAGTGCGCCGCGATGAAGTTACCTGTGGAACCAGGGACCTTCTTGCTCAAGCTGACTCAACCATCCGTTACGCCATCAATTGGGCAGTCTAAGAAAAGAAAGTTGGTCTCCGGCGACTACTTGCCGGCGGATCTTCCTGAAACCGCCGCCAAGGTCCCCAAGATCAACAACCAGAACGCTGAGGAACAGTTTGCTCCTGCAAGCCCTCGGGCCTGTACAGTTGAAGCAAGTGTTCCCGACAAGCCTCGCCCTGGCGAGCTTGCCGGGGGACCATCAGCTCCGGCAGGGCCAGAGGTCCTCGCCGTAGAAGCGGAGGTTCCCGCAGCGGCCCTCGAGCCTTTAGTCCTTGCCGTCGAGCCTCAGGCCCCGGCATGGGCACAGCAGATAGTCCGTTTTCTGCAAACTGGAGAACTTCCCGACGACCCTCAAGAGATAGAGAAGATAACCAGGCAGTCAAGTATGTACCAGTTCGTGAATAACGAGCTGTACAGAAGAAGACTCAACGGTGTCAGGTTGAAATGCATCTCCAGGGAAGATGGACAGAAGCTGTTGGCGGAAATACACGGAGGCATATGCGGCCACCACATTGGCGCAAGGGCGCTTGCCGGGAAAGCTTTCCGGCAAGGGTTCTTTTGGCAAGAAGCCCTCCAAGATGCAACTGCACTAGTAACCAAGTGTGAAGCGTGCCAGTTCCATGCGAAGCAGATTCATCAGCCAGCTCAAGCTCTCCAAACAATCCCTTTGTCCTGGCCCTTCTCGGTCTGGGGGCTCGATATCCTCGGCCCCTTCCCCCGAGCCGTCGGGGGCTTTGAGTACTTGTACGTTGCAATCGACAAGTTCACAAAGTGGCCAGAGGTGGAGCCGGTGAGGAAGGTGACAGCACAGTCAGCAGTCAGGTTCTTCAGGTCGATTGTTTGCCGTTTCGGGATCCCTAACCGGATCATCACCGACAACGGTACACAATTCACTAGTCGCACCTTCATGCAGTACGTCCAAGACCTTGGCGCCAAGGTCTGTTTCGCTTCTGTTGCTCACCCGAGGAGCAACGGTCAAGCGGAGAGGGCAAATGCTGAAGTGCTGCGCGGACTCAAGACAAGGACCTTTGACAGGCTGCGCAAGTGCGGAAGAAATTGGATAGAGGAGCTACCGGCGGCTCTTTGGTCAATCAGAACGACGCCAAGTCGAGCCACCGGACAGACACCCTTTGCTCTAGTCTATGGAGCAGAGGCAGTTCTCCCCACGGAACTCGTATACGGATCTCCTCGAGTGCTCGCTTATGATGAGCTCGAGCAAGAGCAACTGCGGCAAGATGACGCGTTGCTCCTCGAGGAGGGACGTCTCCAGGCTGCTGTACGAGCTGCTCGATACCAGCAAGCTTTGCGCCGCTACCATAGCCGCAAAGTCAAGGCCAGGAGTCTCGAGGAAGGCGACCTTGTTCTTCGGCGTGTTCAGTCCGCCAAGAATTCCAACAAGTTGACGCCGAAGTGGGAAGGCCCTTATCAGGTGAGACAAGTTACGAGGCCCGGCGCTGTCCGCCTCGAGACCGAAGAAGGCTTACCGGTGAGCAACTCCTGGAACATAGAGCATCTTCGCAAGTTTCACCCCTAAGGCGCGGTTGCCGTGACCCGCTCCGGCAACCACCTTTTGTACAAGCTTTGCCGCTGTTGCATGTAACCCTTTGTACAAAGCCGGGCGCAGACCCCGTGCATCAGTAAAGATTTTGTGTTTTTCGCACCAATTGCCTTTCCCATGCTTCTCTCTGCTATTTGCATGTTTTGTTTGGCATTTGGTACAACACTCAAATAAACGGTAAGCATTAGCACGCCGAAAGGCCATATATTTGTTTCCCTCTCCCTTTTCTTTCCTCTTAAACAGAAGGAACGTTCCTCGCGCACAAGTTTGCCGGGGGGGAAGGAGGTGGAGGAGGAACCAAGTGCTGTTCAAGAAAGAGAAGCCTTACCGGAAAGCAAGCAATATAAGCAAGCAGCATATGAAAGATAAGTTGTTAGAATTTGACCAGTTCAAATTTTAAATTTTAGTTGTCTTCCTTGAACAATCACACTTTGTATGGAAAACCTGTGCGCGGAGGAACCTACCTGTAGCTTGCCGCACCCTTATCTTGTTTTCGAGTTCACTCAACGATTTAAGTGAGCTGCGACAAGTGTCGCGCCCTTGTTTCGTTTCCGAGTACGCTCAGCAAGCTAAGTGCGTTGCGGCTAGCCGCGGCGAGGTTGCTTGCCGGTAAAACCTTGGCCAGCAGGCTGCTTAGAGTCCAGCACTCAGCGCTCGCGGCAAAGGTCCCTTGCCGGCAAGCTCCCCGGGAGCGTAGGGTGAAAAACATACGAAGTCAAGGATTAAGACAAGGAAGATAACATCGCACTACTTGATCAAAATGAGATAAATATCTTACAAAGGATAACTTGTCGCAATGGACTAATGAGTTCATAACATAATGTGCAGCAGTAAAAAGATAAAGATAATGGAGGCCTAATCTACGCGGTCGCCCTCCTTCCTGCCGAGCTTAGCCACCTTGGCGATGATATGGGCGACCTGCTCCTTCAGGGCCTCCGTGTTCGCATCAGCAGGCAAGCTGCGAAGAACGTTGGTGAGATTGATCCCCGGGTTGCGGTACACGATCTTCGTCAGCACCCGCTCCAGAGTTCCCGCGCAGAGCAGGCGCGACTCCTCGGCCAGCCGCGCGGGGATTTGGTTCCGGAGACCTGCCAGGGCCGGCGCGATCCCTCTGAAGAAGAGGCTGAGCTTGGCGCTGTGCGGGAGGTCCGGATCCGGCGAGTAGATGATATGTTCAACCTTCAGCGCCAGGAGCTCCTGGTCAATGTTGGACGCGGAAGAAACCAAGTCTTCGGTCCATACCTCAATGGTCTGGCGGAAGAGCTCGGATGCTTTGTTGACGCTGTCCACCAAGGTCCGCTCCTTGCGGAGCTCCTCCTTCAGCTTGTTCTCCTGAGCCCGGGCAGCGTCGAGCGAATCCTTCAGAGTGGTGACCTTCAGCTCCAAGTCCTCGATGGAGTCCTTGGCGGCCTTCAACTCGTCGCCCCTCTTGGAGAGGCTCACCTGGAGCTCAGAATTTGTGTGGGCGTCCTTCTCGCGCTCCGTGATGAGCGCGGCAACCTTCTCCGCGCTCACCTTCAGCGCCTTCTCCAGCTGCTCAACCTTGGCGGCGAGCTCCTTCTTGGCGTCTTCCGCGGCAACCGCGGCGGCTTTCGCCTCCTTCAACTCCCCGCCAAGGGCCGTCTCGCGAGCGGCAAGGTACTCCTCGTGGGAGTCGAGCTCGACCTTCCGCTGCGCGAGCTCTCCTTCTCGCCGGGACAGATCCACCCCGGCGAGCCGCTGCTGTTCATCAGCTTCAGCCTTCTCGAGCACCCACTCCTGGTACTCGCCGGCGAGCCGCTCGCGCTCCTCCGCCACCTCGCGGAGGGCCGCCTGGTTGGCGGCGCTGAGCTCTGCCGCGCGCTTCTCCATTTCCGTGGCGGCCTTGGCGGCAAGGGCATCCCGGGAAGCGAGCTTCGCCTGCCTGGCCCGGTAAAGGGCCAGGAGCTGGTGGAGCAGCTTCTCCTCCTCGGGCCCTTCGCTCCCGCCGGGCGCCTCGACAATCTTCAGGCCCGCGGAGGCGAGGACTTCTCCGTCAAACGCCTCGCCCTCCGCGGGAGCGCGCGATGAAGACCCCCAAGGCATCTGGATGAAGACGCCGTTGGGGGCCTCAAGGTAGTACCCTTGCTCCTTGCTGGTGGAGGGGTCGGCGGCCGGTGCAGCATCCGGTGCTCCCGCCGCCTCCGGGTCGGCGGTGCGGTCGCCGTCCCCCTCCCCGGCCGCTGCGCCTGCAGCCGGAGCGGTCTCCTGCGCGGCCGGCTCGGCGGCCTCAGCCATCTCCTCGGTGGCAGGGACGTCACCGCCGCCGCCCTGCGCGCCCTCCTCCTCGAGGTTGATAACCTCCGTCTCCATGGGCTCAGGAGGAGGAAGATCTAAAAAAGAGAAAGAAGAAAAAGAAGTTCAAGATCCAAGCAAATATCCAAAAAGAGGCAAAAGCCAAGAAGACAAACTACAGAACATACCTTGGCGGACGTTCTCAGCGGCGGGCTCCCTCGCCGGGGAGCTCGGCCTTGGCGGAGTGGCCGCCCTCGCCGGGCTGCTCGCCCTTGGCGGGGTACTCTGCCTTGGCGGAGTACCCACCCTTGCCGGAGCACTCTCCCTTGCCGGAGAGTTCTGCCTTGGCGGGGACGGCGGGGCCTGCGGCTCCTCGACGACGGCCTCCGGGCGCTCTTCCCGCTGTGGCTCCACCTCTGCACAAATCAAGATAAGAAACGTCAAGATGATGAATGAAGACAAAACCCTCAAGCGTACCCCGACAAGCGAAAGAATAAACCCCAGACTTACGCTGGGGGCTGCCCTGCGGGCTGCGCTGGGGGCTGCTCCTCGGAGCAGCGCTCGGGTCCGGCAGGCTCGGCTCCGGCACGCCTCCTGTCGCCGCGGCGGCTGGGTCTTCCGCGGCCTCGACCACAGGCGCCTTGGCCTTCTTCGCCGCGCGCTGAGTCAAGGTCCTGAAATCAAAGCAACAAACAAAGTCAGCATCAACAAAAATCAAGACAAAACTCGAGAAGGTGTAAGATCTTAGGCTCTTACTCCTGGTCCTCCTCGTCGTCCTCGCTCAAGGCGGAGAAGTCGTACTCCACCGTCGGCGCGTCGGCGCGAGGAGCGGAAGACGAAGGTTCCCTCGGGCGCTTGGCGGTCCCGGGGGCTGGGGGCTGCGGAGCCCCAGCCCCTGTGGTAGCCGAGGCCCGGGGAGCGGGCGGAGCCGCTGCTCCGCTCCGAGAAGACCCCTGCCGGCTCGGCGCCGGCCTGCGAGGCGCCTCCGTCGTGGTCCGCGCACGGGCCGCCTCTGCTGTGGCCAGTGCGCCGGTCGGCCTTGGCGCGGCTTGGCTCCCCCGGGGAGCTGCCCGGCGAGCTGGCTGTTGCCGGGGCGCCTGCGCCCTCTCCCCCGTCGCCGTCTTACGGAGACGCTTCGGTGGGGACTGCCTTGGGCTTGCCGGGGGCGGGGAGCTCTCCGACGAGGAGAGGTCGTCGGCGTAGAGCTCTGTGGATCCGCCGGAGTCCTCGGCCTCCTCCTCCTCCTCCTCTTCCCCGGCCGGCTCACTGGGCCCAGCGTCCTGCGCCGCGGCCCCCTTTCCCTTGGCGCCTCCGCCCCTCGCGGCGCCTCTGCTCCCTCCGGCGGCACCCTCCATTGCCGCGGCCTCGGCCACGATTCCGTGGATCCCGGAGTGCCTCAGAGAGGGGACTCCGGCGAGCGCGTCGGGAGGGAGCTGCAGCAACTTGCGGATCTCCGCCTCCTCAGCCTGGTTGGTCGCATCCGCAACCTCCGCCTCCTCAGGCGTGTATCCAAAGATTCCTGCCGCCGCGGCTGCGGCGGCCTCCTCAGCCCGAGAAGCCATGTAGGCAATCTCCTGGTCGGTGGTGTCCCGCGTGTGCTCCTTGAGGTCGTTCTTGTTCTTCGCCACCTCCGCGAGGTTGTCGTAGAAGTTGAGGACGTCGATGGGCTTCGGAGCGATCCACGTGCGGTCCACGCCGTGCGAGTCACACATGGGCATCATGGCGAGGATACGGTCCCGGACGATGTTGTTGCAGAGCGGCACCACTTCCTGGGGAGGCCTGAACCACTCAGGGTGCGTCGGGTCGTACTTGAAGAGTTCCCGGACCATCCCCTTCAGCTCCAGCGTGGTGAAGTTGAAGTTGAGCCCGGGGCGCAGCCTCATTATGTCTGCCGGGCCGCCGTACTCCCAGGCCGGCCTCTTCCGGTCTTGGAGAGGGGCGATGCGCCGGCGGAGGAAGTCTGCGCCCACCTCAGCAACTGACAGCTTGGCCATCCGAAGACGAAGAATCCGGACGAGGGCGATGTCGAGCTTGATATCGTCCGAGTCTAGCTCGCTCCAATCCCTGCCGCGCACGATGGGAGTTGTGCGCGGCGTGGTGAAGGACTGCGGCGCATCCTCGACAATCCAGCACCACTCCGCGCGCCACTCCTCCCACTTGCCGCGGAGCTCCCCCGGCAAGTACGCTCCTTTTTTATTCAGACGAAAAACCCAAGAAATTCCTCCGGAGAGGGGGGCATCGGCCTCGGCTCTAGGAGTGAAGAAGTGCCTAAAAAGCGCTACGTTTGGGTGTACTCCTATGAAGTTCTCGCACATGTGTGCGAAAACCGCCATGGTGAGGATGGCGTTGGGGGTGAAGTCAAGCAGATGGAGGCCGTATGTGTTCATAATGTCGCAGAAGAAGTTTGAGAAAGGAGGGCAGAGACCACAGTGAAAAAAGGCTGCGAAGAAGTAGTACCCGCCGGGATAGCTGTCCTTGGCGGCGGACGGATATGCTCGCGTGCGGGGATGCGCGTTGGTTTCCTTGGCCCAGAACAAGTAATACTTGTTCCAGAGCTCCCGTACGCCGAGCTTCGGCGGGAAGACGAGGTGCTTCTTCCGGTACGCGGCGAGCTTCGCCGCTTGCTCTGACTTCTCCCTCTTGGCTTTCTCCGCCTTCGCCTTGTCGGTCTTTGGGGCCATGGCGGACGCGGCGGAAGGAGGGGGACGAAGAGCTTGGCGGCGGCGGAGGTGTGGAGGCAGAGCGCAAGAGAGATCTCTGGAGGAGGAAGACGATGCAATGAAAGCGCAAGGAGGGGAACCGCGCCCGCTTCCTCTGCTTTTATGGGGGAGTGGGGGGCGTTTCGCCCTTTCCATTAAGAGATCGTGGGCACGTCCCATCCCACGGCGCCGCGATCGACGCGTGCCGTTACGGTGGGGTGCGGCGGATACGGAAGTGGATTCGGCGCGCCGCGGGCCGCGGGTGCCCGTGCACTGTTTTGGGCCTGGCCCAACAGCGCTCGGCACCGTGTGTGGCCCAGGCCCGGGGGCTCCTGTCGGTGTACTAAGGTAGGGGTACCTCAGTACCCCAACTTGTGCATGGGCAGTCGCAGCTTCCCGCGGCAAGGTTTACCGCGTGCTCGCCGGAGACCTTCCTGCTCCTTATTAAACCATTCAAAAACAAAGTATACAAGACATAAGATCGAGACCCCGGCAAGAGGAGCTTGCCAGGAAGATTAGAAGACGCGCCTCGGCGCTACATGCGCCCCGGCAAGGGCCCGGGGAGCGGCAAGCTCCCGGGTCCGGCAAGATCAAGGCCCCGGCAAGGTGCTTGCCGGGAAGGCTGCGCTGTGTGCCCGCGCTCCAGCTCATCGGCCCACGCGTCGCCCTGGGGCCTATCCAGGGACGCGTGGCGGATGGCCGTGCAGCCTGGGGTACACGGTGGCACTCCACGGTGGTGGATCCATCGCCGTGGCAGACGGAGACGCTAGGGCGGGAGCTTTTGGGGTCGACGGCGACGGGCATTAAATGCCCTTGTCCCCCGCTGTTAAAGTAGGTATAGACCACTGTTCTGTACTGTAGCTCCACTGTTCCCGCACTGTTACAACTTGTAATGCCCAGGATGAGACTATACCTCCTACGTGTCGAGGCACGACTTAAAGGTATAAGCCCATCCTAGAATGATCTCAAGTTTGGTATCTTTGCACGACTCATGTAAAAGAGGGATTTAAATGCAAAAGAGGATAGTTGGCTTACACTCGCCACTTCACACAATACAATACATAAGCAATACATCATTCAAAACATCACAACCCGACTACGGGTGAAGAACCAAAAGAAAGATACCAAAACAACATAAAACCACAGGTCAAGATCGAATCCTAGTAGAAACCACTACTGAACATCGAAACGTCACAAACAAAAGGCCACACTCTTCATCGAGCTCCCGATGAAGAACTTGATCCAGCTCCTGCTTCGAACTCGGCTGAACCTGCATCTGGTGTTGTAGTAACTGTGAGCCACGAGGACTCAGCAATCCTATAACCATGGGTAACAAGACTAGCAAAGCTTTGTGGGTAGGAAGAGGTAAAGTGGTGAGGCTGCAGCAGCGACTAAGCATAATATGGTGGCTAACTTACGAGTACCAGAATAAGATGAGAAGCTACGCAAACGGTCGCAAAAGAGGTGATCGCTAAAGATCCTAACTACATACGGTCAAACATAACCCCACCGTGTTCTCTTCTCAAAGTGAAAAGAGACAGTCACGGTTACTCACACAGTTGTGTGTTTTACTTCGGATCCTCTGTCAAGTTTTCTACAACCGGACATTAACAAATTCCAACCTGCCACATAACCGCGGGCACGGCTTTCGAAAGATCATAACCCTGCAGGGGTGTTCCAACTTAGCCCATCACAAGCTCTCACGATTAGCTGAAGTGATAAATATAATATCATCACCCCTTATCTTAGGGAAAGTCCGATCAGGCTCGGCATCCCGGTAGCACAAGTCATTTCGACAATGGTAAAACAAGTCCAGCAAGACCTCCCGGCGTGCCGACACCCTGATAGTAGCCGCGCGTATCTCGTCTCAGGCCACGACCGGATGAGCACAGCGTACAGCAACCGAAGACCCCAGGTGACTGGGTGGCACCGCACACGACTCTATTTGGGACCAACACCATCAGCACTGGCCCCCCCTGCTATGTAGAATTAAGAATCCTCGGGTAGCGCTAACTCCCTATGCAAATTTAATTAATTAATTAAGTTGTTATTATGAGGCAAATAAAACCAATGTTGGGCCTTGCTGGAGGAGTTTTATTCAAAGTCGAACTGTCAAGGGGTCCCCATTACACCCATCGTGTTAGGAACGCAAAATCAAGGAACATAATGCCGGTTTATCGGCGCCTAAGGTGGCATGAGTGGAACAAAACACCGAGCAAAAGGCCAAGCCTTCCACCCATGCCCAGTATATAAGATGTGTTAATAAATTATAGATATTGTGATATATCCAACAACAAGTTCCCTCCTGGAACAGACTTCATCTTCACCTGCAACTAACAACGCTATAAGAGAGACTGAGCAAGCGGGGCTGAGCAAGCGGGTAACATAGCCAAACAGTGGTTTTGCTAGGAAGGTTTCAAATGTTAGAGGTTTCATGGCAACAAGGAGAGGCTGACATAAAAGATGGGTATCGCGACATGTAACGATAGCATCGAGACAAATAAGCATGGCAATGGTAGTAAAGGTATCCAAGGGTATGATCATCTTGCCTGGGATTCCACAAGGGAGAAGAACGGATCCAGGAAGTAGACGGAGCAACAGTCGAGCGAAACCTCACAACTCCGGACGGAACCGAAGCTAACAAGAGAAGCAACCGGAAAGAAACAAACAACACGGTAAACACACAAGCAAAAGCATGGCATACGATGCACATCCAAGCATGATGCATGTCCGGTTTAATTATGCATGGCATGGCAAAGTGCACAAACAACACTACAAGTTAAGTGGAGCTCAATATGCAACGAGTTGCATATTGACGAAACACCACATTTATTTATTTAGTTGACTCTCGTTTATTTACAAGACAAGGTTAATTGTTTGTTAACATGGCAAGAGGTGAAGCAAAAGTAAACTAACTATCTAGGCAATTTAAATGAGGCCGGGGATAACAACAACAATCCCGGAAACTCCCCATGTGCATAATTATGAATTTGGTACTGTTCTGCCTATAACCACATTTTAAAGTTGTTAAGCAGCAAAACAAAGTGCAACATGTTGTTCTACACATTTTTCTACCCCATTTACATATAAAGTTTATTAAAAACCGAGCTACGGTTATTTAGTTATGAAATAAATCATTTTAGCAAGTTAATTACACAAATTAATGAAAACAGCAAGTTAAACATTTTTAACAGGGGTGAAAGTGGCATATTATGAATCTACACAAAATTCTAAGCATTTTTCATATATAACTTGTTTAAATC
>LR738711.1:216360579-216419668 GCA_902687465.1 Secale cereale | reverse complement strand
TGGTGGGTGGCTGAAGGCGAGGCGGATGCGGGATGGATCCCGAGACTAGACGAGTGGCGGCGGCTAGGAGGATCCCTAGAAAATAGGGTTTGGTCTAATTTAGGTAGGTTTGGTCTATATATATATAAGAAAGAGGGGCTTTGGATCATCCGATCGAAATCTGACGGTCGAGGAAAAAAAGGCTAGGAGGTCCAAATAAGAAAACGGAGATGTTTTAGGGATGTTTGGGGATGATCCGGACACATCGGTAGCAAAAACCCGGGTCGGGTTCTGGGCAGCTTCGGACGGCAGTCGAGGGGTAAAAGTGGGCTGTGTAGAAGGCATCGGGCTGAGACGAGAGAAGAGAGAGAAAGAGGCCCAGCGGCAGTTTCAGAACACCGAAACGTCCGACGTTTAAACCGGCTATAGTGCCGCTATAAGTTTAACGGTTGGGCTATTCCAACGAACTCCGAATGCGACGAAATTTGACAGGCGGTCTACCTATGCTATAAAAAGACCACACGTCAAGTTTCACCCCATTCCGAGAGCGTTTTCCGGCCACTCATAAAATAAATATTCGGAGGTGCCGCGGGCGCGTGCGAGTGTGACTGGACTCAGAACGGACAACGAAGAGAACTGGGGAGCCCGAACGAATGCAAGTTTTGAAAACATGTTGATGAAATGCACATGATGACATGATGCAAAGCAAAATAAATAACACAAGCACAAATGAAACACACGGGAAACCCGGAACATCTGGAATCTTCTGGAATCTTCTGGGACGTCGGTCTTCGGGCGTCACAACTCTCCCACACTAACAGAGGATCTCGACCCGAGATCCTAGAGATATCACCGGGTAAAAACGGAAGAGGAAGAGGTAACACAAAGTTGCTTCTTTGACAGACGAGTGAAACCAAAGAACCTTGAGAGGTTGACCAAAATGAAAGAAGAATACAACGGAGATGAACGAAGATGAAACACTCCGTTAGAAAAGAGGAACAAGGAGCAGTATGAGAACCTTGCAGGTTGAAAGACATGAAACAAGAGCTTACGAACCAAAAGAATAAGAAACCGCAACGGTATAACCAAGGAATAAGAATGACAGAATTTGGACAGCACTCCGTCTGAAAATGGAAGGAATTAACAAGAACTAGAGGAGATGAGATGATACTTGATGGAATCAACAACATATTGCCTCCGAAACAATTAAAAGAATGGCACAAGGGGGGTAAGAACGATTTCACATAGAACTCCGGTTAAATGATAAGCAAGGGAAAGAACATGATCTCGATAAAAACGAGATGATGGTTAAAGAGAGCAATATCACAAAACCTCCGGAATGAAAGAATAGCATATAGATCGACGAAAGAATGAATGGAGAAGAAAATGACAACTTCTCCCAAAATTTAATTTGAAAGAGCATCTTACAAAGAAGGGTTGAACTGAGTTGTTGGAAAAAAATCAACAACGAAAAGAATAAGCTTGATGTGGGCTTATGGAAAACATCTCACAATTAAGAGGTGACAACCAGCCACTAACTTAAACAATTGATTTGATTGAGATCAACAAGGAGACGATAAACTTATTTCACCGGAATGATAAATGACGAACTTGGGTCATTTATAAGCACCATAATAGCAACAATTCTCAAGGAAAGCTTTTGGTGAAATACAACCCAAGATAACTCCAACGAATAATTGAGGGGTTGAAAAGGATCTTCTGAACCAAGAAAAATGATGGGTTTAAATATCCCATTCTTGATACTCGTGAATCATGAAACATGAAGGAATTGTCAAGAATGACATAACACCATCTGAAAAGATAAGGTAGAAAGAATTGCAATTGGAAAAGCATGACGAAGAATGCTTGAGCTCCAACAAGAATCTAGATGAAGACTGAGGATGAATTAAGTCTTGATGAACCACCATGAAACTCCGGTAATGAAAGCAAGGAGAAGTGAAAGATGAAAAGAATAAGATTCAAGACCTGCGATGAATTAGATGGAGCTGAAATGATATAATTGAAATAACTTGGAGCTCCGGAAAACAAGATGAAGAACTTAGAACCGAGAATATGATATGATGAACAAGCTCCAGACAAAAGAATTAAATCACCTTGAAGGAATAAGAATAAGAATTATGTCATGCATAACCTTCACCAATTTAAATTGATGACAACCAAAGGATTTGGCATACTACTTATTCTCGTTGGAAAGAATTAAAGAGAGATCTAGCACAAGCTCAGATAATTATTCAACAAAGCACCGGTAGGATTGTGAAAAGAACAAATGAATTGAAACGATAACAACGGAAGAGTAAACTTGAAAGAATCACCGTAAGAATAGGAGACGAACGAAGAGGCATCAATGAAGAATATTTGGAGGACGAAGTTGAAAACTGAGAACGAAGAAATATTCTGAAATGATGGCCTTCGGAGGATCACAAGGAAAAGAATTCATGAAATGCTTCGGATGGGTATGAAAAGAATTCCTCACAATCGGAACAATAAAGAGGATGACATGAAGCTAGAACCACAACTCAACATGAGAACGGGTCAAAAGTTAAGAGAAACACTTCTCCGGTCTCCAAATGCTAAGAATGAAGACGAGAAATGGCATAAGAATTGTTGAGCACTCCGGAATGAAGAATTAAAGGTTGAACCAATGATGAACAAGAATTTGAAAGTGATCTTGGAGAAGGCATGTGACTGATGGAAATCATACTAACGTCACACTTTGAAAAGAATTTGAGTATAACTCCAGAAAAAATAGAAGAGTCAGGTAAGATCCTGGGAAAAGACCTGTGGGTTAGGGCCCACTCAAAGAAATCACCGTTGGAAAAGATTGCTTAAAAGATATAGCACCGGTTGAATTAAAAGGCTTGAATAAGATGATAATCCTCAAAATAGCTTGAACGGATTAAGAATGGAATTATGAATCTTGAGCACTCCGGATATGAATAGCGAGAGGAGAATGATTAATTGGTGCACAGGAATAAGAAAGCATTGTGAAATGAGGAAAATGATAAGATCAACACCGAAATCTTGAATTACATCCACCGGCAGAAATGAGAACAAAAGAATGGTGAACTTGAAGCTGTTGAGCATCTTCACGATAAATCACCGGATAAGAACATTGAAGGAAAAGAATGAAGAAACCTCACATGAATAAATGGATACTTCATCTGAGAATTTCTGGCTCCAAGAAGAAGAAGGGTGGGAGGGCGGGGAAAACAAAGACAACTTGGGATGAACAAAATGGACACCGGTTGAAAAAGAATTTAACATGACCATCTTGATGGTCAAGAGGAATTAGCACTCCCATAGAAATATGAGAATACCGATTAGGAAAAGGTATGGGATCAACATTCGACATCGAAGCAACTCGAATACCAGAATCAAAACAAGAACAAAGGATAGATATGCAACATGATCTTCACAATATCATCCGAGCAAAGAATTGAACGAATGAATTCCGTAGGTACATCAACTCGACGAGAAGCCACTTGGAGAACAAAAGATAAATAAAAAGGAACAAGGATCAGATAGAACAAATACAAGATAGAAGCTTCGTTCGACATCTTTGTGCTGAAAGCTCATGGAACGTGTTACAAAAGGGTTTTGTCATCCCCGGATCAGCATAGCCAAGGACCCTTTAAGATGCAACTCCCGATCAGAACAAGTCCATAAAACCACTTCACTCAATGTAGAACCCCGAACTTCATATCGAGCATCCGTTGGAAGAATGCCTAGAACTACTAGATGAACCCACCTATATATTTCCGAAAGTTTCCAGTTATGCAATCAGGTGTTGGGGATACACGGGAAGCACCGCGCAATCAACTCTAAACCTACATCCAGGTGTATCCATCCTTCAACACATAACCAGTCTTTCTCGGAAACTGTGTACCTCGGACCTTCGAAAAGCATCCACTATACAAGCTATGGCAATACTCTCGAACTACCTCCCCAGTACTGGGTGATGTCGGGGTTATCTTGCCACTGGCCGTATAGGGGAGATTTTCGATGTCGGCCGTCTTAAGTATTTAGTACCGCCGCGATATGCTTGTGACAACAATACCCCGAAGCTCAACTCCTCGGTAACAGGAGGCATCGAGAACAATATCCTTTTCACAAGAGCATCGAAACAATCCCAGAATACTCGCGGGATCCTAAAAAAAATTTGTGCAATTTTTGAAAGTAGAAGAGGTAAGAGTAGACGTCAGGAGTCCTCACCAGAGAGAAAGGGGATGAGAAGCAAAGAAATCCTACTCTCCGATATAAATATAGGACTCAAAAAGTTTTCAGTGTGTGCCTAGACTCAACCGTCAACGATTCGATCAAACAGTGGGGGCTTCTAGGTCGGAGAAGGCTCTGAATACCAACTTGTAATGCCCAGGATGAGACTATACCTCCTACGTGTCGAGGCACGACTTAAAGGTATAAGCCCATCCTAGAATGATCTCAAGTTTGGTATCTTTGCACGACTCATGTAAAAGAGGGATTTAAATGCAAAAGAGGATAGTTGGCTTACACTCGCCACTTCACACAATACAATACATAAGCAATACATCATTCAAAACATCACAACCCGACTACGGGTGAAGAACCAAAAGAAAGATACCAAAACAACATAAAACCACAGGTCAAGATCGAATCCTAGTAGAAACCACTACTGAACATCAAAACGTCACAAACAAAAGGCCACACTCTTCATCGAGCTCCCGATGAAGAACTTGATCCAGCTCCTGCTTCGAACTCGGCTGAACCTGCATCTGGTGTTGTAGTAACTGTGAGCCACGAGGACTCAGCAATCCTATAACCATGGGTAACAAGACTAGCAAAGCTTTGTGGGTAGGAAGAGGTAAAGTGGTGAGGCTGCAGCAGCGACTAAGCATAATATGGTGGCTAACTTACGAGTACCAGAATAAGATGAGAAGCTACGCAAACGGTCGCAAAAGAGGTGATCGCTAAAGATCCTAACTACATACGGTCAAACATAACCCCACCGTGTTCTCTTCTCAAAGTGAAAAGAGACAGTCACGGTTACTCACACAGTTGTGTGTTTTACTTCGGATCCTCTGTCAAGTTTTCTACAACCGGACATTAACAAATTCCAACCTGCCACATAACCGCGGGCACGGCTTTCGAAAGATCATAACCCTGCAGGGGTGTTCCAACTTAGCCCATCACAAGCTCTCACGATTAGCTGAAGTGATAAATATAATATCATCACCCCTTATCTTAGGGAAAGTCCGATCAGGCTCGGCATCCCGGTAGCACAAGTCATTTCGACAATGGTAAAACAAGTCCAGCAAGACCTCCCGGCGTGCCGACACCCTGATAGTAGCCGCGCGTATCTCGTCTCAGGCCACGACCGGATGAGCACAGCGTACAGCAACCGAAGACCCCAGGTGACTGGGTGGCACCGCACACGACTCTATTTGGGACCAACACCATCAGCACTGGCCCCCCCTGCTATGTAGAATTAAGAATCCTCGGGTAGCGCTAACTCCCTATGCAAATTTAATTAATTAATTAAGTTGTTATTATGAGGCAAATAAAACCAATGTTGGGCCTTGCTGGAGGAGTTTTATTCAAAGTCGAACTGTCAAGGGGTCCCCATTACACCCATCGTGTTAGGAACGCAAAATCAAGGAACATAATGCCGGTTTATCGGCGCCTAAGGTGGCATGAGTGGAACAAAACACCGAGCAAAAGGCCAAGCCTTCCACCCATGCCCAGTATATAAGATGTGTTAATAAATTATAGATATTGTGATATATCCAACAACAAGTTCCCTCCTGGAACAGACTTCATCTTCACCTGCAACTAACAACGCTATAAGAGAGACTGAGCAAGCGGGGCTGAGCAAGCGGGTAACATAGCCAAACAGTGGTTTTGCTAGGAAGGTTTCAAATGTTAGAGGTTTCATGGCAACAAGGAGAGGCTGACATAAAAGATGGGTATCGCGACATGTAACGATAGCATCGAGACAACTAAGCATGGCAATGGTAGTAAAGGTATCCAAGGGTATGATCATCTTGCCTGGGATTCCACAAGGGAGAAGAACGGATCCATGAAGTAGACGGAGCAACAGTCCAGCGAAACCTCACAACTCCGGACGGAACCGAAGCTAACAAGAGAAGCAACCGGAAAGAAACAAACAACACGGTAAACACACAAGCAAAAGCATGGCATACGATGCACATCCAAGCATGATGCATGTCCGGTTTAATTATGCATGGCATGGCAAAGTGCACAAACAACACTACAAGTTAAGTGGAGCTCAATATGCAACGAGTTGCATATTGACGAAACACCACATTTATTTATTTAGTTGACTCTCGTTTATTTACAAGACAAGGTTAATTGTTTGTTAACATGGCAAGAGGTGAAGCAAAAGTAAACTAACTATCTAGGCAATTTAAATGAGGCCGGGGATAACAACAACAATCCCGGAAACTCCCCATGTGCATAATTATGAATTTGGTACTGTTCTGCCTATAACCACATTTTAAAGTTGTTAAGCAGCAAAACAAAGTGCAACATGTTGTTCTACACATTTTTCTACCCCATTTACATATAAAGTTTATTAAAAACCGAGCTACGGTTATTTAGTTATGAAATAAATCATTTTAGCAAGTTAATTACACAAATTAATGAAAACAGCAAGTTAAACATTTTTAACAGGGGTGAAAGTGGCATATTATGAATCTACACAAAATTCTAAGCATTTTTCATATATAACTTGTTTAAATCCGATGCATGGTTTGTGAGTTATAATATGCATGAAGCTTGAGGACTTCTATGTAAAACTGCTGTTCTCCGGATAAAAGAAAAACCTTAGACAGAGAAAAAAAAAACAACGCGGCTGAAACTGGACCTGGCCCAACAGAGGGGGCGCTCACATTGGGCCCGACGCGCCTCGCACCGCACACAGCTGGGCCGGGCGATCGGGGAACGGTTGCGGTCGAACTGGAATGGTCAACGCGAGCTCCTGGCTCGTTTTGGAAGCAGAGGAGGTCCAGGACGAGGCCAACGGCTGCGCTGGTGCCTCCGGCGGTGAGGCGGCGGCACGATCCGGCGGGGGCCCGACCGAACTCCGGCAGATCTGGTCGGGGCGGTTCCATTCCCGACCGAGAGGGGGCTTGAGGTGGCGCGGACGTGGAGATCCGGTGAGACTGGCGGCGACTCCATGCGGCGGCGGGGCTTCTTGTGCTCATGCCTGGAACAGAGACGGGGAAGGGGAGTTGAGAGAGATGGACAGCGGAGGGAAGGAGAAGCAGAGGGATGAGGGAGAGGGAGCCGGCCCTGAACTGCTCCTTCGGTGGAGTTCGACGGCGGCGAAAGGGCGAGGACGAGGGGGACGAGTCAGGGCTCAGCAGGAGAAGCCCTCCTGCTCGAGGGGCTTGGCCTCGGGCGGAAAGGGGCGGCAGCGAGGTCTCTGTTGCCGGTAACGGCCTCCGGCAGTGGTTGGCGTGAGGAGCAGCCCGGCGCTCGGCCGCTGGTACGCGAGCAGAGGAGCTCGGTGGGGATCGATGGGATGGATGGGACGGGGAGGTCGGGCGCTACTCTGGTTGGTGGGTGGCTGAAGGCGAGGCGGATGCGGGATGGATCCCGAGACTAGACGAGTGGCGGCGGCTAGGAGGATCCCTAGAAAATAGGGTTTGGTCTAATTTAGGTAGGTTTGGTCTATATATATATAAGAAAGAGGGGCTTTGGATCATCCGATCGAAATCTGACGGTCGAGGAAAAAAAGGCTAGGAGGTCCAAATAAGAAAACGGAGATGTTTTAGGGATGTTTGGGGATGATCCGGACACATCGGTAGCAAAAACCCGGGTCGGGTTCTGGGCAGCTTCGGACGGCAGTCGAGGGGTAAAAGTGGGCTGTGTAGAAGGCATCGGGCTGAGACGAGAGAAGAGAGAGAAAGAGGCCCAGCGGCAGTTTCAGAACACCGAAACGTCCGACGTTTAAACCGGCTATAGTGCCGCTATAAGTTTAACGGTTGGGCTATTCCAACGAACTCCGAATGCGACGAAATTTGACAGGCGGTCTACCTATGCTATAAAAAGACCACACGTCAAGTTTCACCCCATTCCGAGAGCGTTTTCCGGCCACTCATAAAATAAATATTCGGAGGTGCCGCGGGCGCGTGCGAGTGTGACTGGACTCAGAACGGACAACGAAGAGAACTGGGGAGCCCGAACGAATGCAAGTTTTGAAAACATGTTGATGAAATGCACATGATGACATGATGCAAAGCAAAATAAATAACACAAGCACAAATGAAACACACGGGAAACCCGGAACATCTGGAATCTTCTGGAATCTTCTGGGACGTCGGTCTTCGGGCGTCACACAACTACCACCTCTTTTACGTTTTTACCCCTTTCTCCTACGTTGACACCTGTCGGTGACCCCTTACACTATAAAAGGAGGCCCATGCACAACGTGGAGGGGGTTCGGAAACTAGATCACTCTCACGCTCGGTGTAGCTGCTTCTTCAAGCTCCCGAGCACTCAAACTCAATACACAACTAAGCAGGAGTAGGGTTTTACGCGTCTACCGCGGCCCGAACCTGGGTAAAACTGCCCGCGTGCTCACTACGATCTGCTCTTTGTGCTCCCTCCGCCCTCGTACCGCACAGACAAGGGGCTCCGGTCCCATAGGTGTTCGTGGCGGACAGTTTCCCCCGACACCTGAAGTTGAAATTTCTACCATGCTTGCCAATTACACTTTTAAAGGTGGAATACCTAAGAAACTAGGAGATCCAGGAGTACCAACTATACCTTGCTCCATTAAAGGAAACTATGTTAAAACTGCTTTATGTGATCTTGGAGCCGGTGTTAATGTTATGCCTCTCTCTTTATATCGTAGACTTGACTTGTGTAAGTTGACACCTACTGAAATATCTTTGCAAATGGCCAATAAATCAACTGCTATACATGTTGGTATTTGTGAGGATGTGCCTGTTGTGGTTGCAAATGTACTATTCTAATGGGCTTTGTTATCCTTGATATTCCCGAGGACGATAGTATGTCTATTATCCTTGGTAGACCCTTTTTGGATACTGCATGAGCTGTTATTAATTGCAATAGAGGCAACGTCACTTTTCCTGTCAATGGTAATGAGCATATGGTACACTTTCCGAGGAAACAACCTCAGGTCCAAAGTATCAATTCTATTGGAAAATTTTCAACTATTATTATTGGAGGCTTTGAATTTCCTCTTCCTACTGTCAAGAAGACATATGATATTCTTATTGTTGGGGACATACATATCCCCATTGAGGTAACCTAGTGTTATTCGAAAATTCTCCGGTTTCATGTTATTCGGAAAGATTTTACTAACAAGACTTGATCAACCTTATTAATGGATTCCTTTTGATGAGCATGAGATGGGTGAATCTAGATAGCACAACCTTCTGTACCCTCCTTTTACTTTATGTTAATTAGATTAAATAAAGCAAAAATAGTATTTTTTTTCTCTGTTTACAGACTTATCCGTGCAATAAAAAAATACCTCGAAAATAAAAGTTCTCCAAATGCCTTGAAAATGAAATACGATTTTTTCTAGAATATTTGAGAATATTTGGCACAGAAAACATGGCGAGGGGAGCCAGCACCTGGCCACGAGGGTCCAGGGCGCGCCCCCTGCCTCGTGGGCCCCATGTGGCCCCCCTCCACTTATTCCTGCACCCACACACTCCTTCTTCCTCCCAACAAAATCACTATCCAGCTCAAGCACGAGTTCTAGCTCATCTTGCTGCCATTTTCGATCTCCTGCTTTATTTATTGCAAATTTTTGCTGCTGTGGTGACCTCGTTCTTCAGCTTGCATGTCAATTTTCTTTGGTCCCAAGTAGTTCTAATGCATGATGTAGTCCCTAGGCACTTGTAGGAGTTGTTGCTATCAATCTTGTTGAGTTTGGTTCACTTTTATTTTGAGTTACTAAAAAATTTAGAAATTTTCAGAGGAGTAAAATGATAAAGAGATTCTTAAGAGGCTCTTCCAGTAAAAGTTCAGAGGATAAGAAGAAGGAAGAAAATAAGAAGCCCAAATATAATCTTCCTCGCACTACGGAAGTTCGGCCGTGTGAAGTGCCTTGTAATGAGTTCTTGGAAGCAACCGAGATTTACGAAGACTTTTATTATTTGGCGAATAATGCAGGCCTCACCAATTTCCTCCACGACCAGCGTGAAAAGTATCTTTTACTCACTAATATTTTCACCCAAAACTTTCATTTTCATGCTAAGAAATCACCACCTTCAGTGGAGTCTCATTTATATGATGAGGTTAAGGAGATGTCATTCTTTGAATTTTGTGAAGAATGTAAGTTACCCTTTGCTGGTAGTCTTGAAGAACCATGTCGTGAAGATGTTGAATGGTTTATTGACATGATAGCTGTAGGGGAAACTAGGCAAGTTTCAGGGGCAAGAATTACTAGTATACATTTTCCTGTTCTGCGCTACTTTGCTATATTTGCTAGTAGATGTTTAATTGGTCGCGGGAACAGTGGGAATCTTAGTGCCCCTGATATTGTCATTGTCACACCCTGCATTTTGTAACTTGTCATTTGCATCAATAAAGCATGAAAATTTGGACCAGCAAATTTTTTTGGCATCATTTGGCTTTTATTTGGAATTAAGTTTTTCTCTCTGTGATTTTCAAGTGCTCTTTAAAGTCAACTACTCCCTCTCGTATATTTCATCTCCTTACCCCAAAATTCTAACCAATGATCATACCAAGTGTATATATCAGTATATTATTTTCTTACAAAAATAATTTGCCCAAAAAGTATTTTCAAAAATTAGTTTTCCAAAAACCCCTGAATTGAGGTTTGCGCTGCAAGTGCTTGATTTAGGGTGAGAAAAATATTTCAAAGAGTATATTTGAAACCTAGTAGATGTAGGACTCCCATAAACCACAAAAATATAATTTTAAAAGTTATTTTCCTATTTTATTTAAAAGCTTTTTCTTAAGGCCAGAAATGGTGTTTAATAGGAAAAAGTTATTTATCTATTTCAAAAATATTTGCCAAAATTCAGGGAGACTCATAGGACATATATTGTCCATATATAAGAGTTTTAACACTTGGTCATGTTCAAAATATTGGACAAATCCCTCAGAACCCTTTCTGGATATTTCAAGCTTTTGAAATACTTACAAAGGAAATATTCTCTAAAAATTCTAGGGAACTTCTATCATGTCATATATGACATATTTGATGATCTTGCCAAGCCCCATGCCGTGGGAAGCAAGAAAACATCATCAAAACCCCTCAAAACCATTCTGTCCATATTTGGAGTTTGAGCAACTTTACATTGACAAACTTGTCCAAATGCTCTAAAACTTGGTACACATGCTAGAATGGTCTAATAATGCATCTATACCAAATGGTACAAGCTTTGGAGAAGGGTAACTTGATCAGAGTACCCCAAAACCATTTCTGTTCAAATTCAAATTTGAACAACTTTGCATTACCAACTTTTATTTATGGCTTCAAACTTTGTGGGCATGATCATAACCCCCAAATGATGACACTACACCAAGTGGTGCATCAAGGAGGGATGATTTGCTTAACTCAAACTTGGTGAAACCATTTCTGTTGATTTCTAGGGTTCACCAAAGTTACATTGGCAAGTTTCTTCAAATAAGCCCAAACTTGGTGAAACACCCTATTTCCATATGCCATTTAATCCTGTTAAGTATCATGGCTAGTGGAGATCATCTGATTGCTCAAAACCACATCAAACACCTTCTGGTGGTTTTCCAAAATTACCACTTTCACCCCTTTTCTTAGTCTCCTTGAGCCCAACTTTTTACCACGGCTCCCTCAGGCTCCCCTGCACCTCCAGCAACTCTTCTCTGGCCTCAGCTCCATGATTGAGTAGTGGTAAAACCCCAAATGGCATTCTGGACATCAGTTTTCACCATTCTACCTCAGGCCCCTCTTCTTCTAGAAGCTTTCCCTGGCATCCAACGACTCCCCTGCATTGTTTACTTACCCCTAGGGCCAATGGACACGGTGGCCACGCCCAGACCGCGTGAGACATGGCCATGCCGGCCATTTGGGCGCTCTGGAGCACGCTACAGTGCGCTCCCGCACTGTAGCCTCCTCCAATCAGCAGCCCCCGACCACCTCGAGCTCCCCCCTCGCGCCAGTCGATGTGCCTCGACGTCCGCAACGCGCCCCGGCCCTGTCCCCCTCCTCCTTCTCCCTCCTGTGGCTGCCCTCGCACGCGCGCCGGCCGCCCGCAAGCTCCAATCTCTGGCTTCACACACGCAGGCCCCTTGGATGCTTCCCAGCTCCTCCTCTTTCCTCCCGTAGGCGTAGAACTTGTCCACGATCAACCCCGACTCGTTAGCGTGAGCCTGCACGGCCTCTGGCCTCGCCCGTGACCTCCCCGGCGCACGAGTCCATGGTGGACCGGACCCCGGCTATATAAGCATGCCCCGGGCCTCTCCACGGGTATCCATCTCCTCTCCGCACCCCCTAGAACACGCCAGCACCACCCACTCCTCTCCCGACGGGCCCGAGCTCAAGATCGAGCTCGAGCTCCGCCGCCTCAGGTCGCCATCGATCCGGAGGTACAGGCCCTCCATGCAGCTCCTCTCGCTTGATCTAGCACCGCAAGCCTCCACTGATCCTTTTCCCCCTCTTTTCCCTCTCTGCAGCTGCCGGAAACGACCGGAGCAACCTCCACCCGACGCCTCTCCGCCGTCCCTCCTCGTCGCCGGCGAACGAGGCCACTCCGGCGACCAACTCCACCTCCATCAGATCGGCGATTCCACGCTGACTCCGTCCCTGCCCTTAGCTCGCCCTGTCGTGCCCCGAATCACCGCCGGTGAGCTCGCCGGCCCTCTACCAGAGGGTTAGGGATGACAGGCGGGGCCCGCCTGTCAGCCTCTCCTCCCCCTCGCCTCTCTCTCCTCTCACTGATGCCGGGCCCCGCCCGTCAGGTTTGAAACCTGGCGCGCGCAGGCGCCCGTGCGCTGGGCTGTTTCCCCTCTGGGCCTGTTGCACTGTGGTCGTTCTTACTTGCATTTGGGCATGACCCTACCTTCTTATGAGGGTTATGCCGGTGGAAGTAGATAGGTTTCTATAGTAGTGGCTATGCTAGTGAAATGGGATATGCATAATGATGAAAGCATAGTTCATTCGAGGCACTCTTTCAAAAAAAAACATCGGGTGTCACTTATGCCCAAGGGAGATGATGAGATGGGTAACCACTTGATGACGAAGTGGTGTACCAAGACAAGTGTGTGTGATGTTTTTCAAACGGATTGGTTTAAGTTGCGACCGTTATTCCAACCTTACATGCGCAACCACTCCACCCTTATTTGGGAAAGGGCATTATTGATTACCTAGGCCGATACTAGCATGGTGCCCGCATTACTAGTGACGAGAGTGACATGAGGCCACTCTCGGGACGGGGTCGTGCTTGGATAGGCGGCCATGACTGTTTTCACAGGGCACCGAACACACCGTTGGTACCCTGTGCCCGTGGTATGTGAAATGTGAGCAAGGCTCCAAAAATCTTAAGATGTAAAATGTGGGGCACGGGGGTTACTACCAATCGAGTGGACTCCATATTAGTGTCGCCTAGGAAAAGATAGTGATCGGGTGCTTACCCCGGGTACTTGAGGTACCGCGGGTCGTGGATGACACGAAAAGTTCCCAGATCTAGTGGGTAAAGTGTGCAACCTCTGCAGAGTGTAAAACTATTCGAATAGCCATGTCCACTATCAAGGATAGTTGGGTAACCGCTCTTGGGCTACGTCCAATGTTTGCGAAACCCTGTGTGTGTGTAAGCTCCGTTTGATTTAAGTCAAAAGGACTTGACAGATGAAGAGGTCATAGCTTGGCTATGTTGATATCTGTAACCTATAATTCTTATGATGCATGCCTCAGATAGCTCATGTCATTGCACTCACAAATTTCTGCTTTCTGCAAACATATCCTATCTAGTGTTATTTCATATCTTGTCACACTTGTTCCAAAAACATGGGTTTCTTGCGAGTACATTCAAAGTACTCATTGGCTTGACACTGGTTATTTAATTGGCCAGGCATGGAAGAGCAGGAATATGAAGAATAATTCTATGGGGACGAACATGCGAACTAGGACGCTTTCCCAGTCAGAATGCCTGTAGGGTTAAGGCAGATGGCATGGGTTCTACTTATCTACGAAGACTTCCGCTATTCGAGTTTATTTTCTATTCAGCCCATGAGGCTTTATCTATGTAAGACTTGGCCATAATGGTCACAATTTGTGTAAGACGGTATGTATGGATGTAAGACTCTTGTTATTCAGCTTCTGTGTGTTCAGTGAGCATTGATCTCTGGGATCACTGTACACGTGCATTCGGTGATCTCGACTCTTAAGTCGGGGTCCCCACAGAGCTGGTATCAGAGCCATCCTGACTGTAGGAAGCCTTAGTTAGCATGGGCGTTAGTTAGATGAGCGCCTTTTCAAAAACCTTCTGAACCTCTCTTCTTTCCTAAACCTTACCAAACCTGAGATATCATCAGCTTATTAACCTCTCCTATTCAACCTTTGTAGATGGCCGCTGTACCTGAAGAGCACCTGACCACTGGGTTCCCCTTGCTTCTCGAGGATAGCCTCCAGGAGTGCCAGTTGCACCGAGCACCCATCCTCGCCTACCATGAGCATTGGGTTAACGACACTGAGGTGGACTACCATGTGGAAGTGATCGTGAAGGCAAACGATCCTCCCACAAGTTGGTTCTTCGAGGGACCCCAGATGGCAACCCTGCCCCTCGCTGTCGAGGCTGCTGCACTCAAGGCACTAACCCGTCTCCGAGAACTTCTTCCGGAGATGGCAGCCAAGATGACAACCGGCTTCTTACCTTACCGAAAGGAAGGTGAAGATGAAAGCAGCGCGCAAGCCCCTCCACTGAAGGAAGGACTTCCACTTTGATTCCAGACCTACTTCAGCCTATGTGCCGACAGCTTGGCACAAGATTTGTCCTCGGAATCGATGAAACTCCGAGAAGAACACCACAAGACCAAGGCACTTCTTCGTCGAGCACAAGAGAAGACGGATAGGATCAAGAAGGAAGGTGCGCCACCAGGACGGTCCGCTATCGCGTATCGAGGCGGAAGGCCCTCAGGAGATGTATCTTCCAAGGATGAAGAGCCACCCCAGCGACGTCGTATGACGGCAAGGGAATATCGCAAGCTCTTCCCTGCACCACCAACAAAGCACCGCCGTATCCAACTCCTCCACTCCCCCACACCCTCTAGTGATAAGGGGGCCCAGACAGATGAAGACAAGAAGGAAGACCCAGAAGAGCCAGAATACGCGACCGAGCATTCCGCCGCTTAGGCATTATTCGCAACTCGGATATGCCAGTTCGTGACCTCTACGGTAGGATAGCTCGTGTAACCCCTATGCGTAGTCGAGTCCTTGTATGGTTCATATGAAGCCATCTAGTATTTGCTTTTGTCGTCTTTAGATGTACGTCGTATCTTCCCTTCGGGAATATGTAAACGACTGCATCACCCATTTGGATTTTAATGAATGCGTTTGGCCCTTTCGGCCCTTGCATGAAATATTTAGTGTCACACCCCCCCCCCTTACTAGGCACCCATCTTTATTGCTTTCCCTCTTCCAAATCATGAGACCTTTTACCGCTCCAACAGGATGCCTGTTGTAACTCGTACTGGTACCTCTACCCAGCAGCCTGAAGCCGGAGCATCCGCCCAATCAGAGGCCGGCCGAGACCAAACCCACGACCAAGCTCCACCTCCACCTCCCCCGAACATGGACATGGCTCAGCTTCTCCAAGCTTTCCGAGAGGAACGCCAAGCCAACACCGCAGCCCTCCAGATGATTGCTCAAGCTGTCACCAACAACCGCCAGCCGGTGGGGAATGGCAATGGACGTTCCACGTTGGCAGAGTTCAAGAAGCATGCACCGCCAACTTTCATCGGTACTGTTGAACCCCTGGATGCAGACAACTGGGTCCGCACCATTGAGGACTTGCTGGAACTAGTTGGATGCACCGAAGACCGCGAGAAGGTGGCTTATGCTGCCCACTGCCTCGGGGGGGACTGCTAGAGCTTGGTGGGATGGATTCAAGGTCATGCATGCTGGGCAAGACATCACTTGGGACAACTTCAAGGCAGAAATTCCGCAAGGCCCACATTCCTTCCGGAATCATAGCTATCAAAAAGCGTGAGTTTCGAGCCCTGAAGCAAGGAAGTGGCACTGTCAAGGAGTACATGCAGAAGTTCAGTGTTCTTTCAAGGTATGCCCCTGAAGATGTCAGCACAGATGCTGCGAAAAGGGAGCGCTTCATGGAAGGCCTCAATCAGACTCTGCAGTACTCGCTTGTCGTGTGTGACTAACCCACCTTCCCTGACCTGGTGAACAAAGCACTCATGCTTGAAGACAAGCGGCATGCTCTGGAAGACACTCGCAAGCGCAAGATGATCAGCAAGGGAAGTTCCCACAACCAGAAGCCTCGCCCGTGGCAGCCAGCCCCGGTCAAGCCAACCTATCAACAGCCAAGAGCTCCTGCACCTCGCACCAACTATCAGCCTCAGCAGTATGCCAACCCAAGGCCAACTTTCAACCCCAATAACAGTGGTGGCAACAAGATCAACAACCCAAACCAAGTCACTTGCTTTGGTTGTGGCCAGTCGGGGCATATTTCTAAGGTGTGCCCCAACAAGAAGCCCGATGCCCCGTGCCCCAATGCACAGAACCTAGGACAAGGCCGCGGGATGCCACCAAGGAACCAAGCTCCTCGCAACCCGCCTAACCATGGGAAGGGGCGTGTGAATCACGTCACTGCTGAAGAAGCCCAGGAAGACCCGGACGTCGTGCTGGGTACGTTCCTTGTCAACTCAGCACCTACAACTGTCTTGTTTGATTCTGGAGCCACGCATTCATTCGTCACCCAAAGATTTGCATTAAAAAGTGGCATGACCCCTACACCCCTGAATAACCCCATGGTGGTACAAACCCCCGGAGCAGAGATGAGAGCCAAGATAGGCTGTAAGGCAGTCGGTATTATCATTAACGGTGTAGACTTCCTAGCAGACCTTATCATCTTAAGATCGCAAGGCTTGGATGTGATCTTAGGAATGGATTGACTCAGCAAGCACCAAGGCTTGTTAGACTGTGCCAATCGGACTGTCACTGTGACCAATGACCAAGGAGTCGAAGTTAAGTTTGCTTCAAACTCCTCTTCTGCTCAAACCACTCAAGTCAACTATCTATCTGAAGTTGGACTGGAGCAAGTACCGGTAGTATGCGAGTATCCCGATGTCTTTCCGGATGAGCTAACGGGAATGCCCCCTGACCGTGACATTGAGTTCATCATCGAGCTCATGCCCGGGGCAGGACCCATCTATAAGAAGCCTTATAGAATGGGGACGGAAGAATTAGCCGAGTTGAAGAAGCAACTGGAAGAGCAGCTGAAGAAGGGATTTATCCGCCCAAGTGCCTCCCCTTGGGGATCACCTGTTCTGTTTGTGGCAAAAAGGGACGGTACCATCCGCTTATGCATTGACTACCTTTCCCTCAATGAAGTTACAATCAAGAACAAGTATCCACGTCCCAAGATTGAAGATCTGTTTGATCAACTTAGCGGAGCCAAGGTGTTCTCCAAGATCGACCTCAGATCTAGGTACTACCAGCTGAAGATCAGATCCCAAGATATTCCGAAGACGGCATTTGTAACCAGATATGGCCTGTACGAGTGCACGGTCATGTCCTTTGTATTAACGAATGCCCCAGCTTACTTCATGTATCTCATGAATAAAGTCTTCATGGAATATTTGGACAAGTTTTTTGTTGTCTTCATTGATAACATTCTTGTCTTCTCGAAGATGGAGGAAGAGCACGAGCAACATTTGAGGATGGTCCTAGACAAGCTTCGACAGCACCAACTATACGCCAAATTCAGCAAGTGTGAGTTTTGGCTGCATAAAGTTGGATTCTTAGGTCATGTCTTGACCGAAGAAGGATTGTCAGTTGACCCCGCAAAGATCAAAGCTGTGACCCAATGGCAATCTCCAACGACCGTCAAGGAAGTCAGAAGCTTCCTCGGACTTGCAGGCTATTACCACAAATTCGTGGAAGGATTCTCTATCATTGCCCGACCAATGACTCAGCTCCTGAAGAAGGACAAGAAGTTCGAATGGACGCCAAAATGCGAAGAAAGCTTCCAAGAACTCAACAAGAGATTGACCACCGCCCCAGTTCTGGCGACACCTGATATTCACAAGGAGTTCGTGATATATTGTGATGCCTCTTAAACCGGATTGGGAAGCATTCTGATGCAAGAAGGCTGAGTCATAGCTTACCTCTCAAGGCAGCTACGAACTCATGAAGAGTACTACGCTACTCACGATCTTGAGTTAGCAGCACTGGTTCATGCCTTGAAGACATGGCGACATTACCTCCTACGGAAACGGTGTGAGATATACACAGACCACAAAAGTGTGAAGTACATTTTCACCCAGAAGGAATTGAACATGAGGCAACAAAGATGGTTGGAACTAATCAAAGATTATGACCTCAGTGTTAAATATCACCCCGGGAAGGCTACCGTGGTAGCCGATGCCTTAAGCAGGAAAGCTTGTTCCCTGAATGCCATAATTCAAAAAAGGCAGCCAGCCCTGTTTGAAGAGCTGGAACAGTTCAGTTTGGAATTGGTCACCCCTGGATTCCTAGACCATCTGGAAGTCAAACCAACCCTGATAGACGAAGTCAAGAAGGCACAAGGTGGGCACGCAAGCATTGAAGGCATCAAGAAGAAGATGAAGCTAGGCAAGGCCCCAGGATTCTCCGAAGCCGAGCACGAGATTATTTGGTATAAAGGCCGCATCTGTGTATCGAACAAGATGGAGCTGAAGAACCTGATCCTGCAAGAAGCCCACGACACTCCGTATTCCATCCACCCCGGAGGAACCAAGATGTATCAAGACTTGAAGGAAACATTCTGGTGGCACGGGATGAAAAGAGAGATTGTAACCTATGTTGCGAAGTGTGATGTGTGCCAAAGGGTCAAGGCTGAACATCAGCGACCCGCTGGATTGCTCCAACCACTCAAGGTTCCTAAGTGGAAGTGGGATAAAGTCGGAATGGATTTCATCACTGGATTACCAAGGTCGAATAAAGGACATGAATCCATCTGGGTCATAGTCGACCATTTGACCAAGGTAGCCCATTTCATTCCTGTCAAGACTACCTATAATGGCAACCAGTTGGCAACTCTCTACATCGATCGAATCATGAGCCTCCATGGTGTTCCAAAGGAGATTATGTCAGATCGAGGCACCCAGTTTACTTCAAGGTTCTGGAAAAGATTCCAAGAAGCCTTGGGAACCAAGTTGTCTTTTAGCACGGCTTTTCACCCGCAGACCGGAGGTGAGACAGAGCGAGTAAATCAAATTTACGAAGACATGCTCCGAGCCTGTGTCTTGGCATATGAAGCCAAGTGGGAAGATTGCCTC
The DNA here is from genome assembly GCA_902687465.1 of Secale cereale. Lineage (NCBI taxonomy): Eukaryota > Viridiplantae > Streptophyta > Magnoliopsida > Poales > Poaceae > Secale > Secale cereale. The sequence goes on along the minus strand of LR738711.1, from coordinate 216,400,195 downwards.
CTTTTTGTCGAGTTCTCCTATAACAACAGTTATCAGTCAAGCCTTCAGATGGCACCATTTGAGGTGTTGTACGGACGCAAGTGTGGCACACCCCTCAACTGGTCAGAGACTGGAGAAGGGCTAGTCTTTGGACCAGATATTCTCCGCGAAGCAGAAGAGCAAGTCCAACTAGTCATAGAACGTTTGAAGGCCGCCAAATCAAGGCAGAAGAGCTATGCTGACACTCGTCGCCGAGACATGAGTTTCCGTGTTGGAGACCATGTGTACCTGCGAGTAACTCCTCTGAAGGGAACCAAGCGTATCCACGTAAAGGGGAAACTTGCACCAAGATTTATTGGCCCCTTCAAGATCACCGACCAACGAGGAGAAGTGGCTTACCAGTTGGAACTACCACCTAAGCTATCCGATGTGCACAACGTATTCCACGTGTCACAACTCCGGAAGTGTCTCCAAGTTCCAGACAAGCCTGATCTCTACAAGGATGTCGACCACCAAGCCATTGATCTCCAGCCCGATTTGACCTACCGCGAGAAGCCCATTCGCATTCTAGATGAAGCAGAGCGACAGACGCGAAGCCGCACCATCAAGTATTTCAAGGTCCAGTGGAGCAACCACACGGAAGTAGAAGCAACCTCGGAACGTGAAGACTATCTTAGATCCGAGTATCCCGATCTCTTTTAAGACCTAGTTTAGGAATCTCAGGGATGAGATTCTTATAAGGAGGGTAGGTCTGTCACACCCTGCATTTTGTAACTTGTCATTTGCATCAATAAAGCATGAAAATTTGGACCAGCAAATTTTTTTGGCATCATTTGGCTTTTATTTGGAATTAAGTTTTTCTCTCTGTGATTTTCAAGTGCTCTTTAAAGTCAACTACTCCCTCTTGTATATTTCATCTCCTTACCCCAAACTTCTACCCAATGATCATACCAAGTGTATATATCAGCATAGTATTTTCTTATAAAAATAATTTGGCCAAAAAGTATTTTCAAAAATTAGTTTTCCAAAAACCCCTGAATTGAGGTTTGCGCTGTAAGTGCTTGACTTAGGGTGAGAAAAATATTTCAAAGAGTATATTTGAAACCTAGTAGATGTAGGACTCCCATAAACCACAAAAATATAATTTTAAAAGTTATTTTCCTATTTTATTTAAAAGATTTTTCTTAAGGCCAGAAATGGTCTTTAATAGGAAAAAATTATTTATCTATTTCAAAAATATTTTCCAAAATTCAGGGAGACTCATAGGACATATATTGTCCATATATAAGAGTTTCAACACTTGGTCATGTTCAAAATATTGGACAAATCCCTCAGAACCCTTTCTGGATATTTCGAGCTTTTGACATATTTACAAAGGAAATATTCTCTAAAAATTCCAGGGAAATTCTATCATGTCATATATGACATATTTGATGATCTTGCCAAGCCCCATGCCTTGGGAAGCAAGAAAACATCATCAAAACCCCTCAAAACCATTATGTCCATATTTGCAGTTTGAGCAACTTTACATTGCCAAACTTGTCCAAATGCTCTAAAACTTGGTACACATGCTAGAATGGTCTAGTAATGCATCTAGACCAAATGGCACAAGCTTTGGAGAAGGGTAACTTGATCAGAGTACCCCAAAACCATTTCTGTTCAAATTCAAATTTGAACAACTTTACATTACCAACTTTTTACTTGGGGCTTCAAACTTTGTGGGCATGATCATAACCCCAAATGATGACACTACACCAAGTGGTGCATCAAGGAGGGATGATTTGCTTAACTCAAACTTGGTGAAACCATTTCTGTTGATTTCTAGGGTTCACCAAAGTTGTATTGGCAAGTTTCTTCAAATAAGCCCAAACTTGGTGAAACACCCTACTTCAATATGCCATTTAATCCTCTTATGTATCATGGCTAGTGGAGATCATATGATTGCTCAAAACCACATCAAACACCTTCTGGTGATTTTCCAAAATAACCACTTTCACCCCTTTTCTTAGTCTCTTTGAGCCCAAATTTTTACCACAGCTCCCTCAGGCTCCCCTGCACCTCCATCCACCCCGGAGGAACCAAGATGTATCAAGACTTGAAGGAAAGATTCTGGTGGCACAGGATGAAAAGAGAGATTGCAACCTATGTTGCGAAGTGTGATGTGTGCCAAAGGGTCAAGGCTGAATATCAGCGACCCACTGGATTGCTCCAACCACTCAAGGTTCCTGAGTGGAAGTGGGATAAAGTCGGAATGGATTTCATCATTGGATTACCAAGGTCGAATAAAGGACATGACTCCATCTGGGTCATAGTCGACCATTTGACCAAGGTAGCCCATTTCATTCCTGGCAAGACTACCTATAATGGCAACCAGTTGGCAACTCTCTACATCGATCGAATCGTGAGCCTCCATGGTGTTCCAAAGGAGATTGTGTCAGATCGAGGCACCTAGTTTACTTCAAGGTTCTGGAAAAGATTCCAAGAAGCCTTGGGAACCAACTTGTCTTTCACCACGGCTTTTCACCTGTAGACCGGAGGTCAGACAGAGCGAGTAAATCAAATTCTCAAAGACATGCTCCGAGCCTGTGTCTTGGCATATGGAGCCAAGTGGGAAGATTGCCTCCCTTTTGCCGAGTTCTCCTATAACAACAGTTATCAGTCAAGCCTTCAGATGGCACCATTTGAGGTGTTGGACGGACGCAAGTGTCGCACACCCCTCAACTGGTCAGAGACTGGAGAAGGGCTAGTCTTTGGACCAGATATTCTCCGTGAATCAGAAGAGCAAGTCCAACTAGTCAGAGAACGTTTGAAGGCCGCCAAATCAAGGCAGAAGAGCTATGCTGACACTCGTCGCCGAGACATGAGTTTCCGTGTTGGAGACCATGTGTACCTGCGAGTAACTCCTCTGAAGGGAACCAAGCGTTTCCACGTAAAGGGGAAACTTGCACCAAGATTTATTGGCCCCTTCAAGATCACCGATCGACGAGGAGAAGTGGCTTACCAGTTGGAACTACCACCTAAGCTATCCGATGTGCACAACGTATTCCACGTGTCAGAACTCCGGAAGTGTCTCCAAGTTCCAGACAAGCCTGATCTCTACAAGGATGTCGACCACCAAGCCATTGATCTCCAGCCCGATTTGACCTACCGCGAGAAGCCCATTCGCATTCTAGATGAAGCAGAGCGACAGACGCGAAGCCGCACCATCAAGTATTTCAAGGTCCAGTGGAGCAACCACACGGAAGCAGAAGCAACCTAGGAACATGAAGACTATCTTAGATCCGAGTATCCCGATCTCTTTTAGACCTAGTTTAGGAATCTCGGGGACGAGATTCTTGTAAGGGCGGTAGGTCTGTCACACCTTGCATTTTGTAACTTGTCATTTGCATCAATAAAGCATGAAAATTTGGACCAGCAATTTTTTTTGGCATCATTTGGCTTTTATTTGGAATTAAGTTTTTCTGTGTGTGATTTTCAAGTGCTCTTTAAAGTCAACTACTCCCTCTTGTATATTTCATCTCCTTACCCCAAACTTCTGCCCAATGATCATACCAAGTATATATATCAGTATAGTATTTTCTTATAAAACTAATTTGGCCAAAAAGTATTTTCAAAAATTAGTTTTCCAAAAACCCCTGAATTGAGGTTTGCGCTGCAAGTGCTTGATTTAGGGTGAGAAAAATATTTCAAAGAGTATATTTGAAACCTAGTAGATGTAGGACTCCCATAAACCACAAAAATATATTTTTAAAAGTTATTTTCCTATTTTATTTAAAAGCTTTTTCTTAAGGCCACAAATGGACTTTAATAGGAAAAAACTATTTATCTATTTCAAAAATATTTGCCAAAATTCAGGGAGACTCATAGACATATATTGTCCATATATAAGAGTTTCAACACTTGGTCATGTTCAAAATATTGGACAAATCCCTCAGAACCCTTTCTGGATATTTCAAGCTTTTGAAATATTTACAAAGGAAATATTCTCTAAAAATTCCAGGGAAATTCTATCATGTCATATATGACATATTTGATGATCTTGCCAAGCCCCATGCCTTGGGAAGCAAGAAAACATCATCAAAACCCCTCAATACCATTCTGTCCATATTTGGAGTTTGAGCAACTTTACATTGCCAAACTTGTCCAAATGCTCTAAAACTTGGTACACATGCTAGAATGGTCTAATAATGCATCTAGACCAAATGGCCCAAGCTTTGGAGAAGGGTAACTTGATCAGAGTACCCCAAAACCATTTCTGTTCAAATTCAAATTTGAACAACTTTACATTACCAAATTTTTAATTGGGGCTTCAAACTTTGTGGGCATGATCATAACCCCAAATAATGACACTATACCAAGTGGTGCATCAAGGAGGGATGATTTGCTTAACTCAAACTTGGTGAAACCATTTCTGTTGATTTCTAGGGTTCACCAAAGTTACATTGGCAAGTTTCTTCAAATAAGCCCAAACTTGGTGAAACACCCTATTTTCATATGCCATTTAATCGTGTTAAGTATCATGGCTAGTGGAGATCATCAGATTGCTCAAAACCACATCAAACACCTTCTGGTGATTTTCCAAAATTACCTCTTTCACCCCTTTTCTTAGTCTCCTTGAGCCCAACTTTTTACCACAGCTCCCTCAGGCTCCCCTACACCTCCAGCAACTCTTCTCTGGCCTCAGCTCCATGATTGAGTAGGGGTAAAACCCGAAATGGCATTCTGGACAGCAGTTTTCAACATTCTACTTCAGGCCCCTCTTCTTCTAGAAGCTTTCCTGGGCATCCAACGACTCCCCTGCATTGTTTACTTACCCCTAGGGCCAATGGACACGGTGGCCGCGCCCAGAGCGCGTGAGACATGGCCATGCCGGCCATTTGGGCGCTCTGGGGCATGCTACAGTGCGCTCCCGCACTGTAGCCTCCTCCAATCAGCAGCCCCCAACCACCTCGAGCTTCCCCCTCGCGCCAGTCGATGTGCCTCGACGTCCATAACGCGCCCCGGCCCTGTCCCCCTCCTCCTTCTCCCTCCTGTGGCTGCCCTCGCATGCGCGCCGGCGGCCCACAAGCTCCAATCTCTGGCTTCACACGCGCAGGCCGTCTGGATGCTTCCCCGCTCCTCCTCTTTCCTCCCGTAGGCGTAGAACTCGTCCACGATCAACCCCGACTCATTAGCGTGAGCCTGCACGGCCTCTGGCCTCGCTCGTGACGTCGCCGGCGCACGAGTCCATGGTGGACCGGAGCCCGGCTATATAAGCATGCCCCGAGCCTCGCCACGGGCATCCATCTCCTCTCCGCACCCCCTAGAACACGCCAGCACCACTCACTCCTCTCCAGACGGGCCCGAGCTCGACATCGAGCTCGAGCTCCGCCGCCTCGGGCCGCCATTGATCCAGAGGTACAGGCCCTCCCCGCAGCTCCTCTCGCACGATCTAGCACCGCAAGCCTCCACTGATCTTTTTCCCCCTCTTTTCCCTCTCTGTAGCTGCCGGAAACGACCGGAGCAACCTCCACCCGACGCCTCTCCACCGTCCCTCCTCGTCGCCGGCGAACCAGGCCACTCCGGCGACCAACTCCACCTCCATCAGATCGGCGACTCCACGCTGACTCCGTCCCTGCCCTTAGCTCGCCCTGTTGTGCCCAGAATCGCCGCCGGTGAGCTCGCCGGCCCTCTGCCGGAGGGTTAGGGATGACAGGTGGGCCCTGCCTATCAGCCTCTCCTCCCCCTCACCTCTCTCTCCTCTCACTGACGTCGGGCCCCGCCCGTCAGGTTTGAAACCTGGCGCGCGCGCAGGCGCCCATGCGCTGGGTTGTTTCCCCTCTGGGCCTGTTGCACTGTGGCCGTTCTGGCCCAGTTGCACAGTAGCCCTTTTCCTTTTTCTTTTCTGTTAGTTTTGAAATAATTCCATAGGATAAAATATTTATCCAAATAAATTAATTCCAGTTCCTAAAAACTTGTAAAATTCCAACCTATTTAATGATATCACTTTCACCCATATACATGAACCTTTTCTGTTCTGTTCAAATTTAAATCTAAATTTGAACACTAAAACCTCTGTTCAAAAATTCATATACCCCATTCTGTCACTCCAAATCCCGAACTAAGAATTTTTTCCATCTTAGTTTTCCCTCTAGAATTTTATAAAAATAAGTCGACATTTTTCTGAGCACTTTAGTTTTTCTGTTTTTATTATTGTCTTATTTTCCCATTGTTTATTGCGACGATTAGATACCGTGTTTAACGAGGTTGCTGAAGAAGAAGGAAGGGAAGGATTTGAAGATCTTGAAGACCAAGCCAATCCAGGCAAGCAGCCCTTTGACCATGTCTATAGAACCCCTTTTTATGCATGTCATATAGCGCCATATCGTTATTGCAACGGAATCATGATGAGGTGGAAACCACTTGTTGGTTTGCCACTGTACTTTCTCGTTGATACTTGCATTTGGGTATGACCCTACCTTCTTATGAGGGTTATGCCGGTGGAAGTAGATAGGTTGCTATAGTAGTGGCTATGCTAGTGAAACGGGATATGCATAATGATGAAAGCATAGTTCATTCGAGGCACTCTTTCAAAAACCCCATCGGGTGTCACTTATGCCCGAGGGAGATGATGAGATGGGTAACCACTTGATGACAAAGTGGTGTACCAAGACAAGTGTGTGTGATGTTTTTCAAACGGATTGGTTTAAGTTGCGACCGTTATTCCAACTTTACATGTGCAACCACTCTACCCTTATATGGGAAAGGGCATTATTGATTACCTAGGCCGATACTAGCATGGTGCCCGCATTACTAGTGACGAGAGTGACATGAGGCCACTCTCGGGACGGGGTCGTGCTTGGATAGGCGGCCATGACTGTTTTCACAGGGCACCGAACACACCGTTGGTACCCCGTGCCCGTGGAATGTGAAATGGGAGCAAGGCTCCAAAAATCTTAAGATGTGAAATGTGGGGCACGGGGGTTACTACCAATCGAGTGGACTTCATATTAGTGTCGCCTAGGGAAATATAGTGATCGGGTGCTTACCCCGGGTACTTGAGGTGCCGCGGGTCGTGGATGACACAGAAAGTTCCCCGGATCTAGTGGGTAAAGTGTGCAACCTCTGCAGAGTGTAAAACTATTCGAATAGCCGTGTCCACGGTCAAGGACAGTTGGGTAACCGCTCTTGGGCTACGTCCAATGTTTGCGAAGCCCTGTGTGTGTGTAAGCTCCGTTTGATTTAAGTCAAAAGGACATGACAGATGAAGAGGTCATAGCTTTGCTATGTTGATATCTGTAACCTATAATTCTTATGATGCATGCCTCAGATAGCTCATGTCATTGCACTCACAAATTTTTGCTTTCTGCAAACATATCCTATCTAGTGCTATTTCATATCTTGTCATACTTGTTCCAAAAACATGGGTTGCTTGCGAGTACTTTCAAAGTACTCATTGGCTTGCCACTGGTTATTTAATTGGCCAGGCATGGAAGAGCAGGAATATGAAGAAGAATTCTATGGGGACGAACATGTGAACTAGGACGCTTTCCCAGTCAGAATGCATGTAGGGTTAAGGCAGATGGCATGGGTTCTACTTATCTACGAAGACTTCCGCTATTCGAGTTTATTTGCTATTCAGCCCATGAGGCTTTATCTATGTAAGACTTGGCCATAATGGTCATAATTTGTGTAAGACGGTATGTATGGATGTAAGACTCTTGTTATTCAGCTTCTGTGTGTTCAGTGAGCATTGATCTCTGGGATCACTTTGCACGTGCATTCGGTGATCTCGACTCTTAAGTCGGGGTCCCCACAGTCATTTTGCGCCATGCTTTGTTTCGAGACACAACCTTTAGCTTGGGTGCCGTCGTTGCTAAACAATTAAGTTTGAACCGCACAAAGGCCCCGTTTTTGGACGCATCTTTGCTTCTCGCCTTGCTTAACACTTTAGAATACCTATTAGGCATCATGAGAAGGAAGAAAAATTGTTAGCCCCTGTTTATCTAGATTATAAGCGTATTATTGCACATGATTTTATTGTTAAAGACAAGGAGAAGTTGCTTTGGTATAAATTGAGGTTTGATGAAAAATATTGTGAGATTGTTACCTTGCCTGCACCGTCTCTGTTTTATTTGTTTTCAGGCATATACCTCGTTTCGTCAGAGGCCTTCTACAAGTACCAGAGCCAGGCACAAGTTTCAGAACCGGAACCGGAGCCACCACTTGACCCTTACCGTCAGTATGTTTATGGGTGGGATCCGGATGAGCTTATCAACCAGTGGCACCCAGAGGACACTTCTCAGTACACCGGAGAGAGTAGCTTCGATCTGTGGCCATAGACCAACTTAGGCCAAACGCCTAAGCTTGGGGGAGTACGTGTTTCTCACCGACATTACATTCCTATTCACACACTTATTCTAGTCGTCGGTGGCCACACTCTTTCATTGTACTATCCATGCTACTTTCATTTCTTTGCTTAGTCTTTTTTTTGTGTTAGAAAAACCCTAAGAAAAACAAAAAAAATATAGTTGTACTTTTTAGCTAGTTTGCTTTCCATGCTTGTAGTGGTAGTAATTAAAAGAAAACCCAAAAGGCTTTCTTGATCTTCTTTTGCTTGTTGGGAGCTTTCCCGTGTAAATAGTTTCTTTTCTTTTCTTTGGGGGTCAAGAGTAGAAGACCATGATGAAAATGTTTAGTGGCTCTCACATGCTTTATTGTTGATTTCACCTTGAGCCGTAGTACTTTTTATTCTCTCTTGTATTTAATGCTCGCAGATTCTAGCTTAGACCAATGCACGTGCACTATTATTATTATCCACATCGTTCGGTCGTGCAAGTGAAAGGAAATAAGGACGATATATGATGAACTAATTGAGATGAGAAAAGCTGGTATGAACTCGACCTCTCTTGTTTTTGTGAATATGATAGTTCATCGTTCCTGATTCAGCCTATTATGAATGAAACATGCTTGCAATGACAATTAGAGATCATAGCTGCTTATGCCATGCTTAATTAGCTAGGAGTTTATAATGGTCTATCTTGCATGCCAACATGATATTAAAATGGTTGTGATGTGGTATGATAGGGAGGTATCCTCCTTTGAACGATTTAAGTGGTCTGACATAGCCTCCACGATACGTATGTTCATGGTGATTTATATCCTACTCATGCTTGCACTCATTGTTGATTAATTTTAATGCATGTTCATGACTGTTGTCGCTCTCTAGCTGGTCGCTTCCCAGTTGTCGGATTACGGGCTCCGCAAACCCAAGAACTTCGAGCATAGGGGCGTGAACGAAGATCTCTCCCACTCACGTCTACCTAGCGCCTCGCCCTCGCCCGGTGGTGAGATTCAAGCAAGCAACAAGTAAAGCACACACAAGTTTACCCAGGTTCAGGCCACCTTGCGGTGTAAAACCCTACGTCCTGCTTTGGTGGATTAGCCTCAGGAGGGCTTGAGTATGAACAAGTACAGTGGTTCTTGAGCTCAGGAGGAGAGCTCAAGAGGGTCAGGAGGCAAGTGTTCTTGCTCCTTGGTGTGAAGGTGGAGTGTTCGAGATGAGGTTGATCCCCAACAGATCAGAATTGCCTTGGTATTATTTTTGTGCAGAAATAAAAGTTCTTGGAATGACCTAAAACTTCTCAGAGAATATTTTCAGAATGTATAAAAAATATTGGCGGAAAGAATCACTAGAGGGGGCCCACACCCTGGCCACAAGGATGGGGGTGCCCCCCTAGGGCACTCCCCCTACCTTGTGGGCCCCTCTGGAGATCCACCGGCGTCTACTCCAACTCCATATAATCTCTTTCGGGGAGGAAAAAATCAGAGAGAAGATCCCATCGCGTTTTACGATACGGAGCTGCCGCCACCTCCTGTTCTTCATCGGGAGACCTAATCTGGAGTCCGTTCGGGGCTCCGAAGAGTTGAGATCGTCGTTGTCGTCATCATAAACCATCCTCCATCACCAATTTCATGATGCTCACCGCCGTGCGTGAGTAATTCCATCGTAGGATGGCTGGACGATGATGGGTTGGATGAGATTTATCATGTAATCGAGTTAGTTTTGTTAGGTTTGATCCCTAGTATCCACTATGTTCTGAGATTGATGTTGCTATGACTTTGCTATGCTTAATGCTTGTCACTAGGGCCCGAGTGCCATGATTTAAGATCTAAACCTATTATGTTTTCATGAATATATTTGTGTTCTTGATCCTATCTTGCAAGTCTATAGTCACCTACTATGTGTTATGATCCGACAAACTCGGAGTGACAATAACCGGGGCACTTCCCGGAGATGACCATAGTTTGAGGAGTTCATGTATTCACTAAGTGTTAATGCTTTGGTCCGGTACTCTATTAAAAGGAGGCCTTAATATCCCTTAGTTTCCCTTAGGACCCCGCTGCCACAGGAGGGTAGGACAAAAGATGTCATGCAAGTTCTTTTCCATAAGCACGTATGACCATATTCGGAATACATGCCTACATTACATTGATGAATTGGAGCTAGTTCTGTGTCACCCTAGGTTATAACTGCTACATGATGAATATTATCCTACTCCTATCATTGCCAATCCATTGCCTACGAGTTCATTCCATATTGATACTTGCTTTGTTAATTTTGTTACTGTTGTTGTCACCATCACTATAAAACTTCTACTGTTACTTTTTGCTACTGCTGCTATTACTTCCATACTACTTTGCTACTAAATACTTTGCTACATATATTAAGTTTTCCAGGTGTGGTTGAATTGACAATTCAGCTGCTAATACTTGAGAATATTCTTTGGCTCCCCTTATGTCGAATCAATAAATTTGGGTTGAATACTCTACCCTCAAAAATTGCTGTGATCCCCTATACTTGTGGGTTATCAGCCAGCGGCAGGAGGTCATGGGTGCGACGGGGAGGTCAGCTAGGGCTCGAGGGTGAGAAGGTAAACAGGGGGAAACAGAGAGGGGCTCACGGTGATTCATACGAGTAGGCCAGCAAGGTCAGGGAAGCACAGAGGGTGGCGAATCGACGGTGAGGTTGCCGTCGGTCGGAGGTTGAAGATGAGGTCGGGGACGATGTTGTGAGGCTCCCGCGGTGGCATTCACCGGCATGTAGATCCATGGGTTCGTGGCAGAGCTCATGGTCATAACACTTCAGGGAGTGGTGGTCTGTAGCCATGGCTATGGTGAACGGTGGCGACGGCAGCGCTCAGGCGCGTGCAGGGAGAGAGCAGAGGGGGGGAAGTGAGCGCGGAGAGGTGAGGAGGAACCAGGGGAGCATGGGCGTCTCTGTGGCACGATCACAAGGGCGGGCAGGAGTACAACAAGGCAGGCAGGAGGTGCTGGCCTAGGGTGCGCGCGCGTCAACACGCCTGTGCCAGTAGGCAGAGGTTGAAGACGGTTGTGCCCCTGGTGGGCTGGGTTGCATGGTACGTGGTTGTTGGGTATGTTCCTGTTAAGTCACTCTCCCTTCTCTTTGTTTCTATTTTCTTTATGTTTTTCTGTTTTGCTATTTTCGAACTTTGTTTGAATATGGTTTTCAAACCCAACTGTATTTTTATGCTTCTAAAAATTATTGTGGGAGCTACATGGATCATTCCACAGACCCACAAAATGTTACAGAATTATTGAAGCGATGAATAATATTTATAGCATTTATTTGCTCCAGTTCATATATAATAAGAGTTAATTCAAAAAATCCAGAATGTCCTAGAAATAGGTGCATCATTTTTGGTAGAGGTTTTCACCTTTATCAAAAATCATGAACTTTTCTAAAGGGCATTTTGGGTCCATTGAAAAGATTTGATTTTGAACCTAGTTGAACTTGTTTAGTGCTAGGTTTTTTTTCATCCCAATTTCAAGTTTCATCTGAATTTAAGCATGCTCACATATGCAACTAATTACAAGCATTGATACAAGCACTAATTCTAGGGATGTGACACAATTGCCCAACAGTAATTATGACCCGGCCGGACATGGTGACTCACCAGAGACCCGGTTGGAGCTTGGCGACTCACTGGATCTGCCCGGACATGGCAATTTACAGGCAACCCGTCTGGACATTGTGACTCACTAGTGACCTGGCTTAAGATAAAAGGCGTGAGGAATAATTCTTTTACAAGGAAGCAAGACCCGAACCTGTATCCCGTTTGTAATAGAAGATAAGTTAGTCTTAATCCTACTAGGACTCCATATGTAATCTGCCCCTTCAACATATATAAGGAGGTGCGGTGCTCCCCAAGAGAGACATACAAGAAACAAGAAACAATCTCTAGGGCTAGACACAACTAGATGAGAGCCAGCTTATGCAACGACTCCCTCATGAGCATAATGAGACCTAGCCACAAAGAGCATGTAGGGCTATTACCGGATGATGTTTCCCGGGGCCCAAAGCTGTCTAAATCCTTGTCTTGTGTTGTGTCTCTTGATTCCTCTCAACCCCTCTCAAGCTACCACATAGATGCGTTGGCCTCGCGACTAAGTCCTGGCCCTAAGGACATCTGCCATGACTATTCCACGACACACTATATGATATCTTCAAGAGAGAAGCCTCTAGTGAAAACTATGGCCCCAGGTCTATTTCTATCATATTATTTTCAGATCTATTAAATACAAAATACAAAAGTACCTTGCTGCAATTTATTTACTTTTATTTTATTTGCATCTATCAATCTATCTATTTATCAAATACCATACAATTTAATCTTGCACGTAACCTTCGAGGGATTAACAACCCCTTGTTGTGTTGGGTTGCGAGGATTTGTTGTTTGTGTGTAGGTTTTGTTTACATAGTGTTCCTTGGTTCTCCTACCGGATTGATAACCTTGGTTTCATAACTGAGGGAAATAATTATCTCTATTATACTACATCATCCTCTCCTCTTCGGGGAAATCCCAACGTAGTTCACAAGTAGCAAGCCGCACGTCCGTTCAAGAGAGGCATGTCATTGAACACAACACCGGTTGGCTCTGGGCGTCCGCTTGCTATTTAAACGATGCCAGACACCAGGCAAAAATTGCACCACACCTCCGCTTCCATATCCTCCTTGCACCTTTTTCTCCACATTCTTCATGGCATCCAGCAAGCTGGAAGAGGAGTTCTATGTCTTAAAATGTTGGGAAACGTTGCATGGAAAACAAAAAAATTCTACGCACACGCAAGATCTATCCATGGAGATGCATAGCAGCGAGAGGGGAGAGTGTGTCTACATACCCTCATAGAACGTAAGCGGAAGCATTTATTAACGCGGTTAATGTAGTTAAACTTCTTCGTGATCCAACCGATCAAGTACCGAACGTATGGCACCTCCGTGTTCAGCACACGTTCAACTCGGTGACGTCCTTGCCTTCTAGATCTAGAAAGACGGGCGAAGTAGTAGATGAGTTCCGGCAGCACGGCGGCGTGGTGACAGTGATGGTGATGCTATCTCCGCAGGGCTTTGCCTAAGCACTACGAAAATATGACCGAGGGACAAAACTGTGGAGAGGGGCACCGCACAGGGCTAAGAGATTGTCGTAGGGTGTGTGGTGCCCCCTCCTCATGTATATATAGGTGGGGGATGGGAGGCAACCTTGGGTGTGCCCCATGGTGGCCGGCCGGGCCCCTTGGGCGCCTGCCCTTTGGTGCCCCCTTTCCTTGTTTGGCTCTAGGGAGAAGGCACAAGGGGAGGCCCTCCCTTTCCTTTCCCTCATGTGGAGGGGAAAGGTACGAGGGGCTAGCCATCCCCTTTTACCTTCTTAGGGTTGGCTGCCTAGAGGTGAGGGGCGCACCAGCCCCTTGTGGGCTGGTGTGTTTCTCCTCTTGGCCCATTAGGCCCATAGACCTCTCGGGGCCTCCCGGAACCCCTTCTGGTGATCCGATGACTACCCAGTACACTCTGAAACCTTTCCAATGTCCAAATATCATCGTTCTATATATCGATCTTTACCTCCGGACCATTCTGAAGGTCCTCATCATGTCTGTGATCTCATTCAGGACTTCGAACAACATTCGGTCACCAAATCATATAAGTCATATAACATTATATCGTTAACGAAAGTTAAGCGTGCGGACCCTATGGGTTCGAGAACTATGTAGACATGACTGAGACACTTCTCCGGTCAATAACCAATAGCGGAACCTGGATACCCATGTTGGTTCATACATATTCTACGAAGATCTTTATCGGTCGAACCATTATGACAACATACGTAATTCCATTTGTCCGTCGGTATGTTACTTGCCCGAGATTCGATCATCGGTATCTCCATACCTAGTTCAATCTCGTTAACGGCAAGTCTCTTTACTCATTTTGTAATACATCATCTCATAACTAACTCCTTAGTCATTTTGCTTGCAAGATTCTTGTGATGTGTATTACCGAGAGAGCCTAGAGATGCCTCTCCGATACACGGAGTGACAAATCCTAATCTCGATCCATTCCAACTCAATAAACACCTTCGGAAATACCTGTTGAGCATCTTTATGATCACCTGGTTACGTTGTGACGTTTGATAGCACACACGGAATTCCTTCGGTATCCAGGAGTTGCATGATCTCATAGTCAAAGGAATATGTATTTGATATTAAGAAAGCTATAGCAATAAACTAAAGATCAAATGCTAAGCTAATGGATGGATCTTGTCCATCACATCGTTCTCCTAATGATGTGATCCCATTATCCAATGACAACTCATGTCTATGCTTAGGAAACCTTAACCATCTTTGATCAACGAGCTAGTCTAGTAGAGGCTTATTAGGGACACTATACTTTTTATGTATTCACGCATGTATTTAAGTTTCCGGTCAATACAATTCTAGCATGAATAATAAACCTTTATTGTTATTAAGTAAATATAATAATAACCATTTTATTATTGCCTCTAGGGCATATTTACATCATAAAATCTGTTCGGGTGGCCCATCGAGCCAGCCAGATATGAGTTAGGCAAATCTCTGCTTCTCCTCCCTCAACGCTCCAGGCTACTGCAGGCCAGCTTCCTGAGGCGAAGCTCCAAGCCAACGTGTGGTTCAGCAAGTTGCATCTTCAAGCAAACTCGTTGCTCCAGGCCGACACGCAGGGGAGCATGACGGCGCGGGCATCGTGGTTGTCGTGGACGATGCCCTGTCGTACCGATCCTCCCGTGCCTATGACCATGCCATCCGACGTCAATGTTCACGAAACCGTGCCCTAACAGCGGAGAAAGAAGCCGGCTTTACGAAGATCGACGAGGCGGCGGCTCGCATGTCCGTGCCTGTCACCATCATCGAAGAGAAGTAGAACATGGGAGGCCGCCACTACTTGGGTCCTATGAAGGCCACCGATAAGGCAATGCGACGTACATAGTCGGCATCTTGCCCAGTTCGCAGGCCACTATCGTCCCCTGCCACAAAACCCAACTTGATTTTTGCTTCACGGAAGTGGAGAGCACCTTTCCCCTCTGATTGAAGTTTATCCCGGTGGTACCACTCCGATGAGCAGTGCGGCTGAACACTGGGAAGCGAAGGCCCTTTGAACGGAATCATATACCTATGGGGCGCACGACAATCCAATGAGCGGGTTGCCGGACATGGGGAAGACAATGGAGATCCATCGCGGCCGGCCTCTAGTGAAAACTAAGGCCCCCGGGTCTATTTCTATCATATTATTTTCAGATCTATTAAACCAAAAATACAAAAATACCTTGCTGTAATTTATTTACTTTTATTTTATTTGCATATATCAATCTATCTATTTATCAAATACCATACAGTTTAATCTTGCATGTATTCTTCTAGGGATTGACAACCCCTTATTGTGTTTGGTTGCGAGTATTTGTTGTTTGTGTGCAAGTGATGTTTACATAGTTTTGCTTGGTTCTCCTACCGGATTGATAACCTTGGTTTCTTAACTGAGGGAAATACTTATCTCTATTGTACTATATCATCCTCTCCTCTTCGAGGAAATCCCAATGAAGTTCACAAGCAGCGGGAACAATTTTTGGCGTCGTTGCTGGGGAGACATCATCAACATCTATCTAGTACGTGCACGTAAACTCTCATCTCCTTGCAATTACATTATTTTCCATTTTCTTCATGTTTTCATCTCCCCCACTTCTAATTTTGTTTTCATAAATACACAAAAATAATTTCCTTTTTATTTGCCTTCTTTCCATTTGCCATTTTCTTGTTTGCTTGTCTCTGAAATTTTCATCATGAGGACTTTGGTACGGAAGAAACTGATGATGGTAGGACTCCTAAAATAGGTGTTTCTGTTAATCTTGATGCTAAAACTTTTGTTTTGGGTCAAGGGAATGTTATAGGAAAAGGTGTCATCCAAGAATTCTTTAATTGCATCGGAACTTTGACTTGTGATGATGTTCCTATACTTAAAAGAACTAAAACTTATGCAGAAGCTATTTCTGCTATTATTCTTAAACATGAGAGAAGATTTATCCGCACTCATCCTACCTTGCAAAGATTGTTTTATGAATTGCCTGTTACAAAATACCCTAGAGCTAAAAAGATATTTACCCTGGTCCTTATGAATGAACTCTATCATATAGTACGGGAAGCTAGGGAGATCTTTGATTTTTATGGTATGAACTGTGAAAAACCAGTCATAGATGTGATCCTTTGTAATAGAGATTATACTTAAGACATTTTCTTGGTGATGATCACATTTTTGATAAGAATCTTAAAAAGGAGGTTCCTCCTTTGAGTATGATCCAACACGTTTTCAATGATGTTAATCAACCTTACTCTTGAATTGTGGTTGGTAATCAAACAGGATTTGCCAACAAACAATTTTCTAATGCCAAAATTTCTATGGATGTTGTGTTTCATGTTATATTTGAAAAGCCTCCTGATGGAAACACATTTAAGAAAGATAATAAGACAACACTTAAAAATTACGCAATATGCCTAGCTAGGGGCATATAACAATAGCGCTAGTTGGGAGGCAACCCAATAGTTATCTTTTATTTTTTTGTTTCTATTTCTGTTTTTCAATAAATACACAATTATGTTAATGTTGTGGTTGTGTTTTAGTGTTTTAATAAGTGTCTGTGCCAAGCAAAGCCTTTGGGATGATTTGGGAGATAGTTGATTTGATTATGTGCATTAACAGAAACTTTTGCGTCCATTAGAAGACCTATCTGCAATTGCTGGAGCGTGAACAATTTCTGAAATTTTTACACATGATTTATATACATATTTACCATGTTTTCCTAATTTTTCAATTTTTTCAAAGTTACAGAAGTATGACCCAAATCACGTCTTTATAGATTGTTCTGTTTTTGACAAATTCTGTTTTCGTTGCATTATGTGCTTATTTTGATGAATCTATGGATTGTATCGGGGGGTATAAGCCATGGTAAGGTTAGAATAGAGTATATATAATATAATAAAAAAAATGGGTTTGCAATAGTACTTAGAGTAAAGAACGGTTTTATTATACTAATGGATCTCACGAGGTTTTGTTGAGTTTTGTGTGATTGAAGTTTTCAAGTTTTGGGTGAGATCGCGAGGGATGAAGGAATAAGGAGTGGCAAGAGCCTAAGCTTGGGGATGTCTGATACGTCTCCAATGTATCTATATTTTTTTATTGTTCCATGCTGTTATATTATCATTCTTGGATGTATTACAATCTTTTTATATCATTTTTGGGACTGACCTATTAACATAGTGCCCAATGCCAGTTGTTGTTTTTTGCTTGTTTTTTACATTGTAGAAAATCAATACCAAATGGAGTCCAAATGCGGTGAAACTTTTTGTGGATTTTTTGGACCAGAGGATATCTAGTCGGCCAAAAAAGCACCTCGGGGGGTGCCCCGAGGGGGCATAACCCACCAGGGCGCGCCTGGGCCCCCAGGCGCGCCTAGGTGGGTTGTGCACACCTCGATGGCCTCCCGCACCGCCTCTTCGCTCTATAAATGCTCCAATATTCCAAAAACCCTAGAGGAGTCGATGAAATTTTGTTCCAGCCGCCGCAAGTTCCAGAACCACAATATCCAATCTAGAGCCCTTTTCTGGCACTCCGCCAGAAGGGAACATGATCATGGAGAGGTTCATCATCCTCATTGGTGCCTCTTCGATGATGCGTGAGGAGTTTACCACTGGCCTATAAGTCCGTAGGCAGTAGCTAGATGGCTTCTTCTCTCTTTGTATCTCAATACAATGGTCTCTTGGAGAACTACTTGATGTAATGACCTTTTGCGGTGTGTTTGTTGGGATCCGATGAATTGTGAGTTTATGATCGGACTTTCCTTAGTTTAATATCCATTCTTGATTATTATAGCCTCGTATTTCTTCTCTGATATTTGTTTTTTGGCCAACTTGATCTATTTATCTTGCAATGGGAAGAGGTGCTTTGTAATGGGTTCGATCTTGCGCTGTCCTTTCTCAATGACAGAAGGGGCAGCAAGGCACGCATGTATCGTTGCTATTAAGGGTAAAAAAGATGGGGTCTATTCCTACATGAATATATCTTGTCTACATCATGTCATCGTTCCTACAGCATTACTCTGTTTTTTCATGAACTTAATACACTAGATGCATGTTGGATAGCGGTCGATGTGTGGAGTAATAGTAGTAGATGCAGGCAGGAGTCGGTCTACTAATCTTGGACGTGATGCCTATATACATGATCATTGTCTTGGATATCGTCATAATTATTTGCTTTTCTATCAATTGCCCAACAGTAATTTGTCTACCCACCGCATGCTATTTTCTCGACAGAAGCCACTTGTGAAATCTACGCCCCCGGGTCTATTTTCCATTCATATACTTTCAGATCTATATTGCCAATTGCCTTTTCCTTTATTTGCAACTTTTATTTTCATATCTATATTATCAAAAACCCAAAAATACCTTGTTGCATTTTATTTGCATCTTTCAATCTACTACAATTCTATCCTATCCTTACGTCACTTTTTGGCATCGTTACCCGGAAGGGATTGCAAACTCCTTTAATGCGTCGGGTTGCAAGTATTTGTTCTTTGTGTGTACCGTTTACATAGTGTTGCTTGGTTCTCCTACTGGTTCTATAACCTTCGTCTCATCATTGAGGGAAATACCTTACCGTTGATGTGCTGCATCATCCCTTATTCCTTGGGGAAATACCGACGCATCTCAAGCGACATCAAAGGAACTTTTTGGCGCCATTGCCGCAAAGACACAATCAACATCTATCAGGTTCCTAATCGCAAATATCATATCCTTGCAATTCACATTATTTTCCATTTGCCTCTCATTTTCATCTCCCCTACTTAACAAAATTTGTCGTTTTTATTCGCCCTCTTGTCCGTTCACCGTTTTCTTGTCAGATCTGTTTTTGTTTGCCCTTATGTCTTACTTGGTTACTTTGCTTGGTTGTTTGGTATAATTGGATGTTTATTCATATCAGAAGGAAATCATTTATTGATCCTCATCCACTTGCTAATCTTTTTAAAAGATCCAATTATGATGAACCAATTGCTAGTGAGTTGAGTGCACTAGATTATCTTTATGAAGTTTTGCTTGTGATTCATGAATCTGAAAATTGTGATGAAGTGATAAAAGAAGAAATTTATGTAGTGATTCATGATAGATCCTTGAATTAAAAGCATGATTGCAATGGTGTTATAGTAAATTCTATTAATGTCAATTATGCTAGTAATATGCAAAACCCCATGCTTGGGGGTGCTAATTTTGCTATGTCCTCTGCTTATTGCAATGATCATGATTGGGGTGATTCTATTTATGATCTTGAAAATTTATTTACGCCTCATGATGAATATGTTTGCGATAATATTGAAAGTGGGTTTGGAAGAGTGTCAACTTTAGGTAATAATAATCCCACTATTTTGGAAGAGTGTCAACTTTGCATGCATATGGATCATATAGAGAATATGTTATGTGCTAGCTATATTGTTGAATTTGAGCATGATCCTACATGCAATTATTATGAGAGAGAAAAATATGGTTGTAGAAATTTTCATGTTACTAAATTACCTCTTCTTATGTTGAGATTGCTATTGTTTCTTCGTTCTTCCTTGCATATGCTAGTTTTTGCTTGCCTTGATAATTTGTTTGCTTATAAAATGCCTATGCATAGGAAGTATGTTAGACTTAGATGAGTTTTTCACATCCTACATGATGCTCTATTTGTGCTTCAAATCTTTTCTTATATGTGAGCATCATTAATATCCCAAGACTATCTTAATGGCTATGAATAAGGAGCTTGTCGGGAGGCAACCCAATGAATAAAATAAGTTTTTCACTTTTGCTTTCTGATCTTGTGTGATTATCCAATAATACCTTTGGTTTGATGTGTTTTTGTGGTTTAAATAAATGTTTGTGACAAGCAAAGCCTTTGGGATGATTTGGTTGATAGTTGATTTGATTGCGCCGAAATTCAGAAAATTTTGCGTCCAGAGTTAGAATTTCTGACGATTATAGGAGCGTGATAAACTCTTCAACTTTTTACACATTATCTGCATACAAATTGTCCACGTTATCCTAATTTTTAAGAATTTTTAGAGCTAAAGAAGTATGGTCAAAAATTGCATCTTTACAGATTGTTCTGTTTTTGACAGATTCTGTTTTCGTTGTGTTATGTGCTTGTTTTGATTGATTTATGGTTTCTTTTGAAGAGTTTTTGCCATAGTGTTGACACCAGATTTTGGCATGGTTAAAAACATAATTAAGATGGACTCAAATGGAAAAGTGCTTAAAGTTAGAAAGTTATGTACTGCCAAAAGAGGAAACTTTGATATTTGGGCCATAGCCATCGGATTTCATCTCTAAGGCCAAAGTTGTGTTCGAAATACTAAGATTTTTGTATTCAGAACACTATTCGGCTGATTACACCCCCAATACGGCCTCTTATGAAAAAACGTTCTACATGAATTGTCTTCATCTGATTGAAACGGTCGATTTTGATATATAAATTGTCTTAATCCAAGGTCATATGCAAAAGGTAGAGCCAAAACAGTGCAATGCTGCAAAAAAATGGAGATGGCTAAACGCCCAAAACTTCATGTTGCTACCGGACTGTCCGGTAATTGGGACCAAACTGTCTGGTCTGGGGCGAGAAACACGTCAGAAATTTCTGTTGTGACCGGACAGTCTAGTCTGATCGAGCGGACAGTCCGGTCCAAACCGAATATGATGATTGTGGGGACGATTAGGCCTTGAAGATGACCTCAAATCAAAAAATGATCAACATGAAAGTTGTTCGTCTCGTCGAAAAGGTCAAATTTTCTTTGGGGCTCATCTTCATCTGAGGCTGTCTGTAGCCTGTGGGAGCTAAAACTTGAACTCATGTCTTACCTTAATCCGAGTTCGGTTGATTTTGGAAAGATTTGAACGTGATTTGGAGTCCTTATTTTGTATGGGAAGTCCATCCGCCTCTTATATACTTAAGAGGTGACGACCGATTGAACAACACACAATCGAACAAATAATCTACCACATTTTGCCTTTACTTTTATCTTCTCCCTTTGTTCTTGTTCTTCCTTGTTTTTCGTCTGTTCTTCTTGTTGCAGGGCGGCGAACCTCGAGGCCCTAGGGGCGATAAGGTCGACCTAGGGCAGCCCATAGCCGCCGCGCGCCCTAACGGGGTCCCTCCCGGGTAAGCGGGGCTTCGGGTCTACAAAAGCGCCTGCCGGATTGCTTGCGTACTGCGCTTCCCGCCGGGTCTCCTTCGACGTGAGCTGCGGTGCATCACCCCCGACGTCAAGGGTTAATGGCGACGTGTTCGTGTGCGAACACACTTTTTAGCGACTCCGCTAGGGACGAAGCTTTGAATAGTCTCCACCTTGTTCTTGCTACGAAGAGATCATCATCAAGTTGCTGCAATCTACAAAGGTAATATAAATACCCAATTCCCCTTTGTAGATGCAAATAATCCATATGTTATTGCTAGATCACCTAATGAGCATAATGTATCAGCTAGCCCTAGTTTTATCAATCATGCATCTAATTATGCACAAGGGCCGATGCAAAACAATCTTCATGCTTCAAATTCTTATGATTTTAGCAACGTACAACATATGTATACAAACTCTCATGCATCGGCAACCCCACAAATCCATATGCTGATGAACGACATGATGGGTTTGGTTAATAAATTTGAAACACCTCATGTTAAAATTTCCAATAGCATACAAGAAAGTGTTTCACCCTTTTATTCATCAGCAACTAATTTGCAATATGTGAATCCAACCTTGCCGGTGGATGGGAGAATTGGCCATGCTACTACTAGCTAGCTATTCGTCCAGTTACTCTCAACCATCATATGCTACACCTCATGTTAGTAAATTTTCAGCACCGTCTGCAACTATAGATGTTCATAATTCGGCCTCGCGCCTTCATGGTCATAGCCGAATAAGTGAAAATTTGGTAGGAACACACGTGTCATCATCTAATACGGTGGCATATAATGCATGCTGTATGCAATTCAAGAATTTCGGCAACACTCACGAATCATTGCTGAAAGAATATGAAAGTATTGCAGAGCAATCCCTTCCAGAAGCAGTTGTGGCTACGTTAAAAAATAGTTTGGCACAAAACAAGAGGGTTAGTGCTCTTTGCCTTGAACAATATAAAAATGGGTTGTTTCCTGATTATGCTGCAATGAAGGCTAGAGTTTTGCAAGAAGATGAAACTTCATCCGTTGATAGAATTAGAGAAAGAACATATGGTTATACAACAGTGCATACCCCTCCACCTTGTACCGCAACATATTATACACCCCCTACACAATTGCAAAATTTCAGCAACACTGACAGTTCATTGCCGAAAGATCTTAAAAGCATTGGGGGGCAAATTGATCTAGAGCGGGCTGAAATTGAGAGGGTAGTTAAAGTTTTGCGCGATAGGGTGCAAGTACTTCGCGAAGAGAGAATTGATAGGGAATTGGCTCAAAGAAAAGAAGCCTTGCCAATTGATATAATTGGTGAAAAGAATTATGATTCGGAAACCAAAAGTGCTTCGGTTGGAAAAGCCGAATCAAGTAGTATATATTTCGAATCCATCAAATCAAAAGAGGCAATCATCATTGAGAAAGGGCATGGCAAGCATAGGAAAATAGCCGTAATTGATTTTTCTGAAGTTAATGGAACCTACTTCTTGCCCTATGAGTTCCTTGTCGTAGAAATTGACAAGCCTCAAGGACAAGAGAAAGTAGTCGAACAAAGTTCGGCTGACAATGATCTTCAAAGAAATGATGCACGGAATCAAGAAAAAGACGATGAAAGGTGTTGGGGAGCCATCCAAAGATGGAGCAAGATATTGATCAAGTCACACCACCATCATGTTCTCCAACATATTTGAAGAGGTATGCATAGCGAGTAATTTTTACCTATTTTTAGATTTGGTCGCAACTTCATTATTGATGCATCCATAAGAAATATTCTCATAAGTAACTTTGAAAGACCAATGAAGAAGGGTAATTTACTTGTTAGTAATAAAATTGTTGTAGAACATATCGGTCAACACATTATACCATTCAAAGAGACTAATAGTGAATTATTATTGCAGCCAAAGATTTTCCCATTGTTTCGTTTAAAGTTCATATCTAATTGGGTAGCTTTGCTTGCTTCATACTTGGCTTACGCATAGTCTCAATTTAGACATGTATGTTCTAACTACTTTGATTTCAGAAATTTAAAGCCAAGGTTATACTCTGTTGAGAAAACCTATGAAAGTATAATTTCATTTTCAATGATATCGGAGATAGAGTGCAAAACGCAATGCATAGTCGAATGGGGTAATTCAAAATCGGAACCATTCGTTTTCTTAGCTCCAAAGTCGTTCTCACAGCAAGATCAGCTAGAGAATAAAAAGTTTACCTTCAAATCAAGAATATGTAATCAAATTTTTGATTTGTTGCTGAACAATAATTACATAAGAATTCTTGATCAC
Source organism: Secale cereale (assembly GCA_902687465.1). Taxonomy (NCBI): domain Eukaryota; kingdom Viridiplantae; phylum Streptophyta; class Magnoliopsida; order Poales; family Poaceae; genus Secale; species Secale cereale. The sequence goes on along the minus strand of LR738711.1, from coordinate 216,376,381 downwards.
TATGTCAAGCCGTCAATTCAAAGACGGATGTATTGTAGGTTGCATCACTCGTTCAAACATAATTTTGAGGATTGCAATATGTTTTGTCAAATAGTTAAATCAGCCATTCATAAAGGATGATTGAAATTTGTTGAGACACCAAGAGATGACCAGTCTATTCCAATTGGTCCTGATGGCAAAAAAAATTGTATCGGCTCCTTCAAGCCAATCCATTTAAAGAGAAGGTAAAAACTGCAGGTGATGGGATCAAGCTTTCAAGAAAAGAAGTTGTTGAAGAGCATAATGAACATAATCTTGAGGGCAGGGATTATATCAAAGCTACAATGAAGACGCCAAGGACTGGGAGGCAATGGGCAAATCCAATTATCGATGAAAGCAAATCAAAATAAAACAAAGGCCGAAATAAGCGCAAGTGTAAGAGATCAAAAATCACTTTCACTGAACTATTGGATAAATATCAAAAGAAGAGTGAAGACAAGAATGCTTCTCGGCCAAATCATGCAAAGAAACCAAGACTACCCCAAGGCGCAAATATGAGGACCGGTATTCGCAAAGTGAGAATCTTCATGCAACATATTCATATCCTTATTTTGGGCCGCCAATGCAAATGTCGTGGATACCTCCCTATGCTCATGTAGATCCATATCCATCATGGGACAGGTATGATACAAGGGCACATTCTTCGTCTTATTTTAGACCATCTCACCAATATTATGCAGCTCCGAAAAGATCAATATTTTAACAATCACATGTTAAAGACCGTTTCAATAATAAGGAATCGGTCCAGAGCTCAAGGAAGAAGAAACAGGTGGTCAAGCAAGTTTATCGTGTTAAAAGAGATGGTCGTAAGAGTGCAACTTCATATTTGATCTCAAATGAAAAGGAGCCAATTAAAGTGTTGACATTGGCTAATAAAGGCAATGAGATGAAGCAACCAATTATTGAGAGTCAAAGTGCCAAATCTAAAGAAAAGAAGTTGAGAGTGCACAAGGCCAAAAAGGAATTGCTATTGGTCAAGACAGAATCACAGCCGAGATGCCCACTTGGCTTATCGTATTGGCAAAAGAAGAAATTACAAAATCTTAGCGCACAAGAGCTGAGACAGAAGAACATGGCATGGGTTCTCAAGAGGATCAATCATAACAAAAATGATGTGCATACTTCTATTGCAACAAGTACAATAAAAGTGAAGAAAGAGAAGAATGGAAGCAACAAACAATTAGGCCGAAGGTGTGCATCACAACATCAAAATCTTCGGTTAGCACATCATCCATCTTCTTTAACAATGCCATTGATGCCTCTGCCATGGAATTCATCCATAGGTATGATCAGTTACCCTCCATGGATTTATTTTGATCCATGGATGCAACATAATTTTCTATATGATGACTCAGTATTACCAAATCACTATACATTTGGTTAGTTACATCTTTTGTTGCTAATACAAAGGGGCCGAAATATTTTATTGCTATTTCATTTGTTTATTTCGTCTATACATACTTTGGTGGGTGAATTCTACATGGACCTCATGATAATGGCCAATATTTATCTATCACCCTAAGAATATATCTAAGAATGATCGGTGTGGTATTCTAACATCGTCTTTAGTTTGAGTAGAGATTGAGATAAGTGCTTGCATAGAAATTTGTCAAATTGATGCCATTGAAGATATTATGCATAGACCAATTCACCAAAATTACAAAGTGAACTTATGTTTGGATTGGGTGTACTTTGGCTCATCAGTTTTCAGAATTTACGTAAGGCCAAATCATGGTTGATTTTATTACTGAGCATCATATTGACAACATGGATAGTACTGGTTTTAGCTTTATCTCTCTAGGACCATGGAGATTTTATATTGGCGATTAAATTTGTAGTAATGGCCAAGGTGTGGGTGTTGTTTATATATCTCCTTATGGTGCTATTTTGTGAAGCATCGTGTCGCTTAAAATATTTATGCACAAATGATCAAAGCCGAATACGCATTGTTATTCGGATTGGAGCTTCTCCTTGCCATAGCTGTTATACATATTGAGGCTTCCAGTGATTCGTTATTAGTAGTGCAACAAACATCCAATGGTTATCAATATTTTGACGAATCACTTTTAGTTTATCTTGAGGTATATATGTCTAGACGTAAAAATTGCCTTGGGTTGTTATAATATTCATCACATATCTAGGCATGAAAATTGGAGAGGGATGGTATAGCAAACATACAGCTACCATGTTAGTCATGGTGTATTGCACGTCTATCAATAGCGGATGCTTGTTCTTGCCAACATAGGTAAGGCCGAGTTGGAGCTCACCACCTCGGCCACTAATGAAACTTTTATGCAGGAGAAGTAAGGATTGGAGAAAATTCATTCTTGATTATCTACAAAATCCTAGCGAAAGGGTGAACAATATGGTTCGTAGGATGGTTTTGATCTATGGAACCCTATCTCGGATTGTTATAGAAGCTGAGAAGTTTTCACCCAAGTTTGCATTAAGAGGTTCAAACAAGCAATGGACGATATATACTTATCGTCCTAAGAACATGCAAAATGGCCGATGGAGTGTTGACATCATCCTTAGAACAAGCTATGTGCAAGTTATTTTTCGCCACAGAAGCTTTGCCGAAACACAGGGGGGCATGTGTTGATACCAGATTTTGGCATAGTTAGAAACATAATTAAGATGGCCTCAAAGGAAAAGTGCTCAAAGTGAGAAATTTATGTATTGTAAAAAGGAGAAAGTTCGATATTTGGGCCATAGCCATCCGGTCTCATCTCTAAGGCTGAAGTTGTGTTCGAAGTACTGAGATTTTTGTATTCAAAACACCATTTGGCTAATTACACCCCCCAAGATGGCCTCATATGGAAAAATGATCTACACAAATTGTCTTCGTCTCATCCAATCGGTCGATTTTGATATATAAATTGTCTTAATCCAAGGTCATATGCAAAAGGTAGAGCCAAAACAGTGCAATGCTGCAAAAAATGATGGAGATGGTCGGACGCCCAAAACTTCATGTTGATACCTGACTGTCCGGTAATTGGGACCAGACTGTCCGGCCTGGGGTGAGAAACACGTCAGAACCTTTTGTTGTGACTGGATGGTCTGATCCGGTCGAGCGGACAGTCCGGTCCAAACTGAAATCGTGTATCTTTACGAATCTGATGATTGCGGAGGCGATTAAGCCTTAAAGATGACCTCAAATCAAAACGTTCAACATGAAAGTTGTTCGTCTCATCAAAAAGGTCAAATTTGTTTTTGGGCTCATCTTCATCCAGGGTCGTTTGTGGCCTGTGGGACCTAAAAATCAAACTGATGTTCAATACTTACCTAAATCCGAGTTATGTTGATTTTGGAAAGATTTGAACGTGATTTGGAGTCCTTTTCTTGTACGGGAAGTCCATCTGCCTCTTATATACCTAAGAGAAACTCCAATGGGGCGACCCATTTCGTCCACGGCCGTCCATTTGGGTCGGTGCGGACAGAAAAGGTGGCCCAACGCGCCGACCCAAACGGACGTGCGTCCGTTTTTCGTCCGCGGGCGACACATTCTCGGTCGATTTTTTAGCCTGATTTGCGTCGGCGCGGACATGCGACGGACGCGCGCGCTCGCCTACTCCTGTCATCGGGCCCGCTGGTCTGTGGCACATTGGCCTCCCTTCCCCCGGCCAACAAGCAACCCTTGCCCCTGCCTCCTCCGTCACCGACGCCGCCGCCCATTTTTTCCGGCGACTCCTCCAGCTTCCGCCGCCTCCACATCCGCCCAGCAACGCCGCCCCTGCCCCCAGTCGCCCGCCGCCTCCGTTTTGCCGCCGGGAAGCAAACTGGTTCCCGTCGCCGCGTTACCCCCACCACCCACCTACCCGCGACCAAGAAGACTCCTCGCCGCCCCCGCCACATACGACCGGCACACTCGTCGGACGCCGTCACACTCGTGGGACGCCGGCAGGGCAGCTAGTCGATCTGTGGGCAGCGCGTCTCCCCTCGTCGGCCGTCTCCTTCTTCAACGTCCGGAAGCTGTTCGACAGTTTGCCAAGGTACGAAAATGGACTCCGCCGACGAGTTCTTTTTCCACAATTTGATTTGCGACTCCGACGATTCGTCGTTCGACGACGAGGAGATATTGGTTGCCGTGTTGGTCCATCGCCACCTCAACAACCAGCGGCCGTTGTTCCGTGGCTCCATTCCGAGCCACCTTCCGGCATTGAATAATAATTGAGAGAGCGGGCATTTCCTTCTCTTGAAGGACTACTTTGATACAACAAACCCGTTGTTCAAACATCACAAATTTCGCCGCCGGTTCCGTATGAGTAGGCATGTTTTCAACCATATTAGAGAGGGAGTGGTCGGCTATGGTGACTACTTCAAGTGCAAAGAGGATGCCGTCGGCAAGATTGGTTTCTCCTCTTATCAGAAATGCACTTCCTCCATCTGAATGCTTTCATACGAAGTACCCGGTGATCTCATTGACGAGTACGTTCGTATGAGCGAGTCTACATGCCTATAGTCCATGTATAAGTTCTGCAAGGCTATGATTACTGTGTTTGGCCATGAGTACTTGAGAGAGCCGATAGCTGAAGATACAGCCCGTTTGTTGGCGATGAATGCTAGCATGGGCTTCTCGGGGATGCTTGGCAGCATAGACTGCATGCACTAGGAGTGGAAGAACTGCCCTTCTGCTTGGCAAGGGCAGTATAAGGGACATGGCAGGGCTTGCATTGTCATACTAGAGGCCGTGGCGTCTCAAGATCTCTGGATCTAGCACTCTTTCTTTGGCATGGCTGGATCACACAATGATATCAACGTGCTTCAGCACTCGCCGGTGTTTGCTAGGCTTGCCGAAGGCAACAGCCCACCGATGAACTTTACTGTCAACGGCCACAACTACGACAAAGGGTACTATTTGGGTGACGGTATCTATCCTTAGTGGACCACTATTGTAAAGACAATATCCAACCCTGTCGGAGAGAAAAGGAAAAGATTTGCCCAAGAGAAAGAGAGTGCTAGAAAGGATGTCGAGCGTGCCTTTGGTGTTTTCCAATCTTGATGGGGCATCGTTCGGTATCCTGCTAATACTTGGAGCATGCAGAACCTATGGGAGGTGATGATTGCTTGTGTGATCATGCACAATATGATCGTAGAAGACGAGCGCCCGGAATGTCTGTACGATCAAGGCTTTCAGTTTCAGGGTGAGAATGTGGTGCCTGAGCATGGGGTAGTGGCAACATTTGAGCAGTTCACTCAGTTTCATGAAGACATGCGTGATTTGGAAACTCACGTGCAACTGCAAAATGATTTGGTTGAGCATATGTGGACTCATGTTGGCAACCAATAGATGTATCTTCTTTTATTCGTTTGCAAAACTATGTGAAACATTTTTATTTTTATTTGTCCTGTAACTATACTATTTATTTGGGCGGCTAAACTATTTTGCTTGTTAAATTTTCATTTCACAATATGTTGAATGCAATGTAAAATTGGGCGGCCAGCCGGCCACGCCTGCACATATGGGTCGGCGCGTTGGGCGCGCTGCCGACCCATATGAAAAACAGGGCGGACGTCGGGCGGGCGGCCGACCCAAACAGACAAAAAGCGGACGAAATCGTCGTCCGTTTGGGTTGGCCCATTGGAGTTGCTCTAAGAGGTGATGGCCAATTGAACAACACACAATCGAACAAATCATCTACCACTTTTTGCCTTTACTTTTATCTTCTCCCTTTGTTCTTCTTCTTCCTCATTCTTCTTTTGTTCTTATTGTTGCAGTGCGGCGATCCTCGAGGCCCTAGGGGCGATCAGGTCGACCTAGGGAAGCCCATAGCCACCGCGCACCCTGAGGGGGTCCTTCCTGGGAAAGCGGGGCTTTGGGTCTATAAAAGCACCCACCGGATTTCTTGCGTACCGCGCTTTCGGCCGGGTCTCCTTCGACGTGAGCTGCGGTGCATCACCCCCAGCGTCGAGGGTAAACGGCGACGTGTTTGTGTGTGAACACATAGGAAAGTTAGAATATAGTAGATATAATACAATTACAAAATACGAATTGGTTTGCTACAGTTCTTAGAGTAAATATTGGTTTTGTTATACTAATGGATCTCAGGAGGTTTTGTTAAGTTTTGTGTGATTGAAGTTTTCAAGTTTTGGATGAGATCACGATGGATGGAGGAATAAGGAGAAGCAAAAGGCTAATCTTGGGGATGCCCGAGTGTAATGCCCAGTATGTGACTATGTCTCCCACGTGTCGAGGCACGACTTAAAGACATAATCACATACTAGAATGATCTCAAGTATGGTATCTTTGCACAACTCATATAAAAGGAGGGATGTAAGTGTAAAATAGTAGTTGGCTTACACTCGCCACGTCGCACAATGAAATACATTAACATACATCATCCGAATAACATCAGAGTCCGACTACGGACGAAATCCAAACGAAAGATACCATAAAACATCACAAGGTCCCGATCATCCTAGTAAGAGCCCTACTGATCCTCGGGATAAGACACATAGTAACGTCCATGCTCTTCATCGAACTCCCAATACAGCTCTGAACCACCACCTGTGTATTTCTCAACGGTACCTACATCTGGTGTTGTGTTGAATCTGTGAGCCACAGATGACTCAGCAATCCCGTTCCCGGGTAGCAATACTATCAAAGCCTTAGGTGTGGAAAAGGCTTAAAACAAGGTTGCAGCAGCATTAAGCACTGATAACCCTCAACCGTAAGGGATCGAGATAGTCTTCGCGGGTAAGAATAACCCAATTTATTGATTCGACACACGGGGAGCCAAAGAGTATTTATAAGCTTTAACAGTTGAGTTGTCAATTCAACCGCACCTGAAATATACTAACTTGCAACAAAAGATAAGTGGTAACAGTGATATGATAGTGATGATAGTAATAGTTAAAGTAAACAGCAAAAGTAAATAGCAGTAGTAAATGGCAAAAGTAGCAACTAGTGACAAACAAGGTTTAAAATACTGCAGGCTAGGGAGATGGATGGTTGGGTGTTGCATGGATGAGATAGATTCTAACTTGGGGCACGACACACGGAAAAGTAATGATCATCTAGGCAAATATCAAACATTAGGCATGTATCCCGTATGTAGTTGTACGAGCTTGCAATAAGAACTTGCACAACATCTTTTGTCCTACCATCCCGCTACAAACGGGGCCAAAAGGAACTAATGGATATTAAGGTGCTCCTATCAAAGAGCACCGGAACAAAACAATGAACTCAATGGATACATGTAATCCTCAAACTACGGACCATCCCCTTTGGTGTCCCAAGCTGTCACTTTTGGGATCGCCGGTTCTGAACCGTAACAGGTGCATACAACTCATAGATAGGATCAAGAACACAAATATATTCATGCAAACACATATGGTTCAGATCTGAAATCATGGCACTCGGGCCCTAAGTGTCAAGCATTAAGAATAACAAGTTGTAGCAAAGATGATAAACACCATACTAGATGATAGGCAACATGCCTCCAACAATCTGACGAACTATTACATGATCTAACTCATCCAATCCCTACCATCCCCTTCGCCTACAGCAAGGGAATTACTCACACATGAAGGGGGAAGTCATGGAGGGATGATGGAGTGGTGATGATGATGACGATGGCGACGATCTCCCCTCTCCGGAGGCCAAATCAGCCTCCAGATTAGCCCTCCCGAAGAAGAACAGAGGGTGGCGGCGGCTCCGCGACGAAAAACAGCGAAAGGACTTCCGATCTGGGGTTTCTGCGTCGGGAGGAAAAATACGGGCTAAAGTAGGGCACCAGGGGGTGTGGGGCCCACCCAGGCGCCCCCCCCCCCCCCCCGGCGCGGCCCGGGGGGGCGCCCACAGGGCGCCTGGGCACCCCCTGGCCCCCCTCTGGCCCCACTTCTGGCATTTTGTTTCTTCGCGTGCGTGGATTTTTCGTGATTTTTCGTGGATTTTTCTGATATGCTTAAAAATCCGTTTTCCTGCACACAAATAAACCATACAGGCAGCTCTGCTGAAAACAGCGTCAGTCCGGGTTAGTTTAGTCCAAATCATGCAAGAATGAGGTCAAAACAATATCAAAAGTGTTTGAAAAAGTAGATACGTTTGAGACGTATCAACTCCCCCAAGCTTAGCATATTGCTTGTCCTCAAGCAATTCAGTTCAACGAACTGGACGCGACAGAGAAAACTTTGGCAAACTCTTTTGCTTCATTAGATGTATATAAGCATGTACTACGAAAAGAGTTCAGCAAGTATTAAAACAGTACTTATGAGAACAATGCAAGGAGCAATCCTTCTTTCAAGTGACCAGTCACAAATAATCAGGAGAAAACAATATATTACCGACAATCAAGACACGATCACATTGCACATAGCTTGAGCATATTAAGGTGGTATCTCGCTAGCCTCCATGAGTGAAGCAAAACATAAATGCAGAGACTCCTCCAGAGTTTTAAAGGAGACTAGAACTAAGAATTTCAGAATAAATCATATCACAAGTATGCAGAAGACAATGTAATACTTTGGGACAATGCACATTACACTCAGAATGACAATTATGCTCTCCTAGTCAGTGCTTTGAAGAAAGAAGATGAGACTCTCGAACCATGGCTTTTATTGGCAAGGTTGAAAACCCGTGATCGGAAACAAAAACTAAACATGTACCAGAGCTCTTGGTTTTAAAAACTGAAGTAAATATGTTTTTAAGAGGTGCATATTTCGTCAACGAATGCTAGCAGATAACTCAATCACTTTTTAAGCTAGACAAGTCTCAAGGAACGGCTCCCGCATGAGGACGATCACATCCTCTTAATCTCCTTTGTTTATCACTGCCAAAGTTTTCTGATTTCTCATGAACAAAGCATGAAGGAGGGTTTGTTTGTTATATTATCTTTTTGAGCCGGGCGCACTCAATGCCAGTTCTTTTTCATATTAGGGGTTCGCACATTATACATGCAATCCAGGGGTGAAACTTGTCCAACTTAAAGAGATCATGAATTAACTACTACTTCCTCATGAGCTAAAACATAGGCACAAAAAGGGAAATGCTTTTGATTAATTTCGAGATGGTACATGAAAGTCTTCGTTAGGAATGGCAGGTAAATACCATGTATAGGAAGGTATAGTGGACTCATATGGCATAACAGGTTTAAAGGTTTTGGATGCACAAGCAGTCATTCTGCTTAGTACGGGTGGAGGTTTAGTAAAAGACTGGGAAGCGACCAACTAGAGAGCAATAACGGTCATAATCATGCAGAGCGACAAAGCAACATTGAATCGGGCATGAAAGTGATATAACTATTCTAAAACTCAAAGATCATCAAGGCAAAGTAGACTTTTAGTCTTAAACATGTGTAAGCATGTGCCAAGTCAATCCAAAAATTCTCTAAAGGGAAATGCCACCTTAGTATGCCAGACTATGAACAGTGCGATGCATGTAGATCATTTCAATAACACATTATATACTCTAGTTATTGGATACTAGCCACAAGGAAAGCATGAACCACTGGAAGAGCATTGTAAACATAGCACTATGTCGCTACAAGCTGGTCTCTAGATCATAAGTACAGGCATATGTACAAAAGTAGAAACAATAAGAGTTCATACCGGTCTTCCTTGTTGCTTCCTTTCAGTCGATCTTCGTCATTACTGCTTGTCACTTGCACGATCGAACGTAGGAAATATAATCAAATGCCACCACGGACGCGAGCTGATCTCTGAAAACAAAGCAAACTAAAGAGAGAAAGGAAATATTTTTGGGTTTTTCAAAAGTTGAATAAAAAGCAAAAGAAAAAGAAAATCGTTTTGTTGTTTTTGCAAAGAGAGAAATAAAGAAGAACGGGCAAAAACTTCAAAAAGATCAAAGTAAATCAAACGGATAATACAATGAAAAAGTGAGAAGGGCACGTACTCCCCCAAGCTTAGGCTTTTGGCCTAAGTTGGTAGCAGCTACTGCCCCCAGGAGCCTCCTGCTCCAGGGGTATGGTGGTGAGACAAGGGGTCATAGAAGGATGATGGCGCGTACACTGAACTCCTCGGAGTCTCCCACGAGGAAGGTTCTGAGCGCCAAACAGAGGAAGACCCTTCACCAAACTCGGTGGCGGTCTCATCCTGAAAATGTGGTATCTCACCGTGCCTCTCCTCGTCGGGCACAACCCCCTCCATGGGGTTATGGAACTGATGCTGGCCTATGAACTCATCGAACTGGACAACATCAAAGGACCATCCGTTCCTGCGAGAAAAATCAAACAAAAGAGGTGCGGGTAGACGGATCTCGCGTTCCGCGGTAGTTCCGAAACGCAAGATATAAACAAGGTTATCAAGTTCAGAACCCATGTTAACAAACTTATGCCTCTTCATAGCAGCAAGATCAAAGCTTAAATAAGTAAAAGGAGTATCATCAGGGTGTGGGGTGCCTCCAAGATGCTCTAAGATAAGCGTGGCATAAATGCCACCATATAAGTCCCCCTTGTTACCGTTCATAGCAAGGCGTCGAGCAATTAAGGTACCAATATTATAATCAGACCTCCCTCAGAGGGCTGCTGCCAGGATAGCAATATCCGGAGCAGAAATGTTGCTTGTGTTGTAGCGAGCTAACACCCCTCTAGCAATATAATATGCAAAATACCTGAGGTGAGGAAACAAGATGCTGGAGATCTTCGACCGATGAATATCCCTCGTACCCATGCTGCAGAGAGAGTTGATGACGGTTTTCAGCTCGGAGGGCTGCATGGCCATCCTTGCCGTCCTCCCAACGTTCGGCACACCTATTACTTCACAAAAATTTCCCAGAGTCATGGTGATAAGATCATTATAAATTTTAAACTCAATAGCACCTGAATCAGGATTATATCTAAAGCTGTTAATGAAACCGGAGGTGAGTTTCTGATACTGAGTAACACGGCTCATGACGAGTCGTGTCAAACCTGCATTAGCACAAAGATTATAAAACTCATCCTTGATTCCCGCAGCTTCCATGAATTCATCACATGGAAATTTCATTGCACGTGCTGGACTTGTGTCCTCCAACAACTCCAGGAGCACATGATCTTCATTATAGCTCACCCTAACAGTCGATGGTGAAGCTGCGGCTCTAGTGACTCGATCGGAGTGTGCGGGCCTCCTCTTCTCAAGCCATCCTTTTTCCCTTCCTAACAAACTCATTTCTGAAAAAAAAATTACAAAAACGGGGATTAAAACAAAGTGAGCTAAGGCAAACTACTCAACTCACTTGCCCAAGGCATAAACTTGCATCAAAACTTGGAAAGCAACTTTCTACACATGCATGCAAGCTCATCTCTACAGCACCAAGAACTACTAAATACTCACAAATGAGGCCACCAATCAAAAATCTAATTGGAGGGGTGGAGGAGTCACATACCAGGGAGTATTTGCTCAAAATTTCAGCTCAAATGATGGGCTGTAGAGAGAGATCGAAGAATCGCCCCCAAGAACAACAAGAACAGCAAGAACAAGACCAGAACTCGGGTTTCTGGAAAAAGAGAGAGAGAGGGGAAGAAGAAGTGCCTGGAGGGGGGTCCCGTGGGCCCCAGGCGCCCTGTGGGCGCGGCCAGGGGCTGGGCCGCGCCAGCTGGCCGCCTGGGCCACTGGTGGCCCCCCTGGCTGGCCCCAGGACTTTCCGGGTCTCTCCCGTTGTGGAAATTTTTAATGTAATTTTTCTAGAATTTTTCTGAAAACTTCACTGTTGAAAATTATTCGAAGTTCAAAAAGCTGCGAAACTCTCTGAAAACTTGAAGCAGTTAGTAGAATTGTGAAGCTTCAAAAACATAGATACTTGGTACAGCAAGTATGACAACACTAAAAACAAATAAAAACATAGAAAGCTCAACTTTTTATCCATATAAAACACGTTCACTAGTAAGGTTGATCAAGTCTTACCAACAAACAAGCGGTATATAGAACAAAAATGTTGGGGAACGTAGTATTTTAAATTTTTCCTACGATCACGCAAGATCTATCTACCAGATGCATAGCAACGAGACGGAAGAGTGTGTCTACGTACCCTCGTAGACCGGGAGCGGAAGCGTCAAGTGACGCGGTTGATGTTGTCGAACTTCTTCGCGATCCAACCGATCAAGCACCGAACGTACGGCACCTCCGCGTTCAGCACACGTTCAGCTTGATGACGTCCCACGAGCTCTTGATCCAGTTGAGCTTCACGGGAGAGTTTCGTCAGCACGACGGCGTGGTGACGGATATGATGTGTTCACCGGCGCAGGGCTTCGCCTAAGCTCCGCGACGGTATGACTGAGGTGTGATTCTGTGGAGGGGGGCACCGCACACGGCTAAAACAATTCAACTTGTGTGTCTTTGGGTGCCCCCCTGCCCCCGTATATAAAGGAGCAGGGGAGGGAGGCCGTCCGGCCCTTCCTGGTGCAGCTAGGGAAGGAGTCCTACTAGGAATAGGATTGCAATCCTATTCCTAGTAGGATTCACCAAAAGGAAGAAGGGGGAAAGGAATAGGAGAGGTGGCGCCCCCCCCCCCCAATCCTAGTCCAACTAGGAACCCTAGGTGGGGGCGCCGGCCAGCCCTATGGGCTGCCTCTCTCTTTCCCTTTTGGCCCACTATGGACCATCCCCTCTCGTAGGGGGTTCCGGTAACCCCCTCCGGCATTCCCGATAAATCCGAAACTTTTCCGGTATACTTCCGGTGTCCGAATATAGCCGTCCAATATATCAATCTTTATGTCTCGGACATTCCGAGACTCCTCGTCATGTCCGTGATCTCATCCGGGACTCTGAACTACCTTTGGTACATCAATACTCATAAACTCATAATACCGATCGTCATCAAACGTTAAGCGTGCGGACCCTACGGGTTCGAGAACTATGTAGACATGACCAAGACTCATCTCCGGTCAATAACCAATAGCGGAACCTGGATGTTCATATTGGTTCATACATATTCTACGAAGATCTTTTATCGGTCAGAACCGCATAACAACATACGTTGTTCCTTTTGTCAAACGGTATGTTACTTGCCCGAGATTCGATCGTCGGTATCTCTATACCTAGTTCAATCTCGTTACCGGCAAGTCTCTTTACTCGTTCCGTAACACATCATCTCGTGACTAACTCATTAGTCTTTTGCTTGCAAGGCTTATTGTGATGTGTGTTACCGAGAGGGCCCAGAGATACCTCTCCGACATTCGGAGTGACAAATCCTAATCTTGATCTATGCCAACACCACGAATACTTTCGGAGACACCTGTAGAGCATCTTTATGATCACCCAGTTACGTTGTGACGTTTGATAGCACACAAGGTGTTCCTACGGTATTCGGGAGTTGCATAATCTCATAGTCATAGGAACATGTATAAGTCAAGAAGAAAGCAATAGCAGAAAACTAAACGATCATTGTGCTATGCTAACGGATGGGTCTTGTCCATCACATCATTCTCCTAATGATGTGATCCCGTTGATCAAATGACAACTCATGTCTATGGTTAGGAAACATAACCATCTTTGATCAATGAGCTAGTCTAGTAGAGGCATACTAGGGACATACTGTTTTGTCTATGTATCCACACATGTACTAAGTTTCCGGTTAATACAATTCTAGCATGAATAAAAGACATTTATCATGATATAAAGAAATACAAATAACATCTTTATTATTGCCTCTAGGGCATATTTCCTTCAGTCTCCCACTTGAACTAGAGTCAATAATCTAGATTACAAAGTGATGATCCTCACACCCATGGAGTCCTGGTGCTGATCATGTTTTGCCCGTGGAAGAGTCTTAGTCAACGGGTCTACAACATTCAGATCCGTATGTATTTTGCAGATCTCTATGTCTCCCTCCTTGACTAGATCGCGGATGGAATTGAAGCGTCTTTTGATGTGCTTTGTTCTCCTGTGAAACCTGGATTCCTTCGCCAAGGCTATGGCTCCAGTGTTGTCACAAAAGATTTTCATTGGACCCGATGCACTAGGTATTACACCTAGATCGGATATGAACTCCTTCATCCAGACTCCTTCATTTGCTGCTTCCGAAGCAGCTATGTATTCCGCTTCACACGTAGATCCCGCCACGACGCTATGCTTGGAACTGCACCAACTGACAGCTCCACCGTTCAATAAAAATACATATCCGGTTTGTGACTTTGAGTCATCCGGATCAGTGTCAACGCTAGAATCGACGTAACCGTTTACGACGAGCTCTTTGTCACCTCCATATACGAGAAACATATCCTTTGTTCTTTTCAGATACTTTAGGATGTTTTTGACCGCTGTCCAGTGATCCACTCCTGGATTACTTTGGTACCTCCCTGCTAGACTTATAGCAAGGCACACATCAGGTCTGGTACACAGCATTGCATACATGATAGATCCTATGGCTGAGGCATAGGGAATGACTTTCATTTTCTCTCTATCTTCTGCAGTGGTCGGGCATTGAGTCTTACTCAACTTCATACCTTGTAAAACAGGCAAGAACCCTTTCTTTGACTGATCCATTTTGAACTTCTTCAAAATCTTATCAAGGTATGTGCTTTGTGAAAGTCCAATTAAGCGTCTTGATCTATCTCTATAGATCTTGATACCTAATATATAAGCAGCTTCACCGAGGTCTTTCATTGAAAAACTCTTATTCAAGTATCCTTTTATGCTATCTAGAAATTCTATATCATTTCCAATCAACAATATGTCATCTACATATAATATTAGAAATGCTACAGAGCTCCCACTCACTTTCTTGTAAATACAGGCTTCTCCAAAAGTCTGTATAAAACCATATGCTTTGATCACCTCATCAAAGCGTATATTCCAACTCCGAGATGCTTGTACCAGTCCATAGATGGATCGTTGGAGTTTGCATACTTTGTTAGCACCTTTTGGATCGACAAAACCTTCTGGTTGCATCATATACAACTCTTCTTTGAGATATCCATTTAGGAATGCAGTTTTGACATCCATTTGCCAGATTTCATAATCATAAAATGCGGCAATTGCTAACATGATTCGGACAGACTTAAGCATCGCTACAGGTGAGAAAGTCTCATCGTAGTCAACTCCTTGAACTTGTCGAAAACCTTTCGCAACAAGTCGAGCTTTGTAAACAGTAATATTACCGTCTGCGTCGGTCTTCCTCTTGAAGATCCATTTATTTTCGATGGCTTGCCGATCATCGGGCAAGTCAACCAAAGTCCACACTTTGTTCTCATACATGGATCCCATCTCAGATTTCATGGATTCAAGCCATTTTGCGGAATCTGGGCTCATCATCGCTTCCTCATAGTTTGTAGGTTCATCATGGTCTAGTAACATGATTTCCAGAACTGGGTTGCCGTACCACTCTGGTGCGGAACGTACTCTGGTTGATCTACGACGTTCAGTAGAAACTTGATCTGAAGTTTCATGATCATTATCATTAACTTCCTCACTAATTGGTGTAGGAATCGCTGGAACAATTTCCTGTGATGTACTACTTTCCAATCCGGGAGAAGGTACAATTACCTCATCAAGTTCTACTTTCCTCCCACTCACTTCTTTCGAGAGAAACTCTTTTTCTAGAAAGGATCCGTTCTTAGCAACGAATATTTTGCCTTCGGATCTGTGATAGAAGGTGTACCCAACAGTCTCTTTTGGGTATCCTATGAAGACACATTTTTCCGACTTGGGTTCGAGCTTATCAGGTTGAAGTGTTTTCACATAAGCATCGCAGCCCCAAACTTTAAGAAACGACAACTTTGGTTTCTTGCCAAACCATAGTTCATAAGGCGTCGTATCAACGGATTTAGATGGTGCCCTATTTAACGTGAATGCAGCTGTCTCTAAAGCATAACCCCAAAACGATAGT
>LR738711.1:216205950-216357160 GCA_902687465.1 Secale cereale | reverse complement strand
CCTAGTCCAACTAGGAACCCTAGGTGGGGGCGCCGGCCAGCCCTATGGGCTGCCTCTCTCTTTCCCTTTTGGCCCACTATGGACCATCCCCTCTCGTAGGGGGTTCCGGTAACCCCCTCCGGCATTCCCGATAAATCCGAAACTTTTCCGGTATACTTCTGGTGTCCGAATATAGCCGTCCAATATATCAATCTTTATGTCTCGGACATTCCGAGACTCCTCGTCATGTCTGTGATCTCATCCGGGACTCTGAACTACCTTCGGTACATCAATACTCATAAACTCATAATACCGATCGTCATCAAACGTTAAGCGTGCGGACCCTACGGGTTCGAGAACTATGTAGACATGACCGAGACTCATCTCCGGTCAATAACCAATAGCGGAACCTGGATGTTCATATTGGTTCCTACATATTCTACGAAGATCTTTTATCGGTCAGAACCGCATAACAACATACGTTGTTCCTTTTGTCAAACGGTATGTTACTTGCCTGAGATTCGATCGTCGGTATCTCTATACCTAGTTCAATCTCGTTACCGGCAAGTCTCTTTACTCGTTCCGTAACACATCATCTCGTGACTAACTCATTAGTCTTTTGCTTGCAAGGCTTATTGTGATGTGTGTTACCGAGAGGGCCCAGAGATACCTCTCCGACATTCGGAGTGACAAATCCTATTCTTGATCTATGCCAACACCACGAATACTTTCGGAGACACCTGTAGAGCATCTTTATGATCACCCAGTTATGTTGTGACGTTTGATAGCACACAAGGTGTTCCTACGGTATTCGGGAGTTGCATAATCTCATAGTCATAGGAACATGTATAAGTCAAGAAGAAAGCAATAGCAGAAAACTAAACGATCATTGTGCTATGCTAATGGATGGGTCTTGTCCATCACATCATTCTCCTAATGATGTGATCCCGTTGATCAAATGACAACTCATGTCTATGGTTAGGAAACATAACCATCTTTGATCAATGAGCTAGTCTAGTAGAGGCATACTAGGGACATACTGTTTTGTCTATGTATCCACACATGTACTAAGTTTCCGGTTAATACAATTCTAGCATGAATAAAAGACATTTATCATGATATAAGGAAATACAAATAACATCTTTATTATTGCCTCTAGGGCATATTTCCTTCAAAAAAGTCTCACCTCCTACGAAGTAATCACTGAACTTTTACCTTGATGGACATTGTCCCTACCATGATAGTTTTGTATTTGTGAGGCACATGTAGTGGACAGTCCCATTCTCCAATTTCCACGGTCTCGATATTCTCTATAGAGTTGAGGGCATGCCTTCTGTCGGTCTTCTTCGGAAAATATACCGTGTGTTCTTTATCATTCACATGAAAGGTAACCTTCCCTTTGTTGCAATCAATAACAGCACCTGCGGTGTTAAGAAAAGGTCTACCAAGAATAATGGACATGCTCCCATCCTCGGGCATGTCAAGCACAACAAAATCAGTAAGAATTAAACAATTAGCAACTTCAACTGGAACATCCTCACAAATACCTATAGGAACAGCGGTTGACTTGTCAGCCATCTGAAGGGAGATATTTGTAGGAATTAGTTTCTCTAAACAGAGCCTCTCGTAAAGAGAGAGAGGCATAACACTCACTCCCGCTCCAAGATCACATAAAGCAGTTTTGACATAATTATTCTTTATGGAGCAAGGAATGGTGGGTATACCTGGATCACCGAGCTTCTCAGGAATCTTTCCACTGAAAGAATAGTTAGCAAGCATAGTAGATATTGCATCATTAGGAATTTTTCTTTTGTTAGTGACAATATCTTTCATATATTTTGAATAAGGAAGTAACTTAATAGCATCAGTCAAAGGAATTTGAAGAAAAAGAGGTTTAATCCATTCACAAAACTTATTGTAATGCTCTTCTTCTTTAGATTTGATGGACTTTCCTGGAAAGGGCATGGGTTTCTGTACCCATGGTTCTTTCTCCTTCCCATGTTTTCTTGCGATGAAGTCTTCTTTAGTGTACCTCTTACGTTTGTCAGGTGCTTCTTCTTCTCGAACTTCAGGCGGGTCGTTTTTCTCATTATCATTACCTTCAGGTTCAGCACCGTCTTCAGTCTCAGCATCGAAAATAGATACACTGTTGGGATCAATAGCTGGCTCTTCATCTGCAATAAGATCATTAGAATTGTCAGTCTCTTTATGTTTCTTCTTCTTATTTGGAGAGACAACAATTTCTTCTTCCTGCATTTGAGAATCTTGCTCGATTCTCTTCGGGTGTCCCTCTGGATAAAGAGGATCTTGAGTACTAGTTCCTCCTCGGGTCTTAATCCCAAAAGCCTGCAGTTTATCTTGTTTGGCATTGTTAGCAAGCAAATCTCTTTGCACATTAGAAATTTGATCAAGCTGAGTTTGAACCATATGAAAATGCTTCACAAGACATCGGACATCACTAACTGTTCTATCTAAAACACCAAGCAACTTTTTGATAGCAAGGGAATTATTATGCAATTGACTTTCTATCCTCTCATTAAAATGATTTTGTTTCATAATAAAATTATCAAACTCATCTAAACATTGATCAGGAGGCTTACCATAAGGGATGTCACTTGCGTTGAAATCTAAAAGAGAGTGTACCTCTACCATAGGAGGGTGAGTGGTAGGCTCACACAGCTTCTCAATAGGGGGTAGATTCTTCACGTCTTCAGCTTTAATACCTTTCTCTTTAATAGACTTCTTTACTTCTCGCATATCCTCGGGGCTTAGAACAAACATGCCCCTCTTCTTTGTTGGTGGAGGTGGTTCAGGGACGGACCAATCTTCATGGTTTTTGGCAGTCCTGCCCATTAAATCTTTCGCGTCGTCCGGTGTTCTTTTCCTGAAAACACAACCAGCACAACTGTCCAGATAGGACCTAGATTCATCAGTTAGACCAGCATAGAATATATCAATTAATTCATTCTTAGGAACTCCATGTCCTGGTCTAGCCTGAATCAAACCGCAGTACCTCTCCCAAGCTTTAGGGAGGGACTCATCCTGCAACTGTTTAAAATTATAAATTCTTTGTAAAGCAGCATGTTGCATATGAACAGGAAAGTACTTATCAACAAAAGAGTGAGCTAAGTCGTGAGGACTCTTAATAGAACCGCATGGGAGTGAATCATACCATGCTTTAGCACCTTCCTTCAAGGAGAAAGGAAGAAGCTTGGTCACATAAAAGTAGCGTATCTTCTCATCTGTGGTAAACAGGCTACCTAGCTCACCAAGTTTAGTTAGGTGTGCAATAGCATCATCATTTTCTCTGCCATAAAAGGGGTCAGCTTCAACCATAGGTATAAGTGAAAGATCAACAGAGAAATCAAAATCAGGATCATCAATGCATATAGGAGATGTAGCAAACTCAGGATTAGGAACGGTTTTGTTTTTCAAGGAGTGTTTTTCAAATATTTTCTTAATAACTTCAGGGTTAGAGCCGGCAAACTCTGTCAGTTCCCTGCATAAATCTTCATCAAGTATATAATAATCATCATCAAGGAGCCTCTCCTAAAGTTTACTCAATTCAGGAAAATCATAAGTTTCACCAATAGGGTAGCGAGTAACAGGAAGTTCAATTCCATATTTTTCACCAGCAGCAGTAATTTGTTTCTCAAGAGCATAACCAAGCGAACTAATATCATCATCAAAAGTAGTAGAAGCATCATCAAGAGTATCAGACATAGTAACAGATTCAATAGGAGCATCATGTGGTGGTGGTGAGGCAAACTTACTCATAACAGAAGGTGAATCAAGCGTAGCACTAGTGCTCAGAGTAGTACCTCTTCTTGTAGTGGATCATAAGATCGGAACCTTGGGGTCTCCTTTCTTACCCATAGTGAATAAAGTGCAGCAGGTAGGATACCTCAAGTAGACTTGTAAATATTGCTATGCTCCCCGGCAACGGCGCCAGAAAACGGTACTTGATAACCCTCAACCGTAAGGGATCGAGATAGTCTTCGCGGGTAAGAATAACCCAATTTATTGATTCGACACACGGGGAGCCAAAGAGTATTTATAAGCTTTAACAGTTGAGTTGTCAATTCAACCGCACCTGAAATATACTAACTTGCAACAAAAGATAAGTGGTTTCAGTGATATGATAGTGATGATAGTAATAGTAAAAGTAAACAGCAAAAGTAAATAGCAGTAGTAAATGGCAAAAGTAGCAACTAGTGACAAACAAGGTTTAAAATACTGTAGGCTAGGGAGATGGATGGTTGGGTGTTGCATGGATGAGATAGATTCTAACTTGGGGCACGGCACACGGAAAAGTAATGATCATCTAGGCAAATATCAAACATTAGGCCTATATCCCGTATGTAGTTGTACGTGCTTGCAATAAGAACTTGCACAACATCTTTTGTCCTACCATCCCACTACGAACGGGGCCAAAAGGAACTAATGGATATTAAGGTGCTCCAGTCAAAGAGCACCGGAACAAAGCAATGAACTCAATGGATACATGTAATCCTCAAACTACGGACCATCCCCTTTGGTGTCCCAAGCTGTCACTTTTGGGATCGCCGGTTCCGAACCGTAACAGGTGCATACAACTCATAGATAGGATCAAGAACACAAATATATTCATGCAAACACATATGGTTCAGATCTGAAATCATGGCACTCGGGCCCTAAGTGTCAAGCATTAAGAATAACAAGTTGTAGCAAAGATGATAAACACCATACTAGATGATAGGCAACATGCCCCCAACAGTTTGACGAACTATTACATGATCTAACTCATCCAATCCCTACCATCCCCTTCGCCTACAGCAAGGGAATTACTCACACATGAAGGGGGAAGTCATGGAGGGATGATGGAGTGGTGATGATGATGACGATGGCGACGATCTCCCCTCTCCGGAGGCCAAATCAGCCTCGAGATTAGCCCTCCCGAAGAAGAACAGAGGGTGGCGGCGGCTCCGCGACGAAAAACAGCGAAAGGACTTCTGATCTGGGGTTTCTGCGTCGGGAGGAAAAATACGGGCTAAAGTAGGGCACCAGGGGGTGTGGGGCCCACCCAGGCGCCCCCCCCCCCCGGCGCGGCCCAGGGGGGGCGCGCCCACAGGGCGCCTGGGCACCCCCTGGCCCCCCTCTGGCCCCACTTCTGGCATTTTGTTTCTTCGGGTGCGTGGATTTTTCGTGATTTTTCGTGGATTTTTCTGAGATGCTTAAAAATCCGTTTTCCTGCACACAAATAAACCATACAGGCAGCTCTACTGAAAACAGCGTCAGTCCGGGTTAGTTTAGTCCAAATCATGCAAGAATGAGGTCAAAACAATATCAAAAGTGTTTGGAAAAGTAGATACGTTTGAGACGTATCAACTCCCCCAAGCTTAGCATATTGCTTGTCCTCAAGCAATTCAGTTCAACGAACTGGACGCGACAAAGAAAACTTTGACAAACTCTTTTGCTTCATTAGATGTATATAAGCATGTACTACGAAAAGAGTTCAGCAAGTATTAAAACAGTACTTATGAGAACAATGCAAGGAGCAATCCTTCTTTCAAGTGACCAGTCACAAATAATCATGAGCAAACAATATATTACCGACAATCAAGACACGATCACATTGCACATAGCTTGAGCATATTAAGGTGGTATCTCGCTAGCCTCCATGAGTGAAGCAAAACATAAATGCAGAGACTCCTCCAGAGTTTTAAAGGAGACTAGAACTAAGAATATTAGAATAAATCATATCACAAGTATGCAGAAGATAATGTAATACTTTGGGACAATGCACATTACACTCAGAATGACAATTATGCTCTCCTAGTCAGTGCTTTGAGGAAAGAAGATGAGACTCTCGAACCGTGGCTTTTATTGGCAAGGTTGAAAACCCGTGATCGGAAACAAAAACTAAACATGTACCAGAGCTCTTGGTTTTAAAAACAGAAGTAAATATGTTTTTAAGAGGTGCATATTTCGTCAACGAATGCTAGCAGATAACTCAATCACTTTTTAAGCTAGACAAGTCTCGAGGAACGGCTCCCGCATGAGGACGATCACATGCTCTTAATCTCCTTTGTTTATCACTGCCAAAGTTTTCTGATTTCTCATGAACAAAGCGTGAAGGAGGGTTTGTTTGTTATATTATCTTTTTGAGCCGGGCGCACTCAATGCCAGTTCCTTTTCATATTAGGGGTTTGCACATTATACATGCAATCCAGCGGTGAAACTTGTCCAACTTAAAGAGATCATGAATTAACTACTACTTCCTCATGAGCTAAAACATAGGCACAAAAAGGGAAATGCTTTTGATTAATTTCGAGATGGTACATGAAAGTCTTCGTTAGGAATGGCAGGTAAATACCATGTATAGGAAGGTATAGTGGACTCATATGGCATAACAGGTTTAAAGGTTTTGGATGCACAAGCAGTCATTCCGCTTAGTATAGTTGGAGGTTTAGCAAAAGACTAGGAAGCGACCAACTAGAGAGCAATAACGGTCATAATCATGCAGAGCGACAAAGCAACATTGAATCGGGCATGAAAGTGATATAACTATTCTAAAACTCAAAGATCATCAAGGCAAAGTAGACTTTTAGTCTTAAACATGTGTAAGCATGTGCCAAGTCAATCCAAAAATTCTCTAAAGGGAAATGCCACCTTAGTATGCCAGACTATGAACAGTGCGATGCATGTAGATCATTTCAATAACACATTATATACTCTAGTTATTGGAGACTAGCCACAAGGAAAGCATGAACCACTGGAAGAGCATTGTAAACATAGCACTATGTCGCTACAAGCTGGTCTCTAGATCATAAGTACAGGCATATGTACAAAAGTAGAAACAATAAGAGTTCATACCGGTCTTCCTTGTTGCTTCCTTTCAGTCGATCTTCGTCATTACTGCTTGTCACTTGCACGATCGAACGTAGGAAATATAATCAAATGCCACCACGGACGCGAGCTGATCTCTGAAAACAAAGCAAACTAAAGAGAGAAAGGAAATCTTTTTGGGTTTTTCAAAAGTTGAATAAAAAGCAAAAGAAAAAGAAAATCTTTTTGTTGTTTTTGCAAAGAGAGAAATAAAGAAGAACGGGCAAAAACTTCAAAAAGATCAAAGTGAATCAAACGGATAATACAATGAAAAAGTGAGAAGGGCACGTACTCCCCCAAGCTTAGGCTTTTGGCCTAAGTTGGTAGCAGCTACTGCCCCCAGGAGCCTCCTGCTCCAGGGGTATGGTGGTGAGACAAGGGGTCGTAGAAGGATGATGGCGCGTACACTGAACTCCTCGGAGTCTCCCACGAGGAAGGTTCTGAGCGCCAAACAGAGGAAGACCCTTCACCAAACTCGGTGGCGGTCTCATCCTGAAAATGTGGTATCTCACCGTGCCTCTCCTCGTCGGGCACAACCCCCTCCATGGGGTTATGGAACTGA
This sequence comes from Secale cereale, assembly GCA_902687465.1. Lineage (NCBI taxonomy): Eukaryota > Viridiplantae > Streptophyta > Magnoliopsida > Poales > Poaceae > Secale > Secale cereale. The sequence goes on along the minus strand of LR738711.1, from coordinate 216,349,752 downwards.
TGCTGGACTATGAACTCATCGAACTGGACAACATCAAAGGACCATCCGTTCCTGCGAGAAAAATCAAACAAAAGAGGTGCGGGTAGACGGATCTCGCGTTCCGCGGTAGTTCCGAAACGCAAGATATATACAAGGTTATCAAGTTCAGAACCCATGGTAACAAACTTATGCCTCTTCATAGCAGCAAGATCAAAGCTTAAATAAGTAAAAGGAGTATCATCAGGGTGTGGGGTGCCTCCAAGATGCTCTAAGATAAGCGTGGCATAAATGCCACCATATAAGTCCCCCTTGTTACCGTTCATAGCAAGGCGTCGAGCAATTAAGGTACCAATATTATAATCAGACCTCCCTGAGAGGGCTGCTGCCAGGATAGCAATATCCGGAGTAGAAATGTTGCTCGTGTTGTCGCGAGCTAACACCCCTCTAGCAATATAATATGCAAAATACCTGAGGTGAGGAAACAAGATGCTGGAGATCTTCGACCGATGAATATCCCTCGTACCCATGCTGCAGAGAGAGTTGATGACGGTTTTCAGCTCGGAGGGCTGCGTGGCCATCCTTGCCGTCCTCCCAACGTTCGGCACACCTATTACTTCACAAAAATTTCCCAGAATCATGGTGATAAGATCATTATAAATTTTAAACTCAATAGCACCTGAATCAGGATTATATCTAAAGCTGTTAATGAAACCGGAGGTGAGTTTCTGATACTGAGTAACACGGCTCGTGACGAGTCATGTCAAACCTGCATTAGCACAAAGATTATAAAACTCATCCTTGATTCCCGCAGCTTCCATGAATTCATCACATGGAAATGTCATTGCACGTGCTGGACATGTGTCCTCCAACAACTCCAGGGGCACATGATCTTCATTATAGCTCACCCTAACAGTCGATGGTGAAGCTGCGGCTCTAGTGACTCGATCGGAGTGTGCGGGCCTCCTCTTCTCAAGCCATCCTTTTGCCCTTCCTAACAAACTCATTTCTGAAGAAAAAAAATACAAAAACGAGGATTAAAACAAAGTGAGCTAAGGCAAACTACTCAACTCACTTGCCCAAGGCATAAACTTGCATCAAAACTTGGAAAACAACTTTCTACACATGCATACAAGCTCATCTCTATAGCACCAAGAACTACTAAATACTCACAAATGAGGCCACCAATCAAAAATCTAATTGGAGGGGTGGAGGAGTCACATACCAGGGAGTATTTGCTCAAAATTTCAGCTCAGATGATGGGATGTAGAGAGAGATCGATAAATCGCCCCCAAGAACAGCAAGAACAGCAAGAACAAGACCAGAACTCGGGTTTCTGGAAAAAGAGAGAGAGAGGGGAAGAAGAAGTACCTGGAGGGGGGTCCCGTGGGCGCGGCCAGGGGCTGGGCCGCGCCAGCTGGCCGCCGGGACCACTGGTGGCCCCCCTGGCTGGCCCCAGGACTTTCCGGGTCTCTCCCGTTGTGGAAATTTTTAATATAATTTTTCTGGAATTTTTTCTGAAAACTTCACTGTTGAAAATTTTTCAAAGTTCAAAAAGCTGCGAAACTCTCTGAAAACTTGAAGCAGTTATTAGAATTGTGAAGCTTCAAAAACATAGATACTTGGTACAGCAAGTATGACAACACTAAAAACAAATAAAAACATAGAAAGCTCAACTTTTTATCCATATAAAACACGTTCACTAGTAAGGTTGATCAAGTCTTACCAACAAACAAGCGGTATATAGAACAAAAAGTCTCACCTCCTACGAAGTAATCACTGAACTTTTACCTTGATGGACATTGTCCCTACCATGATAGTTTTGTATTTGTGAGGCACATGTAGTGGACAGTCCCATTCTCCAATTTTCACGGTCTCGATATTCTCTATAGAGTTGAGGGCATGCCTTCTGTCGGTCTTCTTCGGAAAATATACCGTGTGTTCTTTATCATTCACATGAAAGGTAACCTTCCCTTTGTTGCAATCAATAACAGCACCTGCGGTGTTAAGAAAAGGTCTACCAAGAATAATGGACATGCTCCCATCCTCGGGCATGTCAAGCACAACAAAATCAGTAAGAATTAAACAATTAGCAACTTCAACTGGAACATCCTCACAAATACCTATAGGAACAGCGGTTGACTTGTCAGCCATCTAAAGGGAGATATCTGTAGGAATTAGTTTCTCTAAACAGAGCCTCTCGTAAAGAGAGAGAGGCATAACACTCACTCCCGCTCCAAGATCACATAAAGCAGTTTTGACATAATTATTCTTTATGGAGCAAGGAATGGTGGGTATACCTGGATCACCGAGCTTCTCAGGAATCTTTCCACTGAAAGAATAGTTAGCAAGCATAGTAGATATTGCATCATTAGGAATTTTTCTTTTGTTAGTGACAATATCTTTCATATATTTTGAATAAGGAAGTAACTTAATAGCATCAGTCAAAGGAATTTGAAGAAAAAGAGGTTTAATCCATTCACAAAACTTATTGTAATGCTCTTCTTCTTTAGATTTGATGGACTTTCCTGGAAAGGGCATGGGTTTCTGTACCCATGGTTCTTTCTCCTTCCCATGTTTTCTTGCGATGAAGTCTTCTTTAGTGTACCTCTTACGTTTGTCAGGTGCTTCTTCTTCTCGAACTTCAGGCGGATCGTTTTTCTCATTATCATTACCTTCAGGTTCAGCACCGTCTTCAGTCTCAGCATCGAAAATAGATACACTGTTGGGATCAATAGCTGGCTCTTCATCTGCAATAAGATCATTAGAATTGTCAGTCTCTTTATGTTTCTTCTTCTTATTTGGAGAGACAACAATTTCTTCTTCCTGCATTTGAGAATCTTGCTCGATTCTCTTCGGGTGTCCCTCTGGATAAAGAGGATCTTGAGTACTAGTTCCTCCTCGGGTCTTAATCTCAAAAGCCTGCAGTTTATCTTGTTTGGCATTGTTAGCAAGCAAATCTCTTTGCACATTAGAAATTTGATCAAGCTGAGTTTGAACCATATGAAAATGCTTCACAAGACATCGGACATCATTAACTATTCTATCTAAAACACCAAGCAACTTTTTGATAGCAAGGGAATTATTATGCAATTGACTTTCTATCCTCTCATTAAAATGATTCTGTTTCATAATAAAATTATCAAACTCATCTAAACATTGATCAGGAGGCTTACCATAAGGGATGTCACTCGCGTTGAAATCTAAAAGAGAGTGTACCTCTACCATAGAAGGGTGAGTGGTAGGCTCACACAGCTTCTCAATAGGGGGTATATTCTTCACGTCTTCAGCTTTAATACCTTTCTCTTTAATAGACCTCTTTGCTTCTCGCATATCCTCGGGGCTTAGAACAAACATGCCCCTCTTCTTTGTTGGTGGAGGTGGTTCAGGGACGGACCAATCTTCATGGTTTTTGGCAATCCTGCCCATTAAATCTTCCGCGTCGTCCGGTGTTCTTTTCCTGAAAACACAACCAGCACAACTGTCCAGATAGGACCTAGATTCATCAGTTAGACCAGCATAGAATATATCAATTAATTCATTCTTAGGAACTCCATGTCCTGGTCTAGCCTGAATCAAACCGCAGTGTCGGGGGAAACTGTCCACCACGAACACCTATGGGACCGGAGCCCCTTGTCTGTGCGGTACGAGGGCGGAGGGAGCACGAAGAGCAGATCGTAGCGAGCACGCGGGCAGTTTTACCCAGGTTCGGGCCGCGGTAGACGCGTAAAACCCTACTCCTGCTTAGTTGTGTATTGAGTTGGAGAGCTCGGGAGCTCGAAGAAGCAGCTACACCGAGCGTATGAGCGATCTAGGTTCCGAACCCCCTCCACGTTGTGCATGGGCCTCCTTTTATAGTGCAAGGGGTCACCGACAGGTGTCAACGTAGGAGAAAGGGGTAAAAACGTAAAAGAGGTGGTAGTTGTAATAGTGCGGGAATAGTGGAGCTACAGTGCGCGAACAGTGGTCGCCACCTACTTTGACAGTGGGGGACAAGGGCATTTAATGCCCGTCACCGTCGACCCCAAAAGCTCCCGCCCTTACGTCTCCGTTCGCCACGGCGATGGCTTCACCACCGTGGAGTGCCACCGTGTCCCCCAGGCTGCACAGCCATCCGCCACGCGTCCCTGGGATGGCCCCAGGGCGACGCGTGGGCCGATGAGCTGGAGCGCGGGCACACAACACAACTCTCCCGGCAAGCACCTTGCCGGGGTCTTGATCTTGCCGGGCCCGGGAGCTTGCCGGGCTCTGAAGCTTGTCGCTCCCCGGACCCTCGCCGGGACGCATATAGCGCCGAGGCGTGTCTTCTATGATGTAATCTTCTAGTCTTCCTGGCAAGCTCCTCTTGCCAGGGCCTTGCGTGAGTGAGGTAACCTTGAGCCTAGGACGGCCTTCCCGGCAAGCTCCGCTTGACGGGGTCTCGATCTTCTGTATTGTATACTTTGTTTTTGAATGGTTTGATATGGAGCAGGAAGGTCTCCGGCGAGCACGCGGTAAACCCTGCCGCGGGAAGCTGCCACTGCCCGTGCACAAGTTGGGGTACTGAGGTACCCCTACCTTAGTACACCGACAGGAGCCCCCGGGCCTGGGCCACACACGGTGCCGAGCGCTGTTGGGCCAGGCCCAAAACAGTGCACGGGCACACGCGGCCCACGGCGCGCCGAATCCACTTCCGCATCCGCCGCGTCCCCCCGTAACGGCACGCGTCGATTGCGGCGTCGTGGGATGGGACGTGCCCACGTTCCTTCAATGGAAAGGGCGAAACGCCCCCCACTTCCCCATAAAAGCAGAGGAAGCAGGAGCGGTTCCCCTCCTTACGCTTTCATTGCATCCTCTTCTTCCTCCAGAGATCCCCTTTGCGCTCCGCCTCTACACCTCCGCCGCCGCCGGGCTCTTCGTCCCTCTTCCTCCGCCGCCTCCGCCATGGCCCCGAAGACCGAGAAGGCGAAGGCGGAGAAAGCCAAGAAGGAGAAGTCGGAGCAAGCGGCGAAGCTCGCCGCGTATCGGAAGCGGAACCTCGTCTTCCCGCTGAAGCTCAGCGCGCGGGAACTCTGGAACAAGTATTGCTTGTTCTGGTCCAAGGGAACCAAGGCGCACCCCCGCACTCAAGCTTATCCGGCCGCCGCCAAGGACAACTACCCCGGCGGGTACTATTTCTTCGCAGCCTTCTTCCACTGCGGTCTTTGCCCTCCTTTTTCCGATTTCTTCTGTGACATAATGCACACCTATGGCCTCCATCTTCTTGACTTCACCCCCAACGCCATCCTCACAATGGCGGTTTTCGCACACATGTGTGAAAACTATATAGGAATACACCCAAACGTAGCGCTGTTTAGGCATTTCTTCACCCCTAGAGCAGAGGCCGGCGCCCCCCTCTCCGGAGGAATTTCTTGGGTTTTCCGTCTGAACAAGAAGGAGTCCTACTTGCCGGGGGAGCTCCGCGGCAAGTGGGAGGAGTGGCGTGCGGAATGGTGCTGGATTGTCGAGGACCAGCCGCAATCCTTCACCGTGCCGCGCACAACGCCCATCGTGCGCGGCAGGGACTGGAGCGAGCTGGATTCGGACGACGGCAAGCTCAACGTCGCCCTCATCAGGATTCTGCGTCTCCGGACCGCTAGGCTGTCTGTCGCAGAAGTAGGCACACACTTCCTCCGCCGCCGCATCGCCCCTCTCCAAGACATGAAAAGGCCGGCCTGGGAGTACGGCAACTCGGTGGATATCATGAGGTTGCGGCCCGGGCTCAACTACAACTTCACGTCGCTGGAGCTGAAGGGGATGGTCCGGGAGCTGTTTAAGCACGACCCGGCCCACCCGGAATGGTTCAGGGGGCCCCGGGGAGTGGTGCCCCTTTGCAACAGTACGGCTTGTGATCCTCTTCGCGCGATGATGCCCGCGTGTGATTCGCACGGCGTGGACCGCACGTGGATTCCGCCCCAGCCATCAGACATTCTCAGCTTCTTCGACAACCTTGTGGAGGTGGCGAAGAACAAGAATGAGACCCGGGAGCTGACGCGGGACACCACCGACCAGGAGATAGAGTACATCGCTTCTCGGGTTGAAGAGGCCGCCGTAGCCGCAGTGGCAGGAGAGTTCGGCTACACGCCCGACGAGGCAGATGCTGCGGAGGCGTCCTACCAAGCGGAGGAGGCGGAGATCCGCAGGCTACTGCAGCTGCCTCCCGACGCGCTCGCCGGAGTCCCATCCTTGAGGCACTCCGGAATCCAGGGAATCTTGACCGAGGCCGCGGCGAGCGGCAACGCCGCCGGAGGGAACAGGGGCGCCGCAGGGAGCGGAGGCGCCGGAGGGAGCGGAGGCGCCGGAGGGAAGGAGGCCGCAGCGCAGGGCGCTGGGCCCAGCAAGCCAGCCGGGGAGGAGGAGGAGGACGCCGAGGCCGCCGAGGACTCCGGCGGGTCTACGGAGCTCTACGCCGACGACCTCTCCTCGTCGGAGACCTCCCCGCCCCGGGCAAGCCCTAGGCGGTCTCCACTGAAGCGTCTCCGCAAGACGGCGACGGGGGAGGGGGCGCAGGCGCCCCGGCAACAACCAGCTCGCCGGGCAGCGCGAGCTCCCCGGGGGAGCCAAGCTGCGCCGGGGGCGACCGGCGCACCAGCTACAGCGGAGGCGGCCCGCGCGCAGGCCACGACGGAGGCGCCCCGCAAGCAGGCCACAACAGAGGCGCCTCGCAGGCCGGCGTCGAGCCGACAGGAGTCTTCACGGGGCGGAGCGGCGGCTCCGCCCGCTCCCCGGGCCTCGGCTACCACAGGGGCTGGGCCTTCGCAGCCCCCAGCCCTAGGGACCGCCAAGCGCCCGAGGGAATCTTCGCCTCCCGCTCCTCGCGCAGACGCGCCCCAGGTGGAGTTTGACTTCTCCGCCTTGAGCGACGACGACGAGGAGGAACAGGAGTAAGCATTCGAGATCTTTATCTTCTCAAACTTCGTCTTGATTATTGTTGATGCTAATCTTGTTTTTTTGCTTTGATTTCAGGACCTTGGCCCAGCGCACGGCGAAGAAAGCCAAGGTGCCCGTGGTCGAGGTCGCGGATGACTCGCCCACCGCGGCAACTGGGGACGCGCCGGAGCCAAGTCTGCCGGACCCGAGCGCTGCTCCGAGGAGCAGCCCCCAGCGCAGCCCCCAGCGTAATTCTGGATTCTGTACTTTCGTTCGCCGGGCGCGCTTGGAGATTTTGTCTTGTTCCAGTATCTTGATATTTTTGTCTTGACTTGTGCAGAGGTGGAGCCCCAGCCGCAGGAGCGTCCGAAGGCCGCCCCCGAGGAGCCGCAGGCCCCGCCGTCCCCGCCAAGGCCGAACTCTCCGGCAAGGGAGAGCGCTCCGCCAAGGGCGGGTACTCCGCCAAGGGCGGGTACCCCGCCAAGGGCGAGCAGCCCGGCGAGGGCGGCTACTCCGCCAAGGCAGAGCTCCCCGGCCAGGGAGCCCGCCGCTGACGACGTCCGCCAAGGTAGGTCTTGTATTTTTGTCTTCTTGGCGTTGTTTCTTTTTGGATATTTGCTTGAACTTCCTTTGCTTCTTCTTCTTCTTCTAGATCCTCCTCCCCCCGAGCAGATGGAGACGGAAGTCATCGTCATCGAGGAGGAGGGCGCGCAGGGCGGCGGCGGCGACGCCCCTGTCGCCGAGGACACGGCGGGAGCCGCCAAGCCAGCTGCGCCAGAGACCGCTCCGGCTGCGGACGCAGCGGCCGGGGAGGGGGACGGCGACCGCACCGCCGGCCCGGAGGCGGCGGGAGCATCAAGTGCTGCGCCGGCCGCCGACCCCTCCGCCGGAACGGAGCAGGCCGGTTATTATCTCGAAGCCCCCAACGGCGTCTTCATCCAGGTGCCTTGGGGTTCTTCGTCGCGAGCTCCCGCGGAGGGCGAGGCCTTTGATGGGGAGGTCCTCGCCTCCGCGGGCTTGAAGATCGTCGAGGCGCCCGGCGGAAGCGAAGGGCCCGAGGAGGAGAAGCTGCTTCACCAGCTCCTGGCCCTTTACCGGGCCAGGCAGGCGAAGCTTGCTTCCCGGGAAGCCCTTGCCGCCAAGGCCGCCGCGGAGATGGAGAAGCGCGCGGCGGAGCTCAGCGCCGCCAACCAGGCTGCCCTCCGCGAGGTGGCGGAGGAGCGCGAGCGACTCGCCGGGGAGTATCAAGAGTGGTTGCTGGAGAGGGCCGAGGCCGAAGAGCAGCAGCGGCTCGCCGGGGTGGAGCTGTCCCGGTGAGAAGGAGAGCTCGCCCAGCGGAAGGTCAACCTCGACTCCCACGAGGAAGACCTTGCCGCTCGGGAGCAGGCCCTTGGCGGGGAGCTGAAGGAGGCGCGAGCTGCCGCGGCTACCGCGGAGACCGCCAAGGAGGAGCTTGCCGCCAAGGTCGCGCAGCTGGAGGAGTCGCTGAAGGCGAGCGTGGAGAAGGTCGCCGCGCTCAATATAGAGCGCGAGAAGGACGCCCACACTAACTCAGAACTCCAGGTGCGTCTTTCTAAGAGGGGCGACGAGTTGAAGGCCGCCAAGGACTCCATCGAGGATCTGGAGCTGAAGGTCTCCACACTGAAGGACTCGCTTGACGCCGCCCGGGATCGGGAGACCAAATTGAAGGAGGAGCTCCGCAAGGAGCGAGCCTTGGTGGACAGCGCCAACAAGGCGGCCGAGAACTTCCGCCGTACCATTGAGGTATGGACCGAGGACTTGGTATCTTCTGCGTCCAACATCGACCAGGAGCTGCTGGCGCTGAAAGTCGAGCATCTCATCTACTCCCCGGATCCGAACCTCCCTCACAGCGCCAAGCTCAGCCTCTTCTTCAGAGGGATCGCGCCGGCTCTTGCAGGTCTTCGGAAGAAGATCCCCGCGCAGCTGGCCGAGGAGTCGCGCCTGCTCTGCACGGGAACCTTGGAGCGCGTGCTGACGAAGATTGTATATCGCAATCCCGGCATAAACTTCACCAACGTTCTTCGCAGCCTGCCGGCCGACGCAAACATGGAGGTGTTGAAGGAGCAGGTCGCCCACATCATCGCCAAGGTGAACAAGATCTCCAGGATTGAGGGCGACCGCGTAGATTAGGCCTCCATTATCTTTATCTCTTTTTGTTGCTGCATGGGATGTTTGTGAACTCATTAATCATTGCGACAAGTTATCCTTTGTAAGATGTTTATCTTATTTTGATCAATCAGTGCAATGTTATCTTCCATGTCTTAGTCATCTACTTTGTATGCTTTTCACCCTACGCTCCCGGGGAGCTTGCCGGCAAGGGGCCTTTGCCGCGAGCGCTGAGTGCTGGACTCTGAGCAGCCTGCTGGCCAAGGTCTCACCGGCAAGCAACCTTGCCGCGGCTAGTCGCGACGCACTTAGCTTGCTGAGCGAACTCGAAAACGAAGCAAGGGCGCGACACTTGTCGCATCTCACTTAAATCGTTGAGCGTACTCGGAAACAAGACAAGGGTGCGGCTAGCTACGGGTAGGTTCCTCCGCGCACAGGTTTTCCATACAAAGTGTGATTGTTCAAGGAAGACAACTAAAATTTAAAAATTTGAACTGGCCAAATTCTAATAACTTAGCTTTCATATATTGCTTCCTTCTCGGTAAGGCTTTTCTTTCTTGAACAGCATTTGGTTCCTCCTCCATCTCCTTCCCCCCCGGCAAACTTGTGCGCGAGGAACGTTCCTTCTGCTTAAGAGGCAAAGGAAAAGAAGAGGGAAACAAGACATGGCCTTTCGGCGTGCTAATGCTTACCGGATGTGTATGTTGCACAAGATGCCAAATAACACATGCAAATAGCAAGGAAAAGCATGCAAAAGGCAAATAGCGCAAAACACAAAAACTTTACTGATGCACGGGGTCTGCGCCCGGCTTTGTACAAAGGGTTACATGCAACAGCGGCAAAGCTTGTACAAAAGGTGGTTGCCGGAGCGGATCACGGCAACTGCGCCTTATGGGTGAAACTTGCGAAGATGCTCTATGTTCCAGGAGTTGCTCACCGGTAAGCCTTCTTCGGTCTCGAGGCGGACAGCGCCGGGCCTCGTGACTTGCCTCACCCGATAAGGGCCTTCCCACTTCGGCGTCAACTTGTTGGAATTCTTGGCGGACTGAACACGCCGAAGAACAAGGTCGCCTTCCTCGAGACTCCTGGCCTTGACCTTGCGGCTATGGTAGCGACGCAAGGCTTGCTGGTATCGAGCAGCTCGTACAGCAGCCTGGAGACGTCCCTCCTCGAGGAGCAACGCATCATCTTGTCGCAGTTGCTCTTGCTCGAGCTCATCATAAGCGAGCACTCGAGGAGATCCGTATACGAGTTCCGTGGGGAGAACTGCCTCTGCTCCATAGACTAGAGCAAAGGGTGTCTGTCCGGTGGCTCGACTTGGTGTCGTTCTGATTGACCAAAGAGCCGCCGGTAGCTCCTCTATCCAATTTCTTCCGCACTTGTGCAGCCTGTCAAAGGTCCTTGTCTTGAGTCCGCGCAGCACTTCAGCATTGGCCCTCTCCGCTTGACCGTTGCTCCTCGGGTGAGCAACAGAAGCGAAACAGACCTTGGCGCCAAGGTCTTGGACGTACTGCATGAAGGTGCGACTAGTGAATTGTGTACCGTTGTCGGTGATGATCCTGTTAGGGATCCCGAAACGGCAAACAATCGACCTGAAGAACCTGACTGTTGACTGTGCTGTCACCTTTCTCACTGGCTCCACTTCTGGCCACTTTGTGAACTTGTCGATTGCAACGTACAAGTACTCAAAGCCCCCGACGGCTCGGGGGAAGGGGCCGAGGATATCGAGCCCCCAGACCGAGAAGGGCCAGGATAAAGGAATTGTTTGGAGAGCTTGAGCTGGCTGATGAATCTGCTTTGCATGGAACTAGCACGCTTCACACTTGGTTACTAGTGCAGTTGCATCTTGGAGGGCTTCTTGCCAAAAGAACCCTTGCCGGAAAGCTTTCCCGGCAAGCGCCCTTGCGCCAATGTGGTGGCCGCATATGCCTCCGTGTATTTCTGCCAACAGCTTCTGTCCATCTTCCCTGGAGATGCACTTCAGTCTGACACCATTGAGCCTTCTTCTGTACAGCTTGTTATCCACGAACTGGTACATACTTGACTGCCTGGTTATCTTCTCTATTTCTTCTGGGTCGTCGGGAAGTTCTCCAGTTTGCAGAAAACGGACGATCTGCTGCGCCCATGCCGGAGCTTGAGGCTCGACGGCAAGGACTAAAGGCATGAGGGCCGCTGCGGGAACCTCAGCTTCTACAGCGAGAACCTCTGGCTCCGCCGGAGCTGAAGGTCCCCCGGCAAGCTCGCCGGGGCGAGGCTTGTCGGGAACGCTTGCTTCAACTGCACAGACCCGAGGATCTGCAGGAGCAAACCGTTCCTCAGCGTTCTGATTGGTGATCTTGGGGACCTTGGCGGCGGTTTCAGGGAGATCCGCCGGCAAGTAGTCGCCGGAGACCAACTTTCTCTTCTTGGACTGCCCAATTGATGGTGTAACGGATGGCTGAGTCAGCTTGAGCAAGAAGGTCCCTGGTTCCACAGGTAACTTCATCGAAGCACACTTTGAAAGGCCATCTGCAATTTCATTCTGAGCTCTCGGGACGTGCTCCATTTGCAGACCTTCAAAGTGCTCCTCAAGCTTCCTCACTTCATCGACATAAGCTTCCATCAAAGGGCTCTGATAGCTCTTGTTAACTTGCCGGACCACCAACTGAGAATCTCCTCATACAATCAGCTTCCTGATCCCAAGTTCGGCCGCAATCCTGAGGCCGGCAAGCAAGCCTTCATATTCAGCAGTGTTGTTTGTCGCTTGCTCCCTGGGAAAGTGCATCTGGATAACATATTTGAGGTGCTCTCCGGTGGGCGCGATGAGTACCACGCCAGCACCGGCGCCTTGCAGCGAGAAGGCACCATCGAAATACATTACCCATTAACTTGTCGCCTCTTGTACGGGTGTACTTGTTTCTTGGGCTTCCTCATCGGGCGTCGGGGTCCACTCAGCTATGAATTCTGCCAAAGCTCGGCTCTGTATGGTTGAAGTACTTTCAAACTTGAGTCCAAAGCTCGACAGCTCCAGTGCCCACTCAACGATCCTGCCTGTTGCTTCTGGGTTGTGCAATATCCTCTTCAGCGGAAAGCGAGTGACCACTGTTATCTCATGTGCTTGGAAGTAATGGCGCAGCTTTCTCGAGGCCATGAGGAGGCCGAAAAGCAACTTTTGCACACCAGAGTACCTTGATCTAGCCCCCTGGAGAAGGGAACTCACAAAATACACTGGGCGCTGCACCATTTTCTTCCGCACTTCATCCTGTTCCTGCGCAGAGTTGTCCTTGTCGGGGCCAGAGCTTGCCGGAGCAGCCCCCTGCTTGTCGCTGGATTCGCTTGCCGGTGGCGTAGCCTCCTCGTCGGACTCCCTCTCCGCTACCAACGCAGCACTAACCACCTGGTTGGTTGCCGCTAGGTACAGCAACAACTTTTCCTGTGGTCTAGGTGCGACAAGTATTGGAGTGGAGGATAGGTACCGTTTCAAATCTTGCAGCGCTGCCTCCGCTTCCGGAGTCCACTTCATGGGACCTGCCTTCTTCAAGATTTTGAAGAAAGGTAGGGCGCGTTCTGCAGACTTCGAAATGAACCTACTGAGGGCAGCCACACAACCTGCAAGCCTTCTGACATCCTTGACGCGCTTCGGGGCCTCAATCTGCTCAATGGCTTTAATCTTGTCGGGGTTGGCTTCAATACCCCTCTGTGACACAAAGAATCCGAGAAGCTTGCCGGAGGGAACTCCAAAGACGCACTTCTCGGGGTTCAACTTGAGCTGTATTCTGCGCAGGTTCTGAAATGTCTCTTCCAAATCTTGGATCAGGGTTTCTTTGCTCTTACTTTTCACCACGATGTCATCCATGTAAGCCTCTACATTTATGTGGATCTGTGGCTCGAAAGCAGTGTACACTACCCTTGCAAACGTTGATCCTGCATTCTTCAGTCCAAATGGCATGCGTATGAAGCAATAAGTGCCACATGGAGTGATAAATGCGGTCTTCTCTTCATCCTCTTTGGCCATAAAGATCTGGTGGTAGCCTGAATATGCATCAAGAAAACAGAGTAGCTCACATCCGGCAGTGGAGTCAACAATCTGGTCAATGCGCGGCAAAGGGAATGGATCCTTGGGACATGCTTTATTCACATCGGTGAAGTCTATACACAGTCTCCATTTCCCGTTGGCCTTGCGCACGACGACTGGATTTGCTAACCACGTCGGATGGATCACACCTCTAACTAGGCCTGCTGCCTCTAACTTCTTGATCTCTTCGTTGATAAATTCTTGGCGCTCCACGGCTTGCTTCCTCACTTTCTGCTTGATGGGCCGCGCATGAGGACAAACAGCAAGCTTGTGCTCAATTACCTTCCTGGGAACGCCGGGGATGTCAGATGGTTGCCAGGCAAACACATCGACATTCGCCCGCAGGAAGGCAACGAGCGCGCTTTCCTATTTGCTGTCAAGCGTGGCACTGATGGTGAAGGTACCACCAGTGCCGTCCTCCTTGGCGGACACCTTCTTGGTTGCCGGAGGGGCGGCCATTCCCTTCTTACACTTGCCGGTGGAGCTCGATGGGACGTCCTCGACGGCGACGCAGCACTCCGAAGAGGTGCGGTTGCCGGAGTGGGCCCCAGAGCGCTTGCCGGACTTGGTCTTCGTCTTCTTCCCCCCGGGAGCTTCAGCGGCAAGTGTATCTTTCTCTGCCGCAGCTGCCGCATCCCGGTAGATCTTGTCGGCGCAGACAAGCGCATCTTTCTTGTCGCCGTGGACAGTGATGACGCTTATCGGCCCCGGCATCTTGAGTACATTGTAGGCATAATGGGAAGCTGCCATGAACTTGGCGAGGGCAGGACGGCCAAGTATTCCATTGTATGGCAATGGAATATCGGCGACGTCGAAAGTGATGCGCTCAGTTCTGAAGTTGAGCTCCCCGCCAAAGGTCACCGGCAGAGTGATCTTCCCCTTGGGCTTGCTCCTTCCCGGGTTGATTCCTTGGAAAGAACCGGTCTCTTCGAGCTCGCCATCTGGGATTTGGAGTTTCTTGATCACAGCAGAGGAGATCAAGTTCAGCCCGGCCCCGCCGTCAACCAACATTTTGGTGACCTTGAGGTTGCGGATGGTGGGTGAGACCAGCATCGGCAAGCACCCGACCGCAGTGGTGCGGTCAGGGCGATCCTCAAGATCAAAAATGATGGGCGTGTTGGACCATTTGAGGAGCCTGCGCGACTCCACGGGCGGCTCTGCTGCATTCACCTCACGCACCCACTGCTTTAGCTGACGGTGGGAGGTGTGCAGAGAGGCGCCACCGTCGACGCACAGGACCTCCGTGGCCTTCTGGAACTCCTGCTCGCTGTTATCCTCGTCCTCCATGTCTTCGTCGTCGTCTTCTTCATCCTTGTCGCGGCCCCGGGGAGGTCGGTCACCTTGCCGCTGCTTGGCCTTGCCGCGGCGTCCTCCCCGGCCATTGAATGGCCGCTTCTTGCTTGGCTCCCCGCCGCCACCTTGGGCCTTCTCCTTGTCGCGCCTCTCGTACTCAGCCTTCTGCTGCTCGACGAGGTACTCGACGCGTTTGCAGTTGGAGAGGTCGTGGCCCTTGGTGCGGTGGATCTTGCAGTATTGCTTGTCGGAGCCGTCCTGCTTGTCGGCCGCCGCTACAGGGGCAGGCTCCTTGCCGGAGCCGCCAGCCTGTGTTTGCTTGGCGGGAGCCTCCTTGCCAGACTTCTCGACGACAAGCACCTCCTTCTTGTTCTTCCTTCTGTTGTTCCGCCGCCGGCCCTTCTTTGCCGGGGCGGCGTCGTCGCTGTCGCTTCCTCCTGCGCCAGCATCCTCCCCGGGGAGTCTCCTCCCCTCTTCTGCGCGTGCGCACTTGTCAGCCAGAGCATAGAGCTCGCTGACATCCCGAATCTTGGTCATCGCCATTTCTTCACGCATGCGGCGGTTACGCACGTTCTGGTGGAACGCGCTGATAACCGCGGCAGGGTGGACATCAGGGATGTTGTGCTGCACACGGCTGAAGCGTTGGATGTACTTGCGCAGGGACTCTCCTTCCTTCTGGGCCAAAATGTGGAGATCGCTCTCCTGGCCGTGGGGTTTGTGGCCGCCCGTGAAGGCGCCAACAAACTGATGGCAAAGGTCTGCCCAAGAAGAAATGGAGCCTTCCGGCAAGTGCATAAGCCAGGAACGAACGTTCGGCTTAAGCACGAGCGGGAAGTAATTCGCCAAAATCTTCTCGTCGCGCCCCCCGGCAGCCTGCACCGCGATGGTGTAGACACTGAGAAATTCCGAGGGGTGCGTCTTGCCGTCGTACTTCTCCGGTACGTCGGGCTTGAAATTCTTCATGCTGGGCCACTGGACGCGCCGTAGCTCACGGGTAAACGCAGGACAGCCTGCCGCGTACGGCAAGTCGCCTGGTTCACCGGGCGCGCGCGCGTCGACAGCGTCCCCAGCCCTCTGGTCCGATTGTCGCCGAGCTTCTCGGCGGCGCTCGATTGTTGTTCGAGCGTCTTCTTGTCGCCGGTCGTCGAGGACCTGGCGCTGGTCCCGACGGGCCCGCGGATCCGACGATGTCGTGGAGCCGTCGTCGGCGTTGTTCCGGCGGGGTGGCATCTTCTGCTTCCGCGGCGGGGAGTGCATGCTTGTCGCATCCCCGGCGGTCTTGTCGCCGTCGGCCTTCGTCTTCTCAGCTTGCCGCGGCCGCGAGGCCGCCGGCTGCTGTGGAGAATCGTTGTTGGCGAAGGCTATCAGGCTCTGGATGGTGGCCCTCCAGTCTTCGGCCTTGTCTGCCGCTGGAGGGAAGTCGAGGAGCAGTTGCGCCCTTGCGAGCGCTTCTGCTGGAGTGGAGGGGAACGGGGGCGAGCGGTGCGAGGAGCGGGATATGCTCGGACTTCTAACAGCGTTAGAAGGAGCACGGTCCCGCCCCGGCGCCTTCGCTTTGCTTGTGCCCGGACGGTGGTCCGGGGCATCCCGCGAACCTCCGGTTTGTCCTTGGCCCAACAAGCGGATGCCACCTCCTGTGACATGGCGCTGCTGGGTTGTCGTGTGCTGAGATGGACGCGGCGCGTCCACGGAGACCGAGGCTCGGTCGTCCGTCCTGTCCTTGGATTTGGTGGCGCCGCGAGTGTCCTCGCCGGCGACCACCCTTCCGACGGCGTCTCCCCCGCCCACCGTTGGCTCTGGTGGCGGCGGATGAGACGCAGACGGGCCTCCGACCTCCGAAGCCTTCTTCTTCGGGGCCATGGTGCTGTTGCTGATGAAGTTGCTGACGAAACTGGAGAGGTTGGTGAAGAATGCGCCCGCGCGAACGCCGGATCAGATTCGCACAACCTCGACGCCCCCTACCTGGCGCGCCAAAGATGTCGGGGGAAACTGTCCACCACGAACACCTATGGGACCGGAGCCCCTTGTCTGTGCGGTACGAGGGCGGAGGGAGCACGAAGAGCAGATCGTAGCGAGCACGCGGGCAGTTTTACCCAGGTTCGGGCCGCGGTAGACGCGTAAAACCCTACTCCTGCTTAGTTGTGTATTGAGTTGGAGAGCTCGGGAGCTCGAAGAAGCAGCTACACCGAGCGTATGAGCGATCTAGGTTCCGAACCCCCTCCACGTTGTGCATGGGCCTCCTTTTATAGTGCAAGGGGTCACCGACAGGTGTCAACGTAGGAGAAAGGGGTAAAAACGTAAAAGAGGTGGTAGTTGTAACAGTGCGGGAATAGTGGAGCTACAGTGCGCGAACAGTGGTCGCCACCTACTTTGACAGTGGGGGACAAGGGCATTTAATGCCCGTCGCCGTCGACCCCAAAAGCTCCCGCCCTTACGTCTCCGTTCGCCACGGCGATGGCTTCACCACCGTGGAGTGCCACCGTGTCCCCCAGGCTGCACAGCCATCCGCCACGCGTCCCTGGGATGGCCCCAGGGCGACGCGTGGGCCGATGAGCTGGAGCGCGGGCACACAGCACAACTCTCCCGGCAAGCACCTTGCCGGGGTCTTGATCTTGCCGGGCCCGGGAGCTTGCCGGGCTCTGAAGCTTGTCGCTCCCCGGACCCTCGCCGGGACGCATATAGCGCCGAGGCGTGTCTTCTATGATGTAATCTTCTAGTCTTCCTGGCAAGCTCCTCTTGCCAGGGCCTTGCGTGAGTGAGGTAACCTTGAGCCTAGGACGGCCTTCCCGACAAGCTCCGCTTGCCGGGGTCTCGATCTTCTGTCTTGTATACTTTGTTTTTGAATGGTTTGATATGGAGCAGGAAGGTCTCCGGCGAGCACGCGGTAAACCCTGCCGCGGGAAGCTGCCACTGCCCGTGCACAAGTTGGGGTACTGAGGTACCCCTACCTTAGTACACCGACACGCAGTACCTCCCCCAAGCTTTAGGGAGGGACTCATCCTGCAACTGTTTAAAATTATAAATTCTTTGTAAAGCAGCATGTTGCATATGAGCAGGAAAGTACTTATCAACAAAAGAGTGAGCTAAGTCTTGAGGACTCTTAATAGAACCGCATGGGAGTGAATCATACCATGCTTTAGCACCTTCCTTCAAGGAGAAAGGAAGAAGCTTGGTCACATAAAAGTCGCGTATCTTCTCATCTGTGATAAACAGGCTACCTAGCTCACCAAGTTTAGTTAGGTGTGCAATAGCATCATCATTTTCTCTGCCATAAAAGGGGTCAGCTTCAACCATAGGTATAAGTGAAAGATCAACAGAGAAATCAAAATCAGGATCATCAATGCATATAGGAGATGTAGCAAACTCAGGATTAGGAACGGTTTTGTTTTTCAAGGAGTGTTTTTCAAATATTTTCTTAATAACTTCAGGGTCAGAGCCATCAAACTCTGTCAGTTCCCTGCATAAATCTTCATCAAGTATATAATAATCATCATCAAGGAGCCTCTCCTGAAGTTTACTCAATTCAGGAAAATCATAAGTTTCACCAATAGGGTAGCGAGTAACAGGAAGTTCAATTCCATATTTTTCAGCAGCAGCAGTAATTTGTTTCTCAAGAGCATAACCAAGCGAACTAATATCATCATCAAAAGTAGTAGAAGCATCATCAAGAGTATCAGACATAGTAACAGATTCAATAGGAGCATCATGTGGTGGTGGTGAGGCAAACTTACTCATAACAGAAGGTGAATCAAGCGTAGCACTAGTGCTCAGAGCAGTACCTCTTCTTGTAGTGGATCGTAAGATCAGAACCTTGGGGTCTCCTTTCTTACCCATAGTGAATAAAGTGCAGCAGGTAGGATACCTCAAGTAGACTTGTAAATATTGCTATGCTCCCCGGCAACGGCGCCAGAAAAGGGTACTTGATAACCCTCAATCGTAAGGGATCGAGATAGTCTTCGCGGGTAAGAATAACCCAATTTATTGATTCGACACACGGGGAGCCAAAGAGTATTTATAAGCTTTAACAATTGAGTTGTCAATTCAACCGCACCTAAAATATACTAACTTGCAACAAAAGATAAGTGGTAACAGTGATATGATAGTGATGATAGTAATAGTAAAAGTAAACAGCAAAAGTAAATAGCAGTAGTAAATGGCAAAAGTAGCAACTAGTGACAAACAAGGTTTAAAATATTGTAGGCTAGGGAGATGGATGGTTGGGTGTTGCATGGATGAGATAGATTCTAACTTGGGGCACGGCACACGGAAAAGTAATGATCATCTAGGCAAATATCAAACATTAGGCATGTATCCCGTATGTAGTTGTACGTGCTTGCAATAAGAACTTGCACAACATCTTTTGTCCTACCATCCCGCTACGAACGGGGCCAAAAGGAATAAATGGATATTAAGGTGCTCCTGTCAAAGAGCACCGAAACAAAGCAATGAACTCAATGGATACATGTAATCCTCAAACTACGGACCATCCCCTTTGGTGTCCCAAGCTGTCACTTTTGGGATCGCCGGTTCCGAACCGTAACAGGTGCATACAACTCATAGATAGGATCAAGAACACAAATATATTCATGCAAACACATATGGTTCAGATCTGAAATCATGGCACTCGGGCCCTAAGTGTCAAGCATTAAGAATAACAAGTTGTAGCAAAGATGATAAACACCATACTAGATGATAGGCAACATGCCCCCAACAATCTGACGAACTATTACATGATCTAACTCATCCAATCCCTACCATCCCCTTCGCCTACAGCAAGGGAATTACTCACACATGAAGGGGGAAGTCATGGAGGGATGATGGAGTGGTGATGATGATGACGATGGCGACGATCTCCCCTCTCCGGAGGCCAAATCAGCCTCCAGATTAGCCCTCCCGAAGAAGAACAGAGGGTGGCGGCGGCTCCGCGACGAAAAACAGCGAAAGGACTTCCGATCTGGGGTTTCTGCATCGAGAGGAAAAATACGGGCTAAAGTAGGGCACCAGGGGTGTGGGGCCCACCCAGGCGCCCCCCGGCGCGGCCCAGGGGGCGCGCCCACAGGGCGCCTGGGCACCCCCTGGCCCCCCTCTGGCCCCACTTCTGGCATTTTGTTTCTTCGGGTGCGTGGATTTTTTGTGATTTTTCATGGATTTTTCTGAGATGCTTAAAAATCCGTTTTCCTGCACACAAATAAACCATACAGGCAGCTCTGCTGAAAACAGCGTCAGTCCGGGTTAGTTTAGTCCAAATCATGCAAGAATGAGGTCAAAACAATATCAAAAGTGTTTGGAAAAGTAGATACGTTTGAGACGTATCAAGCACTAACTTACGAGTTTAGAGCGAGAAGAGAACAAGTGCCAACGATCGCCAAGTTGATCACGAAGTGATCCTAACTACTCACGCTCAAACATAACCCCACCGTGTTCACTTCCCGAACCCCTTCAGAAAGAGACCATCACGGTTACTCACCCAGGTAGTGTATTTAAGAACATGGTGTCAAGTTATCTACAACCGGATATTTACAGATTCCCATCTGCCACATAACCGCGGGCACGGCTTTCGAAAGATCAATCCCTGCAGGGGTATCCCAACTTAGCCTATCACAAGCTCACGATCTGCGGAGTCGCAACTCCAAGGTGGGAAGACCAGAGTATTCTCGGAATCCCGTGCTCAAGATAATCCGACAAAGGTAAAACTAATCCAGCAAGACCTCCTGGCGTGCCGACACCCTGACAGTAGCCGTGTGTATCTAGTCTCAGGCCACGACCGGATGGGTCAAGCTACGGGTGTATACCAGCCCTTGAGTTTCCCCGAGGTGGCCCCGCAGCACGCCCAGTTTGGACGTTACTCATGAGGAGCACTGGCCCAGGTTGTTAATTAAGAACTCGGGTTTGCAACGCCCTATGCAAGTTTTAGTTATTAGGCAAATGTAAAACCAATGTTGGGCCTTGCTGGAAAAGCTTTAGCGCTAAGCGGGTTATCGAGGGGGGCCCATAAACCCCAACCGTGTTAGGGACACAAAATCAAGGAACATAACACCGGTTTAACGGTTCCTAGGGTGGCATGAGTGGAACAAAACACCAAGCAAGAGGCTTAGCCTTCCACCCATTACCAATATATAGATCATTTAGTTGAACAGATTATATATTGTGATACCCCAACAATAACTTCATCATGAAGCAAGAATCTTCAAATCTTCACCTGCAACTAACAACGCTATACGAGGGGCTGAGCGATGCTTATGTAGCCAAACAACGGTTTGCTAGGTGGGTGGTTAGAGTGTTTCATGGCAACAATAGGGGGGCTCACAAATAGACATAGGCATCGAGGCAATATCTAAAGAGTGAGACATCTAGCATAGGCAAAGATAGTAGTGATATCTGGGTATGGTCATCTTGCCTGTTGATTCCACGGAGGGATCGTAACCTTGCTCCTCAAACTCAGCCTCGGTAGGAACCTCGTACTCTGAATCGGCTCCCGGCTCTACCCAACACAAGAACACAACAACGGCACAATATCAAACATGGTGCAATGCACAATCAACATGATGCAAGTCATAACAAGGGATGCGAGTATGATGTGTGTATGCATGTGGATACTCTTGAGCCTAAGGAGAAGATGATGGAAAAGGCCTTATCTCGGGAAACCAAGCAAGCCACTGGATAGAGGAGAAGATTTTTGTTATCGATATAAAGATCACCAGAAACGGACGCACAGTTTGCAAATGGCAAGCAAAACAATATTCATGCAAAACTGCAGTTTACAGCAATATGGCATCTTTGGAGCAAATAATAATTATGCTACAGCACTCAAACATGGAGACGAAGGGCATGGATGTGAAATAGACATGATACTTAACAAGCATGAACTTAGAACACACCCAAAAAACTACTGGAACACAATTAACCAAGCATGGCAAATTGCAATAAATTTACAGAATTCTCAGACTTTGTGAAAATTACAAGGCATGGCAGAATTACAATGGATAGGCATGTTTACAAGCTTGTGCAACTCAACTCAAAGCTTGGCATGGCAAGTTAAGGTAACACACTGCAAGAAGACATATTTGAGAAGCTACTCAAAGCAATAACATGCTTATAGGATGCTTGGAACACTAGCTACACTCGTGGCAAAACTGAACTTGTTGACAACATGCTGACAGCTACATTTTATAGTCACTTGAGAGCATGAAAACAACAAGTTACAGCAAGCCATCATGCAAACAAAGGCATGGCAATAACATACATAACATGCTCTTCAAGAATAACCACATGGCTACTTCTACAACATACTAGAACATGTCCCAAACACCAGGGCAAAAGTGCAAAAGTTTATCTAGACTTAGCAAAATCTGGGAATGCTGACAAATAAATTTTATAGCCACTTGAGGGCCTCATAATAACAATCTACAGCATGGCATCATGGCAAACAAGTGCATGGATAGCTAGAGCATGACATATACTTCAAGGAACATCCACTGGACAACCCTAAACATGCACAACAAAGCCGGTGGCATCAAGGATACATGTCATAAAAATTACCAGATTCACACTTAGCAGAAATTTATAAACATGATGACATGTTAACAAGCTTGTTTCACTCATATCAAGACATATCATGGCATGAAAACGAATCTATCATGTAGATCATATACTCAAGAGCAAAACTCATGTTGACACCTATCTCATATGACACATGGATGAATAAGCACAAGCAAGACAAAACATGATCTCATAACAAGTGCAGAAACTTATCAGCCAAATGCACTTTTGCAACAGGGATAAACATGGCAATATGACACCTAACATGAATGTTACATCAACCATCATGTAGAGCATTTCACAACGAAGATCTTGACATATCATTCACTCCATTCGGACTAACATGCACAAAGTTATTAGCTCACGAACATGGCAACAAATTTACACAGACAACAAGTTACAGCAACATGCACTCTTGCCACGAAGGTTAAGTCAACAAGATGAACTCTAACATGCATGAAACTGGTACGAACATGTAGAGCACGACGAGACGAACATCTCGACATATCATACGCGCAAAACGGAGCTACGAGCACGAAGTTATCACATGGTGAAGGAGGCAACAAATTTACACATCCGGGGACTTAGTGGAAATTTATACCTCCGAAAAAGTCAACGGGGCGGATCCGTGCGGGACGGGGAGATTCGGCTCGGGGGCAGGCATTTGGTTGGCGGAACGGGTGGATCTCGTCCACCCGGATCCAGATCCGGGGCGGCTCACCGGAGCTTGGCCGGCGGCGGGGCCAGGGACGACGCCCGGCGGCGGGGCGCGCCGGCAGGAGGAGGCGGCGGACGGGGCCGGCCGAGGCGGCGCGGGCGGCGGCCGGAGGTGGCGCGGGCGAGGTGGGCCATGGGGGCCGGCCTCGGGCCTCGGCGGTGCGCGGCGGCGGGGAGCCCAGCGGAGACACGTGGCAACAGCGGAGTGGAGGAGGCGGCGGCGGACAAAGGAGCTCGGGACTAGGGTTTTTCCCGAAATTTCGGAGGAGGGGGCTAATTTATACATTTTGGGAGCTAAGAAGGTCCAAATGGGGAGCGGTTTTCTCCCACACGTTCACGATCCGACGACCGAGAGGATGGGAGTGGTTGTGCTGAGTTGGTGGGCTGCTGTGGAGGGGGTCTTGGGCCAAAAGAAGAGGAGCTTTTAGCCCACTAGGTTAACCATTGGAGTATCAAACGATCTCCAAACGCGATGAAACTTGACAGGCGGCCTACACATACTAAAACAACAATGCACGACAAGCCTCACCTCATTCCGGGAACATTACATGGCCACACACGAAAGAAGGACTCGGGGGTGCCACGGGCACGTGTGTGAGTGTCGGAACTCGAAATGGACAACGGGAAGAGACGAGCGGGACCGGGTGCAAGTGACAACACGAATGCAATGCAATGCACATGATAACAAGACATGGATGAAATGCACACACGCACACGACAAAACAAAGAAACCCGAAATGAAAGAAGAGCCCAGAATGGAATTGATTAAGACAACGAAGATTATATTGCCATAAATGGAAGGTGTCACATATGGGCTGTTACAAACTCTCCTAACACTACAAAAAGATCTCGTCCCGAGATCTAGGACTGGAAGAAGGAGGGATACTCGGAATGAAGGTGATCTTCTCGTTCCCACGTAGCTTCTCGGTCGGTATGGTGTGACCACTTCACTTTCAAGAATTTGATGGACTTGTTGCGGGTCTTGCGCTCAGTTTCTTCAAGAATAGCAACAGGGTGCTCACGATAAGACAAGTCTTGTTGAAGATCAATCTCCTCGAACGGAATGGTGCGTTCAGGTGTCTTGAAGCACTTTGCAGAGTTGAGACACGTGAAACACATCATGAACATTTGCAAAGTTGGAGGGAAGCTCGATTTGGTAGGCTAGATCGCCTCTCTTGACAAGAATCTTGAAAGGGCACACGTATCTAGGAGCAAGCTTGCCTTTGATACCGAACCTCTGGGTGCCCTTCATAGGAGAAACACGGAGATAGACATGGTCTCCAATGTCGAAAGCCAAGTCACGATGCTTGCCTTCATAGTAGCTCTTTTGACGCGATTGCGTGGCTTTGAGATTCTCACGTATGACTTTGCACATTTCTTCGGCTTTTGAGATCAAATCATTTCCAAGAAGTTGACGTTCACCAGTCTCGGACCAGTTGAAAGGGGTACGGCACTTTCTGCCATAGAGGATTTCAAAAGGAGCTTTGTCGGCACTTGCTTGAAAACTGTTGTTGTATGAGAATTCGGCAAACGGGAGACAATCTTCCCATTTCATACCGAAAGAGATGACACAAGCTCTCAGCATGTCTTCGAGGATCTAGTTCACTCTTTCGACTTGACCACTAGTCTGAGGGTGAAACGCCGTGCTGAAGCGAATTTTTGTGCCGTTGGCTGACTGAAAGGAGTCCCAGAACTTGGATGTGAACAAACTTCCACGGTCTGAGGAGATGACTTGAGGAATGCCATGCAAAGAAACAATTCTGGCGGTGTACAGCTCTGCCAGCTGAGCTGCGTTGATGGATTCTTTGACGGGAAGGAAATGAGCTACTTTAGTTAGCTTGTCAATCACTACAAAGATAGCATCATTTCCCTTCTTGGACTTAGGAAACCCAGTGACGAAATCCATTTCAATGTGATCGAATTTCCACTCGGGAATAGGTAGAGGTTGAAGGAGACCGGCTGGACGTTGATGCTCTGCCTTCACCCTTCTGCGGACGTTCACATTCATTCACGAATTGGGCAATATCCCTTTTCATGCGAGTCCACCAATATGATTGCTTGAGGTCTTGGTACATCTTAGAACTTCCGGGATGAATCGAGAGGAGGGAGTCATGTGCTTCGTTCATTATGAGCTTCCTGAGATCACCCTTGGGAACCACAATTTTGTCCTCAAAGAACAAGGTGTCTTTCTCATCAACGCGATAGCACTTGTATTTGGGAGTACCCTTAGCAATACCATGTTTCACTTTCTTCACCATAGCATCACTGAGTTGGGCCTCACGGATTTGATCTTCCAAGGTAGGAGCAACTTGAAGGTTTGCAAGAAAGCCTTGCGGAACAACTTGGAGGTTGAGCTTCTTGAATGATTCACAAAGTTCAGGCTTGAACGGTTTGAGAAGGAGACTATTGCAATATGCCTTTCTGCTCAAGGCATCTGCAATAACATTGGCCTTGCCAGGTGTGTACTCAATGCTTGGATCATACTCTTGGATCATCTCAACCCAACGAGTTTGGCGAAGGTTAAGGTTTGGTTGTGTGAAGATGTATTTCAAGCTCTTGTGATCGGTGAAAATGTCCACTTTTCTGCCCAACAGAAGGTGTCTCCACGTGATCAAGGCATGTACAACTGCTGCCAGCTCGAGATCATGTGTGGGGCAATTCTTCTCATTAGGTTTCAACTGACAAGAAGTGTATGTCACAATCTTGTTGTCTTGCATGAGAACACCACCAAGACCTTGCAATGAAGCATCACAAAAGACTTCATAAGGCTTGGACTCATCCGGAGGAGTAAGAACCGGAGCAGAAATGAGCTTCTCTTTGAGTGTTTTGAATGCCACATCACAATCAGGAGTCCAGGAGTATTTGACATTCTTCTGCAACAGGTTGGAAAGAGGCTTGTCAATCTTGGAGAAGTTCTCAACGAACCTTCTGCAATAGCTAGCGAGACCAAGGAAGCTTCGGAGTTGCTTGACATTCTGCGGGGGTTCCCAGTTGACAATAGATTCAACTTTCTCAGGGTTCACCGAAATGCCCTCGGCAGAGATAATATGGCCAAGATATAAGATTTTATCCAGCCAGAATTCACATTTAGAGAACTTCGCATAGAACTTGTGTTCACGGAGCCTGTCAAGGACCAAACGGAGGTGCTTGGCATGATCTTCTTCATTCTTGGAGAATACCAAGATATCATCCAGATAGACGAGAACAAATTCATTGGTGTAGGGGTTGAATATGAAGTGCATCATCCTCGAGAAAGTGGGTGGAGCATTTGCAAGGCCGAAAGACATGACCGTGTATTCATAGGAACCATAGCTTGTTCTAAATGCGGTCTTGTGAATATCCTCTTCACGGATACGAATCTGATGGTAACCCATCCGGAGATTGAGCTTTAAGAACACCTTTGCTCCTTTGAGCTGCTCGAACAATTCATTGATATTGGGGAGTGGATACTTGTTCTTTATTGTCTTCTTGTTCAATGGTCGGTAATCAACGCAAAGGCGTTCCGTTCCATCCTTCTTCTTGACAAATAGAACACCACAGCCACAAGGAGAAGTACTAGGCCTGATTAGACCCATACGTTCTTGATCATCGAGTTGTTTCTTCAGTTCCTTCAACTCATCAGGGGAAAGCTTGTATGGACGCCGACATGTTGGCTTGGTACCGGGCTCGAGTTCAATGACGAATTCAACTTAACGATGGGGAGGCATGCCTGGAAGCTCTTCAGGGAAAACATCTTCATATTCATTAACCACCGGAATCTGAGAAATGGCATTAATCTCGCCCTTGTCATTGAGAGAGAATAGCCTGATTGTGTTATCTCGAGAGGCGAAGATAATCACGTCTTCGTCGGGATGAGTAAGTTTGACTTCCTTATTTGCACAATCAATGTTTGCATCATGCTTGGAGAGCCAATCCATCCCAAGAATAAGATCAATGTCGGAGTTGCTGAGAATAACTGGAGAAACCAGAAAACTATAATCACCCATGTGAATAGATATATCCGGAGCATACAAGCTAGAATTCATTTGTTTACCCAGAGAAGTAATTGATAACTCCCTTGGTAAAGCCACTGTGCCCACATTGTGCTTGGATGCAAATGGATATGACATGAACAAATGTGATGCACCAGAATCAAACAAAACTTTAGTAGGTTTAAGGTTAACTAGAATATTACCAAGTATCACATCTGAAGAATTCTCTGCTTGAGCTGCATTCATCAGATTCACTCTTGCAACCCTGGGATTGTGCTTGACAATAGCAGTGCTGACAGGTGGAGGAGGCGGAAGGCGCCTTGGGTTGGGCCACTTGTTGGCATAGTGACCCTTCTGAGTACACTTGTTGCAAATCACTTCTGAGAGAGGACGGTGATAAGGACCACTTGATCTTGAAGCTTGAAACTGTGGCTTGGAATGATTGCTTGGGTTGGGTGGGTGGGAGAAACCACGGCCACCTGAGTGCTTGTTGTTGTTTGGAGGACGGAGCACTGGAGGAGGCGGTAGCCGGAACTTCTACTGCTTGGCAACCACTTGGGAAGAAGAGGAGGAGTGAACAGCATCATTGATCCTCTTTTTGGAAGCTTTAATCTTGAGCTGAGCTGCCTCTTGCTTGAGAGCCATATTGTAGAATTGGTCAAATTTATCCGGCTCGAACAAGGTGAGAGCTAGTTGGAGTTCATCTTTAAGACCACCACGAAACTGATAAATCTTGCTCTTGGCATCTGGGATGTCTTGCTTGGCATAACGAGCAAGATTCTGGAACTTGACATTGTATTGATAGACGGACATGGTGCCTTGCTTCAGGTTGCGGAATTGCTCACGCATGCCTTCAATGACACTGGTTGGAATGTGGTGAGAGCGGAAATCCTTGCAGAAGTTCGTCCACGAGATCTCACGTCCACCTCTGGAATCTTTGTAATATTGCCACCAATCAGCAGCTTGGTCTTTGAGTTGGAAAGTGGCAAACTTGACATAATCCTCAGGTCTCATGTTACTGCATTCAAAGTGCCTTTTGATATCTGTGATCCAGTCTTCAGCATCTAGCGGATCCACACAGTAACTGAACGACTTCGGTTGGTTTGGCAGGAATTGGTTGAGAGTCGCAAAGTGAGGTTGATTGAACAGATTGCCTTGGCCATGGTTCCCATGATTGCCTTGATTTGCTTGGAAACTCTGCATCATCTGCATGAGCATCAGAGTGTTCTGGTTGGTTTCTTGCATAATCGCTCTCCATGCCTCAGACGGAGGAGGAGGGGAAGGAGGACGCTCTTCTTCACCCTCTTGGTTAGGGTTGGGAACCCTCTTGGGAGCCATCCTGAATTTGATGACAACCGTTAGCCATTGATGGAAAAAAAAATAAGCTGAATCAACGGCTAGAAATTTGCAACATAAGTCTTCACAGTGAACATTCGAACAAAATGAACGAATGAATTCCATAGTTTAATGGTACAACAATCTTATCGAGAAGCCACTTGGGAGAACAAAAGATAAAATAAAAAACAACAAGGAGCAGATGGAACAAATACATGATAGAAGCTTTGTCCCACATGTTCGTGTTGAATGCCCCATGGAACGTGTTACAAAGGGTGTTGCAATCCCCGAAACAACATAGCCAAGGACCCTTTAAGATGCAACTCCCAATTGGAACATCGCCCATGAAACCTCTTCACTCGATGTTGAACCCCAAACCTCATACCATGCACTCGTTGGAAGAATGCCTACGAGCTACTAGAAGAACCCACCTATTAATTCCCGAAGGTTTCTGGTTATGCAATCAGGTGTTGGGGATACAGGGGAACCACCGCGCACTCGACTCTAATCCTACATCCAGCTGTATCCATCCTTCAACACATAACCAGCTATCCTCGGAAACTGTTTACCTCGGACCTCCGAAACGCATCCGCTATACAAGCTGCGGCAATACTCTAGGACTATCTCCCCAGTACTGGGTGATGTCAGGGTTATCTCACCACTAACCGCATAGAAGAGTTTTCGATGTCGGCCGTCTTAAGTATTCTAGAACCGCTGTGATACATTTGTGACGACAACACCTCGGAGCTGAACTCCCCGGGACACTGCCACAACCCCTAAATGACAGGAGACATCGAGAACAATGTTCTCGTCACAAAGATATCGGAACAATCCAAACAATACTCGCGTGATCCTAGAAGAGATAGAACAACGTCAGGAATCCTCACCAGAGCGATGAAGGGATGAGGAGTAAAAATAAATCCTACTCTCCGATATATATAGGACTCAAAACATTTTTTTGTGTGTGTGCCTAGACTCAACCGTCAACGATTCGATCAATCAGGGGGCTCCTAGGTCGGAGAAGGCTCTGAATACCAACTTGTAATGCCCAGTATGTGACTATGTCTCCCACGTGTTGAGGCACGACTTAAAGACATAATCACATACTAGAATGATCTCAAGTATGGTATCTTTGCACAACTCATGTAAAAGGAGGGATGAAAGTGTAAAATAGTAGTTGGCTTACACTCGCCATGTCACACAATGAAATACATTAACATACATCATCCGAATAACAACAGAGTCCGACTACGGACGAAATCCAAACGAAAGATACCATAAAACATCACAAGGTCCCGATCATCCTAGTAAGAGCCCTACTGATCCTCGGGATAAGACACATAGTAACGTCCACGCTCTTCATCAAACTCCCAATACAGCTATGAACCACCACCTGTGTAGTTCTCAACGGTACCTGCATCTGGTGTTGTGTTGAATCTGTGAGCCACAGAGGACTTAGCAATCCCGTTCCCGAGTAGCAATACTATCAAAGCCTTGGGTGTGGAAAATGCTTAAAACAAGGTTGCAGCAGCACTAAGCACTAACTTACGAGTTTAGAGCGAGAAGAGAACAAGTACCAATGATCGCCAAGTTGATCACGAAGTGATCCTAACTACTCACGCTCAAACATAACCCCACCGTGTTCACTTCCCGAACCCCTTCGGAAAGAGACCATCACGGTTACTCACGCAGGTAGTGTATTTAAGAACATGGTGTCAAGTTATCTACAACCGGATATTAACAAATTCCCATCTGCCACATAACCGCGGGCACGGCTTTCAAAAGATCAATCCCTGCAGGGGTGTCCCAACTTAGCCATCACAAGCTCACGATCTACGGAGTCGCAACTCCAAGGTGGGAAGACCCGAGTATTCTCGGAATCCCATGCTCAAGATATTCCGAAAAAAGTAAAACTAATCCAGCAAGACCTCCTGGCGTGTCGACACCCTGACAGTAGCCGCGGGTATCTAGTCTCAGGCCACGACCGAATGGGACAAGCTACGGGTGTATACCAGCCCTTGAGTTTCCCCGAGGTGGCCCCGCAGCACGCCCAGTTTGGACCAACACTCATGAGGAGCACTGGCCCGGGTTGTTAATTAAGAACTCGGGTTTGCAACGCCCTATGCAAGTTTTAGTTATTAGGCAAATGTAAAACCAATGTTGGGCCTTGCTGGAAAAGCTTTAGCGCTAAGTGGGTTATCGAGGGGGGCCCATAAACCCCAACCGTGTTAGGGACGCAAAATCAAGGAACATAACACCGGTTTAACGGTTCCTAGGGTGGCATGAGTGGAACAAAACACCAAGCAAGAGGCTTAGCCTTCCACCCATTACCAATATATACATCATTTAGTTTAACATATTATATATTGTGATATCCCAACAATAACTTCATCACGAAGCAAGAATCTTCAAATCTTCACCTGCAACTAACAACGCTATAAGAGGGGCTGAGCGATGCTTACGTAGCCAAACAATGGTTTGCTAGGTGGGTGGTTAGAGTGTTTCATGGCAACAAAAGGGGGGCTGACAAACAGACATAGGCATCGAGGCAATATCTAAAGAGTGAGACATCTAGCATAGGCAAAGATAGTAGTGATATCTAGGTATGGTCATCTTGCCTGTTGATTCCACGGAGGGATCGTAACCTTTCTCCTCAATCTCAGCCTCGGTAGGAACCTCGTACTCCGAATCGGCTCCCGGCTCTACCCAACACAAGAACACAACAACGGCACAATATCAAACACGGTGCAATGCATAATCAACATGATGCAAGTCATAATAAGGGATGCGAGTATGATGTGCGTATGCATGCGGATACTCTTGAGCCTAAGGAGAAGATGATGGAAAAGGCCTTATCTTGGGAAACCAAGGAAGCCACTGGATTGAGGAGAAGATTTTGGTTGAAATCGATATAAAGATCACCGGAAACGGACGCACGGTTTGCAAATGGCAAGCAAAACAATATTCACGCAAAACTGCAGTTTACAGCAATATGGCATCTTTGGAGTAAGAAATAATTATGCTACAGCACTCAAACATGGAGACGAAGGGCATGGATGTGAAATAGACATGATACTTAACAAGCATGAACTTAGACCACACCCAAAAACCTACTGGAACACAATTAACCAAGCATGGCAAGTTGCAATAAATTTACAGAATTCTCAGACTTTGTGAAAATTACAAGGCATGGCAGAATTACAACGGATAGGCATGTTTACAAGCTTGTGCAACTAAACTCGAAGCATGGCATGGCAAGTTAAGGTAACACACAGCAAGAAGACATATTTGAGAAGCTACTCAAAGCAATAACATGCTTATAGGATGCTTGGAACACTAGCTACACTCGTGGCAAAACTGAACTTGTTGATAACATGCTGACAGCTACATTTTATAGTCACTTGAGAGCATGAAAACAACAAGTTACAGCAAGCCATCATGCAAACAAAGGCATGGCAATAACATACATAACATGCTCTTCAAGAATAACCACATGGCTACTTCTACAACATACTAGAACATGTCCCAAACACTAGGGCAAAAGTGCAAAAGTTTATCTAGACTTAGCAAAATCTGGGAATGCTGGCAGATAAATTATATAGCCACTTGAGGACCTCATAATAACAATCTACAACATAGCATCATGGCAAACAAGTGCATGGATAGCTAGAGCATGACATATACTTCAAGGAACATCCACTAAACAACCCTAAACATGCACAAAAAAGCCGGTGGCATCAAGGATACATGTCATAAAAATTACCAGATTCACACTTAGCAGAAATTTATAAACATGATGACATGTTAACAAGCTTGTTTCACTCATATCAACACATATCATGGCATGAAAATGAATCTTTAGAGCATATACTCAAGAGCAAAACTCATGTTGACACCTAGCTCATATGACACATGGATGAATAAGCACAAGCAAGACAAAACATGATCTCATAACAAGTGCAGAAACTTATCAGCCAAATGCACTTTTGCAATAGAGATAAACATGGCAATATGACACCTAACATGAATGCTACAGCAACCATCATGTAGAGCATTTCACAACGAAGATCTCGACATATCATTCACTCCATTCGGACCAACATGCACAAAGTTATTAGCTCACGAACATGGCAACAGATTTACACAGACGACAAGTTATAGCAACATGCACTCTTGCCACAAAGATTAAGTCAACAAGATGAACTCTAACATGCATGAAAGTGGTACTAACATGTAGAGCACGACGAGACGAACATTTTGACATATCATACGCGCAAAACGGAGCTACGAGCACGAAGTTATCACATGGTGAAGGAGGCAACAAATTTACACATCCGGGGACTTGGTGGAAATTGATACCTCCGAAAAAGTCAACGGGACGGATCCGTGCGGGGCGGGGAGATCCGGCTCGGGGGCGGGCGTTTGGTTGGCAGAACGGGTGGATCTCGTCCACCCGGATCCAGATCCGGGGCAGCTCGCCGGAGCTTGGCCGGAGGCGGCGGAGGCGATGGCCGGCCGGCGGTGGGGCGCGCGGCGGGGAGGAGGCGGCGGACGGGGCCGGCCGGGGCGGCGGACGACGGGGCCGGCCGGGGTGGCGCGGGCGGCGGCGGCCGGAGGTGGCATGGGCGAAGTGGGCCGCGGGGGCCGGCCTCGGGCCCGGCGGTGCGCGGCGGCCGGGAGCCCGGCGGGGACACGTGGCGGCATTGGAGTGGAGGAGGCGGCGGCG
The DNA here is from genome assembly GCA_902687465.1 of Secale cereale. Classification (NCBI taxonomy): domain Eukaryota; kingdom Viridiplantae; phylum Streptophyta; class Magnoliopsida; order Poales; family Poaceae; genus Secale; species Secale cereale. The sequence continues at coordinate 216,317,126 of LR738711.1, read as the reverse complement.
GATAGAGGAGCTCAGGACTAGGGTTTTGCCCGAAATTTCGGGGAGTGGGCTAATTTATAGATTCTGGGAGCTAGGAAGGTCCAAATGGGGAGTGGTTTTCGCCCACACGTTCACGATCCGACGACCGAGAGGATGGGAGTGGTTGTGCTGAGTTGGTGGGATGTTGTGGAGGGGGCTTGGGCCAAAAGAAGAGGAGCTTTTAGCCCACTAGATTAACCGTTGGAGTATCAAACGATCTCCAAACGCGATGAAACTTGACAGGCGGCCTACACATACTAAAACAACAACGCACGACAAGCCTCACCTCATTCCGGGAATGTTACACGGCCTCACATGAAAGAAGGACTCATGGGTGCCACGGGCACATGTGTGAGTGTCGGAACTCGAAATGGACAACGGGAAGAGACGAGCGGGACCGGGTGCAAGTGACAACACGAATGCAATGCAATGCACATGATAACAAGACATGGATGAAATGCACACAAGCACGCGACAAAACGAAGAAACCCAAAATGAAAGAAGAGCCCAGAATGGAATTGATTAAGACAACGAACATTATATTGCCATAAATGGAAGGTATCACATATGGGGTGTTACACCAAGTCACCCCAAGATAATATTCAAGAAGTATCAAGCAACTAAGCTTGGGGATGCCCCCGAGTGGCGTCCCCTCTTTCTTCTAACGGCCATCGATATTTTACTTGAGACTATATTTTTATTCGTCACATATTATGAGTGTTGCTTGGAGCATCTTGTATGAAAAAAGTCTTTGGTTTTTTATTTTTTTAATAAGTATCCTTGTTGTACACACCTATTTGAGAGAGCAAATTATGTTATGCTTGTTTTTATGCTTCACTTAAATTTTTCAAGAGCTATGGAATTGCTCTAGTGCTTCACTTACATCTTTTTGAGCATGGTGTGCTTTGTTATTTTTGAAGAAAATCTCTCATGCTTCACTTAGACTAATTTGAGAGAAGAAAATATTATGCTCATGTTCTTCACTTATATTTGTTTGAGCTTATCAAAAGCAACATATGAAACTAGTCCCAAAGTGATAGATATCCAAGGGGGATATGATAAAAACTTTCATGAAGATCATTGGACAAAATAAACTTGATTCTTTGTAATAGTTTTGACATATGATGATAGTGATATATGAGCCATGTTAATGAGTAATTATGTTTTTGTAAGAATATTGATGTTAAGGTTTGTCATTCCCTATGCAAGCACGAAAGTCAATAGTCGTGCAATGAAATTACATCCTACTTGTGTTGAACTATTCGGTGTTAGTTATGTTTAATGTTCTCTTATGATGGTTTTCGTTCCTTGGTTGGTCGCTTCTCAATCTCTTGCTAGCATCCACTTTGTACTAAGTAGAAATACTACTTTTGCATCCAATTCCTAAAACCAAAGTTGTGCCAAATGAGTCCACCGTACCTACCTATATGCGGTATTTCCTTGTTGTTCTAAGAAAATTTGTATGTGCCAACTCTAAATTCAAAATAAATTTCTCTTTGTGTGCCTGTACCGCTCATGAAGCAGTGAGGGGTGGTAGTATTTTTCATGCTAGATGTGTTATTCTCAAGATGAGTGTTTATTCACTTGTCATTGCATGAGATTATGGCTTCCCAGTCCCAAAATGAAAAAGAAAATTTACTTTATGTTGTTAAATAATAAATTCCTTGGAAAGTGTTGGTATGGAGGGAAGCCGTGGATACGGTTAGGCATGGCTTGTGGAAGTTTGGTGGAAAAAGGAATAGAGTATATTTTATGTTTGGGAACCGCCAATGACATATGTAGCATGGAAAGTGTTGGGAACTCTAAGTCGTTCTCGTTGACGAGAAAAGCATGCCACCCAAAATAATTTTATCTCTCAATTTAAGCTTTGAACTCTCGCACCTCTACAAACCCCTACTTCCTTCTATAAAGGGCCTATCTTTTACTTTATGCAATTTTTATGTTTATTTGAGTCTCCATCTTCTCTTATAAAGCACCAACTGCGGAACACTATTATCACACTTGAGCATCGGATGTAGCTAATATTTGGATGTGTTGCATGAATGAATCAATGATTGAGCATGGTGGGCTAGGGGTAACTTGCTTCAGTATTGATATTTTGAAAAGACATGGTTGTTTGTTAATATGCTTGAGTATTAAAGCCTTCATGTCAAAACTAAACTATTGCTTTTGTAATGCCCCGGATGTAATACTTTCCCTTTTGGGTATATAATATATCTCCGGCTTCATCTATTTTCCATTCCGGGTTCCTTGTCTTTCGGGTTTTCGTCGCTTTGTTGTGTGAGTGTGTGGCATTCATTCATATCATGTAGACATGTGCATCGCATTGCATTTGTGTTGTCGGTTGCATCCGGTTCCGCGCGTTTCTTTCCGTTGTCCGTTTCGCGTTCCGGAGCTCCCTCACGTGTCCGTGACGTCCCGTAAGCCTACTTTGTTGTTCGGGCGTGTAACGTTACCGGTGTGCCGCGAGGTTGTTTTGTGTGTTGTTGTTTTGTTGTGTGCAACCCGCCTCTCAAATCCCGTCGCGTTTGGACTCCGTTGGCTATCCCATCCGTGGTTCGTGTGGATCCAAAGTGCCTTTACTTTGTGTCCCAAAAACACCCCTACTGCAGTCTACTACTCTCTCCTAGGCCCTTCTAAACTACCCCCGCGATCGGATCCATCGGATCGCGATCGAAGGGCTCCTAACACCCATTCCCCCCTAACCCTAAAAACTGCTATATATTAGACCCTAGTCTAATTTTGGCATTTCTATCTTCTTTCCCACTCCTCGCTCTATTTTTTTTTCTCAGATCTAGCCCCTTCTTCTCCATCTGGCCAGTTCCCGAGGGAACCAGCCAGATCCATCGAAGCAGCAGCATCGACCGACCAGATCCTCTCCGCCCGTCGAAGTCAACGCGCCTGACGCTTCCTCCGTTCCAATCGCCAGGCTCGAGCGGCCCGGGGACCGCATCGCCGCGCCGCAGCGCCCCCAGGCGCAAGCGCTCCATCGACTCAGGCCCTCGCATCCCTCCGCTCGCCCCATCGACCAGCTGGGCCCGAGCCAGCTGGGCCAGCCGCCTCCCGCCGCAGCCTTGGGACCACTTCACCGCCACCTTTGGCCCCAGGCCGATCCGCCGCTCCGTCGCGGGCCAGCCGGCGCCCCAGGCCCAGGAGTCGGGCCTCCCGCCTCCCGCGAGCCAGCCACCAGCTGGGCCGCGCGCCCCTCTCCTTCCGCGGGCTCTCTCTCCAGCCGCCTGGCCGGAGGCCCAGCCGCCTCCCAGGCGCTTCGCCCCTCCGACGGCCCAAGCCGACCGGGCCGGATCCCGGCGCCTCCGGGGCCCGACGAGCCGCCGCGCCCGATCCGCCTCTGCCCGGGTCCGATCCGCCAGCCCGCGACCCGGTTGACCTTTTTTCAGATCTGAGTGGAGGTTGCCCCAATTTCTCTAAGTCCCAGAAATTTTGATCTCTGATGCATATTTCAAACTGCTCTAACTTGGTGTGAGTTGCTCCGATTCGCGCAAATAGCATGTCCAGACGTTCGTGGGATCGTGCTCTACGTTTTATCTGTTGTTGTCATGCATGTTAGAGATCATCTAGGTGCTTGTTTTGCTGTTGCAAGAGTGCATCATGATATAAACTGCTGCTATGTGATGTTTTTATGTCATCTTTGCCATGTGATATCTTTTAGCTCGTTTGTCCGAATGATGCAAATGACATGTCCACGTGTTCGTCTTGCCATGCTCTACGTGTTGCTTGTGATAGGTTGCATGTTAGATTTATTATTGCCTTGTTATCATCTTTGCAAAGTGCCATGTGGCTGTGATGTTGTTTCACTTGTTATGAAATGCCATCTTGTTGAGCTCGTTGCAATCGTTGTGTTCACCTCTATGATGCATGCTTGTGTGTTTCGGAATCACCTTCATGTGTATTTTGATGAGGTGCTTACCACTTGCCATGTTTAGTTTCGAGGTGACTTAAACATGCTCTTTTATATGCCATGATGATATTGCTGTTTTAGGACTTAGTGGATTTTCACTAAGTCTGAAATCTGTAACGTTCCGATGCCATGTTCGTGTGGTGTTCTAGGACAAAGCATGATAGTTTTGGAGTGGATCTTGATTGTTCCTTGTAGTATATATTGTTGTCTTTCCATTAATGTCCTCACATGTCCATTTAAGTGGCTGTAGCATGTTTATCTTTTGCTCCAAAGTTTCGATAAAATTCTGCTGCCAGAATTTTATTGTCAAGTTCAATATGTCCAAGATCATTGCTATTGATCCGTGGCTCCGTTGGGGGTGCACCTTTGGACTTAGTTGCTGTAGTATATGTCTAGTTTGTGTTTATGTCCTTTGCCATGATATTTGAATGCTGTAGCTCAATTATTTTGAGCTCCGAAGTTGCTATGATGCTGTAATTTTCAGCTTTCGCTCATTTCTTGTTTCGGGCATAACTTTTAGCCCGTACCTCCGATTTCAGCGAATCTTACATGAAACTTGCTTGATTTTCCGTGTAGATTAATAATATCAGATTGTTATCATGTTTTGAGGTGTTTTGCTTGAGTGATATTTTACGTGCTCTGTGTGCATCCTTAGTGCATCCATCATGCATTCATCTTTTTCGAGTGCGCATTACATCTTGTTGATTGGTGCTTGGTGTAATTGTTTTGTTTAGAGCCGGAAGCAGAGTCTGAGTTCGAGTACGAGCACGAGGTTTCCAACGAGGTTGAGCACGAGGACCCTTCTTACGATCCGAACGACTTCTCTTCAGGCAAGATGACCGAACCCCGATAACATTACTATATTTGCCTATTGCTAGTAGTTCCGCTCTATAGTTTTACCTCGATGCCCATGATCTTCTTGTCAGCCTCCTACTTGTAACCATTGCATGTTTAACCAACCTACCTATGCAAACCGTTGCTTGGCTAAGTACGCTTCGCTCAGCCCTTCTTATAGCATTGCTAGTTGCAGGTGAAGATCGAAGATGCTTGCTTCATGATGAAGTTTGGTTGGGTTATATCACACTATATAAATGCTTAAAATGAAATCATCTATATATTGGCAACGGTGGAAGGCTAAGCCTTTTGCTTGGTGATTTGTTCCACTCATGCCGTTAGGAACCGTATAAACCGGTGTTATGTTCCTTGATTATGCGTTCCTAACACGGTTGGGGTGTATGGGACCCCCTCGATAAACCGCTAAGTGCTAAGTCTTTTCCAGCAAGTCCCAACTTTGGTACTATTTGCCTAATAACAAACTAAACTTGCATAGGGAGTAATTAACCCTCTTTCTTAATCAACAACCCCGAGCCAGTGCTCCACATAAGTGTTGGTCCAAAACGGGGGTTCTGCGGGGCCGCCTTGGGGCAACCCGAGGTATCTGGTATACACCCGTAGAATCGCCCATCCGGCCGTGTCCTGAGACTTAGATACGCGCGGCTACTATCAGGGTGTCGACACGCCGGGAGGATTTGCTGGATTAGCCTTACCTTAGCTCGGTATATCTTGAGCACGGGATTCCGAGAATACTCGGGTCTTCCCACTTTGGAGTTGCGACTCCGCGGATCGTGGGCTTGTAATGGGTCAAGTTGGAACACCCCTGCAGGGTTTGAACTTTCGAAAGCCGTGCCCGCGGTTATGTGGGAGATGGGAGCTTGGTAATATCCGGTTGTAGAAAACTTGACACAATGTTTCTAATACACTACCAGCGTGTGTTCCGTGACCGTCAATTTCCGAATAGGGATTCGGGAGTTGAACACGGAGGGGTTATGTTTGTGGAGCTTGTAGCTAGGATCACTTCGTGATCACTTCTCGACCGAGGCTTTGTCTTCTCGCTCTCACTCACGTAAGCTAGTTGCTAGTTGCTGCTGCAGACACTTATTCTTTTCTTCAGCCTTTATCCTCTCCCAAGGCTTAAATAGTCTTGTTACCCGGGAACGGGATTGCTGAGTCCTCTGTGGCTCACAATTACTTCACCACACCAGATGCAGGTCCAGCTGTGAGCTATCCAGGTCATGGCACCGAGCTTGATTGGGAGTACGACGAGGAGCGTAGTCGGTACTATGTGCGATATCCGGATGATCAGTAGTGGAGACTCGTACTAGGATTCGATCCGCCTGTGGATGTTATTTAAGTTTGGTATCTTGACATTTGGATTTTGCCCTTAGAGGGTGTGATGTTCTTAATGTATGATGATTGAGGCTTGAATTGTAATTCTGTGACGTGGCGAGTGTAAGCCAACTATTTTCTGTTTTCAATCCCCTCTTTTACATGAGATGTGCAAAGATTACCGAACTTGAGATCATTCTAGGATGGATTTATGCCTTTAAGTCGTGCCTCGACACGTAGGAGGTATAACTCCATCCTGGGCATTACAGCTTTGAACCATATAAAAGTCCGAGTGTCCATGCTATAAATAAAATGATAGAGGCAAAGGTGGCCCATCTTTCGATGAGATGGTGATTATCGTTTTCGGAGGAGTAGACTTTGACGATCCGACTACGAACGTGCAAAGACGTTGAGCCTTAGCAATCGATAAACCAACTCTGAGAGGTTATTGACCACGCAGGAGCACGATCAACCTGACCACGAGGGTCTATTTCCTGCAAGCAAATGAAGAACAAGCAAGAAACAGAGATTGCAATCTGGATATTGCGAATATAAGAGGAAAGATTTACTGATCAAGGTGGGGTTCTATGACGCCTTTGTATGGTCATTGAACACAAATGAAGTACGCGAAGTTGCAACTCTGGCGAACTTTAATCTAAACAAAACCCAAAGTCTAAATGACGCCCTAAGGGTTGTATATATGGAGGAAGGGGGGATTTTGTGGCCCTTGGAGGAGGTGTCCGAAACCAACCCTAACTCTTGTTTCCCCACACATGCGAACTCTAAAAACAGCCTATACTCAAATACTTTGAAATTACATGGGCCTGGCCCAATAATAAGGCGACGCAACACCTATATTAGTTTCTGGATGAAATTTATGAAGTGGCGTCTTCTATATTTTGTCCAAGGCTTCATGCACTCATTATGGTGGCTTCAAAGTCCTGAAATCATCACTCGTAACTCCGTTCTTGTTCCCCTTGCGCATGCCATCATCTCCATGCTTGATCTTGCTCCAATGTTCATCCTTCTTGTCCAAGCCAGGCCCTTCATTTGTAAGCAAGACAAATGTATCCAATTTAGGCAGCAACATATTCTCATGAACATTAGAATCATTACCAAGAAACGAAAGTACCTTGTAATTCAATTGGCGTGCGCGACCTCTAGTAATCGGTCCAGTATGTATAGCAGCAGAGGTTGTGGGTGTAACAATGGTATTGATGTCCTCATCATCCTCCCCTTCTTGAAGTGAAGTCTTCCTCGACGGAAGCTCATCTCCCTCACCCGAATAAGGCTTCAAATCTACAATGTTAAAAGTGGGACTAACCACAAAATCTGCAGGCAGCTCAAGTTTATATGCATTATCATTTATTTTCTCTAACACCTTAAAAGGACCATCAGCACGTGGCATTAGCTTTGATTTGCGCAAATCAGGAAACCTATCCTTACGCAAATGTAACCAAACAAGATCTCCAGGTGCAAAGACAACATGTTTTCTACCTTTATCTCCAGCAAGTTTATATTTACCATTCATACGCTCAATGTTTTCCTTAGTCAACTCATGCATTTTTAAGGTCAATTCAGCACGTTGTTTAGCATCAAAATTAACCTTCTCCGAAGATGGAAGAGGCAATAAATCAATGGTTGCACGAGGTAAGAAACCATACACAATTTCAAAAGGGCGCATCTTAGTAGTAGAATGCAGCAAACGATTATAAGCAAATTCAATATGAGGCAAGCATTCTTCCCATATTTTCTTGTTATTCTTCAAAACAGCCCTATGCATAGTAAACAATGTTCTATTGACTACTTTAGTTTGTCCATCAGTTTGGGGATGACATGTAGTACTAAAAAGCAGTTTAGTCCCCAACTTAGCCCATAAACATCTCCAAAAGTGGCTAAGAAACTTGGTATCATGATCTGAAACAATAGTGTTTGGCACACCATGCAAGGAAATAATTTCACGAAAGAACTGGTCATCAACATTAGCAGCATCATCACTTTTATGACATGGTATAAAGTGTGCCATTTTCGAAAATCTATCCACGACAACAAATATGATATCCCTCTCCTTTGTTTGAGGTAAACCCAAAACGAAGTCCATAGATATATCTTCCCAAGGAACACTAGGTACATGCAAAGGAATATATAAACCATGAGGATTGAGTCATGACTTAGCTTTTTGACATGTAGTGCAGCGAGCAACAAAACGCTCAACATCCCGTCTCATCTTTGGCCAAAAGAAATGTGTAGCAAGTACATCCTCCGTCTTCTTCATGCCAAAGTGTCCCATTAATCCTCCTCCACGCGCCTCCTGCAACAACAAAAGATGAACGGAGGTAGCTAGAATGCATAGCTTCTTAGCACGGAACACAAATCCATCAGTAACGACGAACTTGTTCCATGTTCTCCCTTCTTTATAATTCTGCAATACATCTTTAAATTCAGCATCATGCACATATTGATCTTTGATGGTCTCCAAACCAAATATTTTAAAGTCAAGTTGTGAAAGCATAGTATAACGATGAAACAATGCGTCAGCAATAACATTTTCTTTACCCTTCTTGTGTTTTATGACATAAGGGGTAGTCTCAATGAATTCAACCCATTTAGCATGTCTACGGCTTAGCTTTGCTTGACTTTTAATATGTTTCAAAGATTCATGATCAGAATGTATAACAAATTTTTTGGGCCATAAATAATGTTGCCATGTTTCCAAAGTCCGAACAAGAGCATATAATTTCGTATCATAAGTAGAATAATTCAGACTGGGCCCACTCGATTTTTCAGAAAAGTATGCAATAGGTTTACCATCTTGTAATAACATACCTCCTAATCCAATCCCACTAGCATCACATTCAAGCTCAAAAGTCTTATTAAAATCAGGAAGTTGGAGTAATGGAGCATGTGCCAACTTATCTTTCATTACCATGAAGGCTTCTTTCTGTGCAGTACCCCAAACAAAAGGCACATCCTTCTTTGTAAGCTCATTGAGAGGTGTGTCAATGGTGCTGAAATCTCTCACAAAACGACTATAGAAACCAACAAGTCCAAGAAAACTCCTCACTTGTGTGACCGTTTTGGGCTGCGACCAACTCTCAATAGCTTCAATCTTGGCTTTATCAACTTCAATTCCCTGTGGAGTAACAACATAGCCAAGAAAATATACTCGGTCGATGCAAAAAGTGCACTTCCCAAGGTTACCAAACAAACGTGCATCACGCAGAGCAATAAAACAGCACATAAATGTTCCAAATGTTCCTCCAAATATCTGCTATAAATCAGTACATCATCAAAGTAAACTACCACAAATCGTCCAATGAAAACACGTAAAACTTAATTCATTAATCTCATGAAAGTACTAGGTGCATTAGTTAACCCAAAAGGCATGACTAACCACTCATATGTAGCGACCCGACCCGAATGGATCAAGTCTCTGTGCTTAAGTGTCATCCCTGGATCGGTATGCTAACACACACAGTACTCGAGGATTTATAACAGAGGTAAATCACATGTATAAAGTAACGTAAATACTATTACCTCAATCCAAAATAGCGGAAGTAACAAGGTTGTGGATTCCCATCAACACCAACGGCAAAGTTGAGTGTATAAATCGTAACCCTAACGTATCACTTAATCGTCGTAAGATAATCCTGCAACATGAGACGTTGCAGCCACAAAGGGTCAGTACATTGAATGTACTGGCAATTTCACACTGTAATGATAATGATGAACAAAGCCTACAACTACATGCATATTTGGCTGGTGGAGGCTGTAAGGTTAAATTTTTGCGTAAAGCCAATTTTTCCCTACAACAAAGGAATAACTTTTATTTTTACTATCATGGTGGTTGTTAAACATTGAGAGTGTAGACACCCTCTCAATCCCAATTAAGCATCATCATTAAAACCCAACAAAATTAATTAAAGTCACATGATGAGATTCACATGATAATCCAAGTACTAGATACTCAAGACGTCCGTAACCGGGGACACGGCTAATCATGATCAGTTTGTACACTCTACAGAGGTTTGTGCACTTTTCCCCACAAGAGTCGATCGCCTCCGTTTAATTTCTCGCACTGCATGATGTTTGAGAAACGGATGACCGAGACACAGTCTTTCAGAAGTACTAGCACCTTACAAACGGGTGGACCGTACCAACCTACATCCCCTACATCTGCTAGTCCACCACTGTAAGAGTTCGCACAACTTAGTCAACTATGCTAGAGCCCATAATAGCTTGTGGCTGCACACGGAAGTTTCTAGTATGAATAATCTCATGATCCCTTTGAGCCTGGGTGGCGGTCCAAAAGAAAAATAGGCAATCGCTGGAATACCCAGGTGCCTCAATCCACCCAGATGTGTGTTCATGTTGCCACCTTTAGTTGAACCATTAATTAACAAACTCACATCTGTCATGGATACACTCACCCAATCCACGTCTACGAGCATAGCATGGCCTAACTGCAAACGTAGAAGTAACTCCCAAAGGTCTGAATGTAATGCAGGTAATAGGTTCTACCTCAATCTACTTCCCAGTCCCACATGTTAATAGCTCCTACTCATGCAATGTGTGAGGGTTTGACTAATGCAATGAAAACTGGGTAATTGGAAAGTATGATCAAAGTGTGAACTTGCCTGCAATGTTGATGAAGATGATTCGCACTCAAAACTCTTGATAGATCTACTCGTCACACTCCGGTCAATCTATCGTAAGCAAGCAATGGTAACCACACATAACCAATCACTCAGAAGATCGAAAAGATCAAATAAACACTTCGGAAAACTTCGAAAACAAAACGAATGACTCTTGAAACATAAAACAATTTCTAACAGTACCAAAATTATGTGAATTTGGCCTTATCAGAAAGTTTAGGTTAAGAGCTTCGATTTGCAAAAAGAATCAACTAAAATCGGAGTTATAAAACTCAAGTTATGATCAAAACAAGTTTGAACCTAAAACTAGTTGAATTCAAATTTTAAAATTTTCAAAAACATGTTTGAGTTGTATTACTGGATAGAGGGCTTCGTAACTAAGACGTGGGCGTTGGTTTCGTTGGATTTGGACCAACAGGTAAAAAGTTGTGGCCTTTTAAAGTTTAGGGGCTAATCTGTAAATAAAAGATTTACATCTAAGTCCCTGGCCAAAAACTAAACAGAAAAGAAAAAGTTAACGAACGAACGTTCGTTTTATAGGCCTAACTGATGAACGTTCACTGTATAACTAAACCAAAAAAACGGATCTAGATCTAGGGTTTTGAAAATAAAATCAAAAAGAAAAACCGATCTGGTTTTAAAAAGAAAAACCTAAAAAAACGAAGAAAAAAAACCCGGCGGCTTTGAACGCGGTTTTACCAGCGGTTTTTCTTCGGGGCGGATCGGGCAGTTCGGGCGGGTTGGATCCCGCCGGCGGTGAACTCCGGCGAGGCCCAGCTGCGGTGGCGGCGGCGCTGAGCGAGGGCGCAGGCGGGGCGCGGCGCGAGGGGCGGGGCGCAGGAGGCAGCGGCGGCGGCAGCAGCTGCAAGCGGAGTCAAGGGCGGCGGCGGCGCCGGTTTGCTGCGCGGCGGCTGCGGTGGCGCAGCGCAGAGGCGGCGGCGAGATGCGGAAGGAGGGGGAGAAGAGGGGGCAGCGGCGACGGCTTTATAGGAGGGCGGGGAGGGCGAAGCTTGGAGGAGGGGCGAGGCAAAGGCGGCGGCGAGGCGTGCAACGCACGGACGCCGAAGCATGGCGGCGGCGTTTTCCTTCGGGAGGAGGAAGGCGGCGCGGAGTTGGGCTGGGCTGGCTTGGCGGCTAGCTGGGCCGGCCCAGTTGGGAGGAGAACCCTTTTTTTAACACAATTTTTTTAACACACAAGAAAAATGAATAAAACAAAATAAAAATAAAATAAACTATAGGCATATAATATATCAAAATTTGCAGAAAAAGATTTCCTACAAATTGAACATTTTTCTGCAGTCAAATAAAATCCACAAAAATTCTAATAAATCAAATAGTGCCACTGTTGCAATAAAAACCAATAAAAAACATTTTAAAAATACCAAAAGACTTCAAATTTATTTCTCTCCAATTTTCCTCTGTAGGGAATCATGTTACCCTATTTTCCATATTTTATTTTTTTGGAGAAAAATAATTTTGAATAAAACCCAAATAACTCAATATGTGAAATTGAGTTGCAGAAAATTTCAGAAAATCTTCCAACTCATATTTCCTATATTTTGAAGAAGTCATTTTATCTTCTCTCGGGAAAATCATTGAGTTGCCTAAAGTTTCTGAATTCGAGATATCTCGAGATTGGAATTCAAAATCCTTTCAAACCCTTTATCATTTAAAGTAAATGGAAGAAGTCATATTATCTTCACTCTAGGGTTTTGTGTTGAAAAGAAATTGAATTCCCGAAGATCAAAATGCAAAGTGAAAGTTTGGGAAAGTCATTTTATTCCCCCTCATTTAACTTTCGAAAGTTTCAAATTTCACTCAATTTCAGTCAGCACATCAAACAACAATCAAATCTATCTATTTATTATAACATTCCAAAATTTAGAATTTTGGGATGTTACACATATAATCCAAACTTAGTTTTAAATGACGTTTTCCATTCATATCCCAATTTCATACAAATTTGATGGTATCCACTACGCAAATCAACTTTGAATAAAATAGTAGAGCCACTTAATTCATCAAGCATATCATCTAGCCTAGGAATAGGATGACGATAACGAATAGCAATATTATTAAGGCCTCTACAATCAACACACATATGTGATGTACCATCCTTTTTCGGCACTAGAATAATAGGAACATCACAAGGACTAAGGGTTTCGCCTATATTACCTTTATAGAGTAGCTCCTGTACTTAACACATAATCTCCTTCATCTCCTCTGGATTGGTACGGTATGGTGCACGGTTGGGTAGCGATGCACCGGGAATTAAGTCAATCTGATGCTCAATCCCTCAAATAGGTGGTAATCCCGGTGGTACGTCTTGTGGAAAGACGTCAGTGAACTCCTGCAAAATGTTAGTGATAGTAGGAGGCAAAGAGGAAGGCACGTCCTCGAATGAAAATAATGCCTCTTTGCACACAAAAGCATAGCAAACAGATTTGCTAAAATCTAGATCATCAATATCATATTTGGTGGCAAGTAAACATCCACTTTTCAATTTAATTTTAGATGCAACATGAGATGATGTGTTGTTATTAGGATTCATTTGTTGCTCAAACTTTACCACAATCTGATTTTCACTCTTATTTTGCTCCTGTTTTGCTTTACTAGCTCGATGAATATCATCTTTCAAAATTGAATCAGGAGTCATAGGAAGCAAAGTAATATGTTTATCCTTATGAACAAGAGTATACTGATTGTGTCTACCATGGTGTACAATTTTTTTATCAAAATTACCATGGTCTACCAAGTAATAAGGAACATGCTTGCATGGGTACCACATCACAACCAACATAATCAACATATGTAGCTATACTAAAATGCACACGAACAATACGTGTTACCTTAACCTTGCCACTGTTGTTGAACCATTGAATGTAGTAAGGATGTGGATGTGGTCTTGTGGTGAGAGACAGCTTCCCCACCATCTCCATGCTAGCCAAATTATTGCAGCTCCCTCCATCTCTGATGCCGCGAACAGAATGTTCTTTCGCAACTCCCTTTGTATGGAACAAATTGTGCCTCTGGTTTTGCTCAGCTTGTGTGACCTGCACACTCAAAACACGTTTAGCAACTAAACAATCATACATTTCAGCGTCGTTAGTAGCCATGTAATGCGTCTCTTGTTTAGAATCATCTCCATCGTGTTCTTCACGTGTAATAAGAACCTAAGTCTCTTCATCATAGTCACTAGCGGACTCATACCCACCATCCTCAGTAGCAATCATGACACACTGAGATTTGCATTCCCTCGCAAAATGACCTCTTCCCTTACAACGACGACAAATAATATCACTTGTGTGCCTTGTTGATGCCATGGATGAAGAGGAGCTCTATGCAGGCTCGGTGGGTATGCTCTTGGCAGATAGCAATGATTGTGCCTACTTTCTTGTATCACGCTGGAGGTGGGAACTGACGGAGGTGCCGATGCAGCAGAATGTGCAGAAGCAGAAGACCCACATGGTGTCATGATGAAGGTCGACCTGCAGAAAAGTTAGTCCACGCCAATGCACGTCGATCCTGCACTTCACGTTCAGCTTTGCAAGCAAGATGGAATAAACGAGTGATATTATTATCCTCCTTATACTCTAGAATGGTCTGAATCTCTCTATTTAAGTCACCCATAAAACGTGCAAGCATAGCTTCATTATCCTCAACAATACCACATCTAATCATGCCAGTTTGTAATTCCTGATAATATTCTTCTACATGATTTTTTCCTTGTCTTAAACGTTGCAGTATTTGTAGTAATTCACGTTGATAATATGGTGGAACCCAATGAGTACGCATAGCAGTTTTCAAAGCATCCCAAGTAGTTGGAATATTATTCGGATATAATCTACGATGTTCAGACCACCACACACAAGCAAAATTAGTGAAAGCACAAAGAGCAGCTGCAACACGTCTCTCCTCGGGATATTCTAAACATGTAAAACGTTGTTCGGTTTCTAACTCCCAAGTAAAATATATATCAGGAACATATCTACCCTCAAATGGTGGGATATTCAATTTTAGTTTAGGGAGATGGTCATGATCTCGTACCTGAGGGGGTGGTGCATCCCTACCATTGCGATTATTTGCATGTGGACGACCTGGTGGTGGTGCTGGTGGTTACACGTAGTTCTGATATTGATCAACCTCATCCTTGTAATCTCCCACGTAATCGTCCTCCTCCTCAGCAGCAGTAGGAGCCACAGAAGTATCAACAATAGCACCAACAGTTTGGCCAAGCTCAAGAGGGACACGGCTCGCTCGGCGGAGGGCTGTTTCGCAACGTGGAGGTGGTTGTTGTTGTTGTTGTTGTTGTTGTTGTTGTTGTTGTTGTTGCAATGGTGCAGCAGGTTGAGGTAGACGCGCAAGCACTTCAGCGAATTTGGCATCCAACTTGGTGTCAATTGACTTCTCAATGTCATCCATCCTCGCTAGTGCATTGCCAAAACTGGTCATCACATCTTCTACCTGTTGACCCACCATCTCCTGGAATTTACCATGGAGCTCCTTGTTTGTCATGTTCTCCCAGTCAGTCTTGTCGGCTTGTGATCCTGGCATGGTTAGCAGCAATAGAAACACACAAGAATATGATCCTACATACTACTAGAACATGGTGGTGGTGGGACGTCACAAATCCGTCAAGCAAATCTCAAATTCTTACCAGTTCTTACCCAGTAGCAGGTGGTGACCGGCAACCGTTGTAGTCAAAACTCTCAAAGCTTGGACAGAGAGATTGCCAGGTGGTGTCAAATGCACGATGTAGATGTATGTGGAGCTGGGAAGACTTATAATATGGTAGCAAAAAGGGTCAGCAATAATCAATTCAGAGATGCAAAGTTGAATAAACACTCAACGACGGTACTGTGCTGGTCCTAAGCTAGACCGTACTAGAGATGCGAGCCTAGAACACTAACAAAATCATGACGTTGCACGTCAACAAGGGAGGAGCACACTCTGAAATTTTTTCCTCTTTTTTTCCTCCGCAACAATTTTTTCCCGGAAAGTCTACAAATGGTCTAGAACTACCTAGACAGAATTTTCCAGACTTAGTTTTTTTTAACTGGAACTATTTTTCTTCTGCGA
This sequence comes from Secale cereale, assembly GCA_902687465.1. Taxonomy (NCBI): domain Eukaryota; kingdom Viridiplantae; phylum Streptophyta; class Magnoliopsida; order Poales; family Poaceae; genus Secale; species Secale cereale. The sequence continues at coordinate 216,301,289 of LR738711.1, read as the reverse complement.
GTATCACGGAAGTTGGGGACTCCGACTTGGTTGACTCGAAGTATCGCGTGATCTGGAAATCGAAAACAAAGCAGTAAATACTGGACTCGGACTAGGACTGGTGGCGGAGATGAATCTAGTGGAACTCGGACTGGTGGCGGATATATGTCGGGGCAGTGGAATACGGACTGGTGGCGAATTTGTGATGGAGGTGGACTCGGATTGGCGTGATGGATATGCTATGGTGGTATATGGCAGCGGTGATGACGATGGTGGTATATGGTAGCGGTGATGACGATGGTGGTATATGGCAGCGGTGATGTGTAAGGTGCGGCGGTGGCGTGACAACCTGTGACTAGAACTCGAAACTTTAAAAGACTAGACACTAAGACCAGCAACTAGACACAACGATGCAACTGCAAATTCAACAAAGCAAAATACAGAAAATACTATGCGATGACTCAGACTGGTCCGGATATGATGAACTAACCCTTATTTTTTTGTGGCTTTTTCGTGGATTGTAGGTATGAAGACATACTCGATCTAAACTTTGAAAAACTGGAAAATCTCACCGAGCAACCTCGAAATCTGATACCACTTGATAGAGGCAAAGGTGTCCCATCTTTCGATGAGATGGTGATTATCGTTTTCGGAGGAGTAGACTTTGATAATCCGACTACGAACGTGCGAAGACGTCGCGCCTTAGCAATCGCTAAACCAACTCCGAGAGGTTATTGACCACGCCGGAGCACGATCAATCTGACCATGAGGGTCTATTTCCTACAAGCAAATGAAGAACAAGCAAGAAACTGAGATTGCAATCTGGATATTGCGAATATAAGAGGAAAGCTTTATTGATCAAGGTAGGGTTCTGTGACGCCTTTGTCTCGTCGTTGAACACAAACGAAGTACGCGAAGTTGCAGCTATGGCGAACTTTAATCTAAAGAAAACCCAAATTCTAAATGACGCCCTAAGGGTTGTATATATGGAGGAAGAGGGGGGATTTCGTGGCCCTTGAAGGAGGGGTACGAAACCAACCCTAACTCTTGTTTCCCCACACATACTGACTCTAAAAATAGCATATACTCAAGTATTTCGAAATTACATGGGCATGGCCCAATAATAAGGTGACGCAGCACCTATAATAGTTTCTGGACGAAATTCATGAAGTGGCATATTGTATATTTCATCCAAGGCTTCATGCACTCATTATGGTGGCTTCAAAGTCCTGAAATCATCACTTGTTACTCCGTTCTTGTTCCCCTTGCGCATGCCATCATCTTCATGCTTGATCTTTCTCCAATGTTCATCCTTCCTGTCCAAGCTAGGCCCTTCATTTGTAAGCAAGACAAATGTATCCAATTTAGGCGACATCATATTCTCATGAACATTAGAATCATTACCAAGAAACAAAAGTACCTGGTAATTCAATTGGTGTGCGCGAGCTCTAGTAATTGGTCTAGTATGTATAGCAGCAGGGGCTGTGGGTGTAACAATGGTACTGATGTCCTCATCAGAACAGAATATGTCATGAACATGATAGGCAGCATTCCACATCAAAAATTCTGATTTTTTTTCATTTACCTACTCGAGGACGAGTAGGAATTAAGCTTGGGGATGCTGATACGTCTCCAACGTATCTATAATTTTTTATTATTCCATGTTGTTATATTATCATTCTTTGATGTTTTACCATCTTTTTACAATCATTTATATCAATTTTTGGGACTAACCTATTGACATAGTACCCAGCGCTAGTTGTTGTTTTTTGCTTATTTTTTACATCACAGAAAATCTATACCAAACGGAGTCCAAATGCAGCGAAACTTTTTGTGGATATTTTTGGACCAAAAGACATCTAGTGGGCCAGAGAAGCACCTGGGGATGCCCCGAGGGGGCACAACCCACCAGGGCGCGCCTAGCCCCCCAAGCGCGCCCAGGTGGGTTGTGCCCACCTCGATGGCCTCCCGCACCGCCTATTTGCTCTATAAATACTCTAATATTCCAAAAACCCTAGAGGAGTCGATGAAATTTTGTTCCAGTCGCCGCAAATTCCAAAACCACGAGATCCAATCTAGATCCCTTTTCCAGCACTCCGCTAGAGGGGAACACGATCACGCAGGGGTTCATTATCCTCATTGGTGCCTCTCCGATGATGCGTGAGTAGTTTACCACAGACCTATGGGTCCGTAGGAAGTAGCTAGATGGCTTCTTCTCTCTTTGTATCTTAATACGATGGTCTCTTGGAGATCTATTTGATGTAATGAATTTTTGCGGTGTGTTTGTTGGGATTTGATGAATTGTGAGTTTATAATCATATTTGTCTAGATTTAATATCCATTCTTGATTATTATACCCCGTATTTCTTCTTTGATATTTGGTTTTTCTTACCAACTTGATCTATTTATCTTGCAATGGGAAGAGGTGCTTTGTAATGGGTTCGATCTTGTGGTGTCCTTTCCCATTGACAAGGGGCAACAAGGCACGCATGTATCATTATTATTAAGGATAAAAAGATGGGGTATATTCCTACATGAATAGATTTTGTCTACATCATGTCATCGTTCTTATTGCATTACTCCGTTTTTCCATGAACTTAATACACTAGATGCATACTAGATAGCGGTCAATGTGTGGAGTAATAGTAGTAGATGCAGGCAGGAGTCGGTCTACTAATGTTGGGCGTGATGCATATATACATGATCATTGTCTTGGACATCGTCATAATTATTTACTTTTCTATTAATTGCCCAACAGTAATTTATCAACCCACCGCATGTTATTTTCTCAAGAGAAGCCACTAGTGAAATCTACGACCCCGGGGTCTATTTTCCAATCATATACTTTCAGATCTATATTGCCAATTGCCTTTTCCTTTATTTGCAACTTTTATTTTCAGGTCTATATTATCAAAAAACCAAAAATACCTTATTGCGTTTTATTTGCTTTTATTTGCATCTTTCAATCTACTACAGTTATATCCTATCCTTGCGTCACTTTTTGGCATCGTTACCCGAAAGGGATTGACAACTCCTTTAGCGCGTCGAATTGCAAGTATTTGTTCTTCGTGTGCAGGTACCGTTTATATAGTGTTGCTTGATTCTCCTACTGGTTGGATAACCTTGGTCTCATCATCGAGGGAAATACCTTACCGTTGTTGTGTTGCATCATCCCTTATTCTTTGGGGAAATACCGACGCATCTCAAGCGACATCAATGTCCAAGGCACCCCAATGTAATATTCAAGGAGAACCAAGCAACTAAGCTTCTGGGGCATCCCCTCTTTCTTCTAACGACCATCGGTAATTTTACTTGAGGCTATGTTTTTATTCGTCACATATCATGAGTTTTGCTTGGAGCATCTTGTATTATGAGTCTTTGCTTGTTTTGTTTTTTAGTTTGCCACAATAATACTTGTTGTACACACATATTTGAGAGAGTCATGTGCATATCATAATTTGATAGAATACTCTATGTGCTTCACTAAATCTTTTGATCTAGGCAGTTGCTCTAGTGTTTCACTTATATCTTTTTTAGCACAATGATGGTTATATTTTAAAGAAATAAACTCTCATGCTTCACTTATATTATTTTGAGAGTTAGTAAATTTTGAAGAAATGTTCTCTCATGCTTCACTTATATTATTTTGAGAGATGAAAATTTTATAGAAATAGATGAACTCTCGTGCTTCACTTATATATTTTTGAGAGTCAAAATAGTAATGGTAATTTGCACGAGATATGAATTTAGTCCCAATATGATAGATATCCAAGAAGGATATAATAAAAACTTTCATGAAGATCATTGGAAATTGAACTTTATTCCTTGCAATAGTTTTGCGATATGGAGATAGTGATATATGAGTCATGTTGATGAGTAATTATGCTTTAGTAACAATATTGGTGTTAAGGTTTGTGATTTCCTGTAATGCCCAGGATGGAGTTATACCTCCTACGTGTCGAGGCACGACTTAAAGGCATAAGTCCATCCTAGAATGATCTCAAGTTTGGTAATCTTTGCACAACTCATGTAAAAGAGGGGATAGTAAACAGAAATAGTTGGCTTACACTCGCCACGTCACAGAATTTCAGTACAAGTCTTAAACATCATACATTAAGAACACTACAACCCTCTAAGGGCAAAAGCCAAAAGTCAAAGTACCAAACTCAGATAAATTAACCACAGGCGGATCGAATCCTAGTAAGAGACTCCACTACTGATCGTCCGGGTAGCGCACGTAGTACCGACTACGCTCCTCGTCGTACTCCCAATCCAGCTCGGTGCCATCACCTGGGTAGCTCACGGCTGGACCTGCATCTGGTGTGTGAAGTAACTGTGAGCCACAGAGGACTCAGCAATCCCGTCTCCGGGTAACAAGACTATCAAAGCCTTTGGGTGAGGATAAGGCTGAAGAAAAGAATAAGTCTGCAGCAGCAACTAGCATCAAGCTTACGTAAGTGAGAGCGAGAAGAGAAGGCCTCGGCGAGAAGTGATCACGAAGTGATCCTAGCTACAAGCTCCACAATCATAACCCCTCCGTGTTCAACTCCCGAATCCCTATTCGGAAATTGACGATCACGGAACACACGCTGGTAGTGTATTAGTAACATTGTGTCAAGTTATCTACAACCGGAATTAACAAGCTCCCATCTGCCACATAACCGCGGGCACGGCTTTCGAAAGTTCAAACCCTGCAGGGGTGTTCCAACTTGACCCATTACAAGCCCACGATCCGCGGAGTCGCAACTCCAAAGTGGGAAGACCCGAGTATCCTCGGAATCCCGTGCTCAAGATATACCGAGCTAAGGTAAGGCTAATCCAGCAAATCCTCCCGGCGTGTCGACACCCTGATAGTAGCCGCGCGTATCTAAGTCTCAGGACACGACCGGATGGGTGATGCTACAGGTGTATGCCAGATACCTCGGGTTGCCCCAAGGCGGCCCTGCAGGACCCCCGTTTCGGACCAACACTCATGTGGAGCACTGGCCCGGGGTTGTTGATTAAGAAAGAGGGTTAATTACTCCCTATGCATGTTTAGTTTGTTATTAGGCAAATAGTACCAATGTTGGGATTTGCTGGAAAAGACTTAGCACTTAGCGGTTTATCGAGGGGGTCCCATACACCCCAACCGTGTTAGGAACGCATAATCAAGGAACATAATACCGGCTTATACAGATCCTAACGGCATGAGTGGAACAAATCACCAAGCAAAAGGCTTAGCCTTCCACCCTTGCCAATATATAGATGATTTCATTTAGCAATTACATAGTGTGATATAACCCAACCAAACTTCAACATGGAGCAAGCATCTTCAATCTTCACCTGCAACTAGCAACGCTATAAGAAGGGCTGAGCGAAGCGTACTTAGCCAAGCAACGGTTTGCATAGGTAGGTTGGTTAAACATGGCAATTGGTTACAAGTAGGAGGCTGACAAGAAGAACATGGGCATCGAGGCAAAACTATAGATCGAGACTACTAGCAATAGGCAAAGATAGTAATGTTATCGGGGTTCGGTCATCTTGCCTGAAGAGAAGTCGTTCGGATCGTAAGAAGGGTCCTCGTGCTCAACCTCGTTGGAAACCTCGTGCTCAACTTCGTACCCGGTCTCAGCTTCCGGCTCTAAACAAAACAATCACACCAAGCACCAATCAACAAGATGCAATGCGCACTCGAAAAACATGAATGCATGATGGATGCACTAAGGATGCACACGGAGCACGGAAAAACATCACTCAAGCAAAACACCTCAAAACAAGATAACAATCTGATATTATTAATCTACACAGAAAAACAATCAAGTTTGATATAAGATTCGCTGAAATCGGAGTTACGGGCTAAAAGTTATGCCCGAAACAAGATTTGAGCGAAAGCTGAAAAATTACAGCAACATAGCAACTTTGGAGCTCAAAATAATTAAGCTACAGCACCCAAAAAGCATGGCAAAGGACTTGAACACAAACTAGACATATAGTACAGCAACTAGGTCCAAAGTGCACCCCCAACGGAGCCACGGATCAATAGCAATGATCTTGGACATATTGAACTTTACAATAAATTCTGGCAGCAGAATTTTATTGAAACTTTAGAGCAAAAGATAAATATGCTACAGCCACTCAAATGGACATGTGAGGACATGGATGGAAGGACAACAATATATACTACAAGGAACAACCAAAAACCACCCCAAAACTAACATGCTTTGTCCTAGAACATCACACGAACATGGCATCGGAACGTTACAGATTTCAGACTTAGTGAAAATTCACTAAGTCCTAAAACAGCAATATCATCATAGCACACAAAAGAGCATGTTTAAGTCACCTCGAAACTAAACATGGCAAAGGGTAAGCACCTCATCAAAGTGCACATGAAGGTGATCCCGAAACACACAAGCATGCATCATAGAGGTGAACACAACGATTGCAACGAGCTCAACAAGATGGCATTTCATAACAAGTGAAAACACCTCATATGAACATGGCACTTGCAACGATGATAACAAGGCAACAAGAAATCTACAATGCAACCTATCACAAGCAACACGTAGTTCGTGGCAAGACGAACACGTGGACATGTCATTTGCATCGTTTGGACAAACGAGCTAAAAGATATCACATGTCAAAGGTGGCATGAAAATAACACATAACAGCAGTTTATATCAAGATGCACTCTTGCAACAGCAAAACAAGCCCCTAGATGACCTCTAACATGCATGACAACAACAGGTAAAACGTAGAGCACATCTCCACGAACGTCTGGACATATCACACGCGCAAAACGGAGCAACACAGTAAAAGTTACAGCAGGTCAAACTTAGCATAACAGATAAACAGATCAGGGACTTAGTTGGGAAAAGGAGTCAACCTAGATCAGATCTGAACAGGAAAAGAAGATGGGCCGGCGGCGCGGATCGGCCCGGAACTGTGCGGATCTAGGCCCGATCCGGCGGCTGGGCGGCTGGGCTTCGGCGGCGGCCCACTCGGCGAGAGGAAGAGGCGGCGCGGGGCCTGGCTGTGGTCGCGCTGCGCTGCGGCCCAAACGCGGAGGCGGCTGGCGAGGCCCGACGGGGCGGCGGCCCGGTGCGAGGCGATGGGCCGCGCGGTGATCTGGTCCCCCGCCCCGAGCCTGGCGAGACGGCGCGGTCGAGGATCCCGCGGGGCGGTGCGAACGGGCCGGGGGGGAAGGAGCGGCCTGTTCCTGGCGCGGTGCGGGAGAGGAGCCTGCGGCGCTGCGGCCTGGTACGGGCGAGGGGAGCGGCGACTTGGCGCGGGCCGACGGGGAACTGGTCGCCCGGGCTCTGGCGAGCGGCTCGAAGCCTGGGCCAGCTGGCGGCGTATGACGAAGGCCGGTCGGCGCTGCGGCCTGGTACGAGCGACGGTCGTCGGTCGAGGAAAATTGCGGCGGGCGTTGACCCCGGGCTCGAGGGAGCTGGTTCCCTCGGGATCGAGGGATTTGAGGTTCTGATCTGAGAAGGAAAAGAAAAAAAAAAGAGGTGGAGAGAGGAGGAAGAAGGGCTAGGTTTAGGGATGCCAAAATAGACCTAGAGGGGTCTATATATAGCAGTTTTTAGGGTTAGGAGGGAGTTTAGGGGCGTTAGGAGCCCTCCGATCGCGATCCGACGGATCCGATCGCGGGTTAGTTTTTCAAAGGCCTAGACGGAGATAAAAGAAAACAGTAGGGGTGTTTCCGGGACACGAAGTAAAGGCACTTCGGACCCACACGAACAACGGATGGAAAAGTCAACGGAGTCCAAACGAGACGAGATTTGAGAGGCGGGTTGCACACAACAAAACAACAACACAGACAACAACCTCGCGGCACACCGGTAACGTTAAACGCCCGAACAACAAAGTAGGCCTACGGGACGTCACGGACACGTGAGGGAGCTCCGGAACGCAAAACGGACAACGGGAAGGAACACGCGGAACCGGATGCAACCCACAACACAAATGCAATGCAATGCACATGTCTACATGATATGAATGAATGCCACACACTCACACAACAAAACGACGAAACCCGAAAGACAAAGAACCCGGAATGGAAATAGATGAAGCCGGAGATATATTATATACCCAAAAGGGAAAGTATTACATTCGGGGCATTACAAACTCTCCTCTACTACAAAAAGATCTCGTCCCGAGATCTAGGACTGGAAAAAGGAAGGGTACTCGGAACGAAGATGATCTTCTCGTTCCCAGGTAGCTTCTCGGTCGGTGTGATGTGACCACTTGACTTTCAGAAACTTGATGGACTTGTTGCGAGTCTTGCGTTCGGTCTCTTCGAGAATGGCAACTGGATGCTCTCGGTAGGAAAGGTCTTGTTGAAGATTAATCTCCTCAAACGGAATCATGCGCTCAGGTGCCTTGAAGCATTTGCGAAGTTCAGACACATGGAAGACATCATGAACATTTGCAAAGTTGGAAGGGAGCTCGAGCTGATAGGCTAGATCGCCTCTTTTGCCAAGAATCTTGAAAGGCCCGACGTATCTAGGAGCAAGTTTTCCTTTGATACCGAACCTTTGGGTTCCTTTCATCGGAGAAACTCGGAGATAGACATGATCACCGATGTCGAAAGCCAAATCACGATGCTTTCCGTCATAGTAGCTCTTATGACGCGACTGAGCGGCCTTGAGATTCTCACGTATGACTTTGCACATTTCTTCGGCTTCAGAGATCAAGTCATTGCCAAGGAGTTGACGTTCGCCTGTTTCAGACCAGTTGAGAGGGGTACGGCACTTTCTGCCATAGAGAATTTCAAACGGTGCTTTGCCTGCACTTGCTTGAAAGCTGTTGTTGTAAGAGAACTCGGCAAATGGAAGGCAGTCTTCCCATTTCATGCCGAAGGAGATGACACAGGCTCTGAGCATGTCTTCTAGGATCTGATTCACACGCTCGACTTGACCACTAGTCTGAGGGTGAAAGGCAGTGCTGAACCTGATCTTAGTGCCCATGGCGGACTGAAAGGAGTCCCAGAACCTTGATGTGAACAAGCTGCCACGGTCTGAGGATATCACTTGAGGAATGCCATGTAGGGACACAATTCTGGAAGTGTACAACTCTGCAAGTTGAGTTGCATTGATTGATTCTTTGACTGGAAGAAAGTGAGCGACTTTGGTAAGCTTGTCAATCACCACAAAGATAGCATCATTGCCTCGCTTGGATTTAGGAAAGCCAGTGACGAAGTCCATTTCAATGTGGTCGAACTTCCACTCAGGAATAGGAAGAGGTTGGAGAAGACCGGCTGGACTTTGATGTTCTGCTTTCACTCTTCTGCATACATCACATTCGTTCACGAATTAGGCAATTTCCCTTTTCATGTGTGTCCACCAGTAAGACTGCTTGAGGTCTTGATACATCTTGGAACTGCCAGGATGAATGGAAAGGAGAGAATCATGAGCTTCTTCCATTATGAGCTTCCTGAGATCACCTTTGGGAACAACGAGTCTGTCCTCGAAGAACAAGGTATCTCTCTCATCAACACGGAAGCACTTATATTTTGGAGTGCCCTTTGCAATCCCATGTTTCACCTTCTTCACCATGGTATCACTGAGCTGGGCCTCACGGACTTGATCTTCCAAGGTAGGAGCAATTTGGAGATTTGCAAGAAAACCCTGCGGAACCACTTGAAGGTTGAGTTTCCTGAATGCTTCACAAAGCTCAGGCTGGTACGGCTTGATAAGAAGGCTGTTGCAATATGCCTTTCTGCTCAAAGCATCTGCAATCACATTCGCCTTGCCAGGAGTGTATTCAATGCTGGGGTTGTACTCTTGGATCATTTCGACCCAACGAGTCTGGCGGAGGTTCAGATGCGGCTGTGTGAAGATGTACTTCAAGCTCTTGTGATCGGTGAAGATGTCGACCTTTCTGCCCAACAACAGATGTCTCCACGTAATCAGAGCATGTACGACAGCTGCTAGCTCGAGATCATGTGTGGGATAGTTCTTCTCACTGGGCTTGAGCTGCCGAGAAGTATATGCCACAATTCTCTTATCTTGCATAAGCACACCACCAAGGCCTTGAAGAGAAGCGTCACAGAACACTTCATAGGGCTTGGTTTCATCCGGAGGAGTCAGAACTGGAGCAGAGACAAGCTTCTCTTTGAGGGTTTTGAATGCCACTTCACACTCGGGAGACCAAAAGTATTTGACATTCTTCTGAATCAGGTTGGAAAGAGGCTTGGCAATCTTGGAGAAGTTCTCAACAAACCTTCTGCAATAGCTGGCAAGACCCAGAAAACTGCGGAGCTGCTTGACGTTCTGAGGAGCTTCCCAGTTGACAATTGCTTCAACTTTCTCGGGATTAACCGCAATACCGTCAGCTGAGATAATGTGGCCCAGGTACAAAACCTTATCGAGCCAGAACTCGCACTTTGAGAACTTGGCATAGAATTTATGCTCTCGGAGTCGATCAAGAACCAGTCGTAAGTGCTTTTCGTGATCTTCTTCATTCTTGGAAAACACCAGAATATCATCCAGATACACAAGCACGAACTCTCCAGTATAGGGGTTGAAGATGTAATGCATCATCCTTGAAAAGGTAGGAGGAGCATTGGCGAGACCGAAGGACATGACGGTATACTCGTATGAACCGTAGCTCGTTCTGAAGGCCGTCTTGGGAATGTCTTCCTCGCGAATGCGAATTTGATGATAGCCCATTCGGAGGTCAAGCTTAGAGAACACTTTAGCTCCTTTGAGCTGCTCAAAGAGTTCGTTGATGTTGGGGAGCGGATACTTGTTCTTACTCGTCTTCTTGTTCAATGGCCGGTAGTCAACACAGAGACGCTCCGTGCCATCTTTCTTCTTGACAAATAAGACACCACAGCCCCACGGAGATGTACTCGGTCTGATGAGACCCATACTCTCCTGCTTATCAAGCTGCTTCTTCAATTCCTTCAATTCATCCGGAGAGAGCTTGTAAGGTCGCCGGCAAGCAGGCTCAGTGCCCGGCTCGAGTTCAATGACAAACTGCACCTGACGGTGTGGAGGCATGCCTGGAAGATCTTCTGGAAAGACGTCTTGATATTCGTTCACCACTGGAATTTGCTCTATGGCATTAATTTCACCCTTATCATTAAGAGAGAAAAGCCGAATAGTATTATCCCTGGAGGCGAAGATAATCACATCTTCATCAGAATGAGTCAATTTGACTTCCTTTTGAGCGCAATCAATGTGAGCATCATGCTGAGAAAGCCAATCCATTCCGAGGATGAGGTCGATGTCAGAATGACCAAGAATCACCGGAGAAGCCAAAAATAGATAGTCACCCAAGCGAATGGAAACATCCGGAGCATATATGCTGGAATGCATTCGTCTCCCCGGAGAAATAACTGATAACTCCCTTGGCAAGCTTTTGATGTCAACATTATACTTGGATGCAAATGGTTGAGACATGAAAGAGCAAGAAGCACCCGAATCAAACAGTACTTTAGCAGGGATAGAGTACACTGGAAGGTTACCCAAAATGACATCAGAAGAAGCCTCCGCTTGTGCTGCATTCATCAGATTGACCCTTGCAGCCTTTGGATCATGCCTGACAATAGCTGAACTCACAGGTGGAGGAGGAGGAAGACGCTTCGGATTCGGACATCTGTTGGCATAATGACCCTTCTGGCCACACTTGTTGCACACCACTTCAGAGAGAGGACGGAAATGAGAGCCACTGGACTTGGAGCCTTGAGACTGAAACTGTTTCTTCGACTGGTTGCTCGGGTTGGGTGGGTGGGAGAAACCACGACCACTAGAGTTCTTGTTGTTGGAGTTGTTGTATGGAGCTCGAATCACTGGAGGAGGAGGAAGCCAGAATTTCTGTTGTTTCGCAGCCAACTGAGACGATGAGGAAGAGTGAACAGCATCTCGAATTCTCTTCTTAGAAGCCTCCATCTTAAGCTGAGCTGCTTCTTGTTTCAAAGCCATGTTATAGAACTTATCGAATTCATCTGGCTCGAACAAAGTGAGAGCAAGCTGAAGTTCATCTTTGAGACCTCCACGGAACTGATAGATTTTACTCTTTGCATCAGGAATGTCTTGCTTTGCATAGCGAGCGAGGTTTTGGAACTTGACATTATACTGATAGACTGTCATGGAGCCCTGCTTGAGGTTGCGGAATTGCTCACGCATACCCTCGATGACACTTGTAGGAATGTGGTGCGAGCGGAAATCCTTGCAAAAATTCTCCCAAGAGATCACTTGACCCGGCCTTGAGTCTTTGTACTGCTGCCACCAGTCAGCTGCTTGATCTTTCAGTTGGAAGGCTGCAAACTTCACATAGTCATCTTCTTTCACGTTACTGCACTCAAAATGCTTCTTTATGTCGGTCAACCAATCCTCAGCATCAAGAGGGTCGACACAGTAACTGAAAGCTTTAGGATTGTTAGCCAGGAACTGGTTGAGAGTAGCATGGTGCTGCTGGAAGAAGTTGCCTTGATTCCCTGGAACACTCTGATTAGCTTGATTAGCTTGCATAGCTTGCATTTGCTGCATCATCTGCATCATCAACTGAGTGTTCTGAGCTGTAGTCTGCATAATTGCTCTCCAAGCCTCGGGCGGAGGAGGAGGGGAAGGAGGACGTTCTGGAACCTCTTCACCCTCTGGGTTGGCGTTCGGAACCCTTTTCGGAGCCATCCTGTAAGAGATGACCACGAATCAGCAATTGATTGACAAAAGGAATAAGCTGAATCAATGGAATGAATTGCAACAAGTCTTCACAATAATCATTCGAACAATAAGAACGAATGAAATCATCCGAACAAGAGGAACGAATGAATTTCTCAGTTAATTGATAACATCAGTCTTCACGAGAAGCCACATAACCGCGGATCAAAAGGATAAAAAATAATAAAAACAACAAGGTACGGAAAGGAACAAACACAAGAGAGGAGTTTCGTTCTAACATCCTTGTGCTGAAAGCATATGAACGCGTTACGAAAAGGTTTTGCAATCCCCGGATCAGCATAGCCAAGGACCCTTTAAGATGCAACTCCTGATAGTAACATCGGTCATATAACTCCTTCACTCAATGTCGAACCCCGAACTCACTAACCTGCATTCGTTGGAAGAATGCCTACGATCTACTGGATAAAACCCACCTATAGATTTCCGAAAGATTCCAGTTATGCAATCAGGTGTTGGGGATACACGGGAAGCACCGCGCAATCAACTCTAACCTACATCCAGGTGTATCCATCCTTCAACACATAACCAGTCTTTCTCGGAAACTGTGTACCTCGGACCTTCGAAAAGCATCCACTATAACAAGCTATGGCAATACTCCCGAACTACCTCCCCAGTACTGGGTGATGTCGGGGTTATCTTGCCACTGGCCGTATAGGGGAGATTTTCGATGTCGGCCGTCTTAAGTATTTAGTACTGTCGCGATATGCTTGTTACAATGATACCCCGAAGCTCAACTCCTCGGTAACAGGAGGCATCGAGAATAATATCCTTGTCACAAGAACATCGAAACAATCCCAGAATACTCGCGGGATTCCTAAAAAAAAATTTGTGCAAATTTTGAAGATAGGAGAGACAAGAGTAGACGTCAGGAGTCCTCACCAGAGAGAAAGGGGATGAGAAGCAAAGAAATCCTACTCTCCGATATAATATAGGACTCAAAAAGTTTTCAGTGTGTGCCTAGACTCGACCGTCAACGATTCGATCAAACAGTGGGGGCTCCTAGGTCGGAGAAGGCTCTGAATACCAACTTGTAATGCCCAGGATGGAGTTATACCTCCTATGTGTCGAGGCACGACTTAAAGGCATAAGTCCATCCTAGAATGATCTCAAGTTTGGTAATATTTGCACAACTCATGTAAAAGAGGGGATAGTAAACAGAAATAGTTGGCTTACACTCGCCACGTCACAGAATTTCAGTACAAGTCTCAAACATCATACATTAAGAACACTACAACCCTCTAAGGGCAAAAGCCAAAAGTCAAAGTACCAAACTCAGATAAATTAATCACAGGCGGATCGAATCCTAGTAAGAGACTCCACTACTGATCGTCCGGGTAGCGCACGTAGTACCGACTACGCTCCTCGTCGTACTCCCAATCCAGCTCGGTGCCATCACCTGGATAGCTCACAGCTGGACCTGCATCTGGTGTGTGAAGTAACTGTGAGCCACAGAGGACTCAGCAATCCCGTCTCCGGGTAACAAGACTATCAAAGCCTTTGGGTGAGGATAAGTCTGAAGAAAAGAATAAGTCTGCAGCAGCAACTAGCATCTAGCTTACGTAAGTGAGAGCGAGAAGAGAAGGCCTCGGCGAGAAGTGATCACGAAGTGATCCTAGCTACAAGCTCCACAATCATAACCCCTCCGTGTTCAACTCCCGAATCCCTATTCGGAAATTGACGATCACGGAACACACGTTGGTAGTGTATTAGTAACATTGTGTCAAGTTATCTACAACCGGAATTAACAAGCTCACATCTGCCACATAACCGCGGGCACGGCTTTCGAAAGTTCAAACCCTGCAGGGGTGTTCCAACTTGACCCATTACAAGCCCACGATCCGCGGAGTCGCAACTCCAAAGTGGGAAGACCCGAGTATCCTCGGAATCCCGTGCTCAAGATATACCGAGCTAAGGTAAGGCTAATCCAGCAAATCCTCCCGGTGTGTCAACACCCTGATAGTAGCCGCGCGTATCTAAGTCTCAGGACACGACCGGATGGGTGATGCTACAGGTGTATGCCAGATACCTCGGGTTGCCCCAAGGCGGCCCTGCAGGACCCCCGTTTCGGACCAACACTCATGTGGAGCACTGGCCCGGGGTTGTTGATTAAGAAAGAGGGTTAATTACTCCCTATGCATGTTTAGTTTGTTATTAGGCAAATAGTACCAATGTTGGGATTTGCTGGAAAAGACTTAGCACTTAGCGGTTTATCGAGGGGGTCCCATACACCCCAACCGTGTTAGGAACGCATAATCAAGGAACATAATACCGGCTTATACGGATCCTAACGGCATGAGTGGAACAAATCACCAAGCAAAAGGCTTAGCCTTCCACCCTTGCCAATATATAGATGATTTCATTTAGCAATTACATAGTGTGATATAACCCAACCAAACTTCAACATGGAGCAAGCATCTTCAATCTTCACCTGCAACTAGCAACGCTATAAGAAGGGCTGAGCGAAGCGTACTTAGCCAAGCAACGGTTTGCATAGGTAGGTTGGTTAAACATGGCAATTGGTTACAAGTAGGAGGCTGACAAGAAGAACATGGGCATCGAGGCAAAACTATAGATCGAGACTACTAGCAATAGGCAAAGATAGTAATGTTATCGGGGTTCGGTCATCTTGCCTGAAGAGAAGTCGTTCGGATCGTAAGAAGGGTCCTCGTGCTCAACCTCGTTGGAAACCTCGTGCTCAACTTCGTACCCGGTCTCAGCTTCCGGCTCTAAACAAAACAATCACACCAAGCACCAATCAACAAGATGCAATGCGCACTCGAAAAACATGAATGCATGATGGATGCACTAAGGATGCACACGGAGCACGGAAAAACATCACTCAAGCAAAACACCTCAAAACAAGATAACAATCTGATATTATTAATCTACACAGAAAAACAATCAAGTTTGATATAAGATTCGCTGAAATCGGAGTTACGGGCTAAAAGTTATGCCCGAAACAAGATTTGATCGAAAGCTGAAAAATTACAGCAACATAGCAACTTTGGAGCTCAAAATAATTAAGCTACAGCACCCAAAAAGCATGGCAAAGGACTTGAACACAAACTAGACATATAGTACAGCAACTAGGTCCAAAGTGCACCCCCAACGGAGCCACGGATCAATAGCAATGATCTTGGACATATTGAACTTTACAATAAAATTCTGGTAGCAGAATTTTATTAAAAATTTAGAGCAAAAGATAAATATGCTACAGCCACTCAAATGGACATGTGAGGACATGGATGGAAGGACAACAATATATACTACAAGGAACAACCAAAAACCACCCCAAAACTAACATGCTTTGTCCTAGAACATCACACGAACATGGCATCGGAACGTTACAGATTTCAGACTTAGTGAAAATTCACTAAGTCCTCAAACAGCAATATCATCATAGCACACAAAAGAGCATGTTTAAGTCACCTCGAAACTAAACATGGCAAAGGGTAAGCACCTCATCAAAGTGCACATGAAGGTGATCCCGAAACACACAAGCATGCATCATAGAGGTGAACACAACGATTGCAACGAGCTCAACAAGATGGCATTTCATAACAAGTGAAAACACCTCATATGAACATGGCACTTGCAACGATGATAACAAGGCAACAAGAAATCTACCATGCAACCTATCACAAGCAACACGTAGTTCGTGGCAAGACGAACACGTGGACATGTCATTTGCATCGTTTGGACAAACGAGCTAAAAGATATCACATGTCAAAGGTGGCATGAAAATAACACATAACAGCAGTTTATATCAAGATGCACTCTTGCAACAGCAAAACAAGCCCCTAGATGACCTCTAACATGCATGACAACAACAGGTAAAACGTAGAGCACATCTCCACGAACGTCTGGACATATCACACGCGCAAAACGGAGCAACACAGTAAAAGTTACAGCAGGTCAAACTTAGCATAACAGATAAACAGATCAGGGACTTAGTGGGGAAAAGGAGTCAACCTAGATCAGATCTGAACAGGAAAAGAAGATGGGCCGGCGGCGCGGATCGGCCCGGAACTGTGCGGATCTGGGCCCGATCCGGCGGCTGGGCGGCTGGGCTTCGGCGGCGGCCCACTCGGCGAGAGGAAGAGGCGGCGCGGGGCCTGGCTGCGGTCGCGCTGCGCTGCGGCCCAAACGCGGAGGCGGCTGGCGAGGCCCGACGGGGCGGCGGCCCGGTGCGAGGCGATGGGCCGCGCGGTGATCTGGTCCCCCGCCCCGAGCCTGGCGAGACGACGCGGTCGAGGATCCCGCGGGGCGGTGCGAACGGGCCGGGGGGGCGAAGGAGCGGCCCGTTCCTGGCGCGGTGCGGGAGAGGAGCCTGCGGCGCTGCGGCCTGGTACGGGCGAGGGGAGCGGCGACTTGGCGCGGGCCGACGGGGAACTGGTCCCCCGGGCTCTGGCGAGCGGCTCGAAGCCTGGGCCAGCTGGCGGCGTACGACGAAGGCCGGTCGGCGCTGCGGCCTGGTACGAGCGACGGTCGTCGGTCTAGGAAAATTGCGGCGGGCGTTGACCCCGGGCTCGAGGGAGCTGGTTCCCTCGGGATCCAGGGATTTGAGGATCTGATCTGAGAAGGAAAAGAAAAAAAAAGAGGTGGAGAGAGGAGGAAGAAGGGCTAGGTTTAGGGATGCCAAAATAGACCTAGAGGGGTCTATATATAGCAGTTTTTAGGGTTAGGAGGGAGTTTAGGGGCGTTAGGAGCCCTCCGATCGCGATCCGACGGATCCGATCGCGGGTTAGTTTTTCAAAGGCCTAGACGGAGATAAAAGAAAACAGTAGGGGTGTTTCCGGGACACGAAGTAAAGGCACTTCGGACCCACACGAACAACGGATGGAAAAGTCAACGGAGTCCAAACGAGACGAGATTTGAGAGGCGGGTTGCACACAACAAAACAACAACACAGACAACAACCTCGCGGCACACCGGTAACGTTAAACGCCCGAACAACAAAGTAGGCCTACGGGACGTCACGAACACGTGAGGGAGCTCCGGAACGCGAAACGGACAACGGGAAGGAACACGCGGAACCGGATGCAACCCACAACACAAATGCAATGCAATGCACATGTCTACATGATATGAATGAATGCCACACACTCACACAACAAAACGACGAAACCCGAAAGACAAAGAACCCGGAATGGAAATAGATGAAGCCGGAGATATATTATATACCCAAAAGGGAAAGTATTACATCCGGGGCATTACATTTCCTATGCATGCATGTAAAGTCTATAGTTATGTAATGAAGTTATATCCTACATGTGGTGCATTATTCGGTGTTGATTATGTTCAATGTTTGTTTATGACCATTTTCTTTTCTTGGTTTGTCGCTTCTCAATCTATTTGCTAGCGTTCATTTGTACCAAGCGAGAATACTGCTTGTTCATCCAACTCCTTAAATCCAAAGTTGTGCCAAATGACTCCATCATACCTACCTATATGCGGTATTTCCATGCCGTTTCAAGTAAATTTGTATGTGCCAACTCTAATTTTAAGAAAAAATCCCTTTTGTGTGCATGTATCGCTCATGGAGCAGCCGGGGTGGCCAATATTTTCCATGCTATATTTTTTTCCTCATGATGAGCGTTTATTCACTTGTCATTGCATGAGAGTGTGGCGGGTAATAGGGATGCCCAGTCCCGAAATGCAAAAATACTATAATAAATTCCTTGGAATGTGTTGGTATGGAAGCCACCCATGGATACAACTAGCCATGGATTATGAAAGAATGGTGGAAAGGAAATAAACTTTACTTTATGTTTGGGAACTGCCTATAATTTTTCTTGCTTGGAAGATATTGGGAATTCTTGGTCATTTTCGTTGATAGGAAAAGGATGCCTCTCAAAATAATTTTATCTCTCAATTTAAGCTATGAGCTCTGGCACCTCTACAAATCCATGTTTCCCTCTGCGAAGAGTCTATCTGTTTACTTTTATACATTTTTTTACTTTTTGAGTCTTCATCTTCTCTTATAAAGCACCAACTAAGAAACACTATTGTCATACTTGAGCATTGGATGTAGTTACTATTTGGATGTGTTTCATGAATGGATCAATGATTAAGCGTAATGGGCTAGAGATAGCTTTCTTTAGCATTGATAGTTTGAAAGACTTTGTTGCTTGTTGATATGCTTGAGTGTTGATGTCTTCATGTCAAATTATAGGCTATTGCTTTGAATCATTCACAGTCCAACTATCCATGACATAAAAGAAAAGTATAAGATGAACATGATGAGCAGCATTCGACATCAAAAATTCTGTTTTTATCATTTACCTACTCGAGGACGAGCAGAAAATTAAGCTATGGAAAGCTTGATACTTCTCCAACGTATCTATAATTTTTTATTGTCCCATGATGTTATATTATCAATCTTGGATGTTTTATATAAATTTACAAGCAATTATATATTTGGTACTAACCTATTAACTTAGTGCCTAGTGCCGGTTGTTGTTTTCTTCATGTTTTTTGGTTTTACAGAATATCCATACTAAATGAAGTCCAATTTCCACGAAACTTTTTGAAGATTTTTTTCTGGCAATAAGAGATCCTGAAAGCTTCGGGAGGTCGCGAGAAGATGGAGCAATGGCCCACGAGGCACCAAGGCGCGGCCCGGGGGGCTGGTGGCTTGTGGGACCCACACAAGAGAGCACGACGGCACGAGCATTGTGGCTGTCGTGGACGATGTCGTGTCGTACCGATCCTCCTGTGCATGTGACCATGCCATCTGCCGTCAATGTTCGTGAAACCGTGCCCTACCAATGGAGAAAGAAGCCGGCTTTGCGAAGATCGACGAGGCGGTGGCTCGCACGTTCGTGCCCGCCGCCATCATCGAAGAGAAGTAGAACATGGGAGGCCGCCACTGCTTGGGTCATGTGAAGGCCACCGATGAGGCGACGCGACGTACATAGTCAGCGTCTTGCCCGGTTCGCAGGCCAATGTCGTCCCCTGCCACAAAAACCAACCTTGATTCGTGCTTCACGGAAGCGGAGAGCACCTTTCCCTCTGGTTGAACTTTATCCCGGCGGTGCCACTCCAATGAGCAGTGCAGCCGAACATGGGGAAGCAGAGGCCCTTTTGCACTGAATCATATACCTCTTAGGCTCAGGACGACCCAATTTCCTCGTACAGTTTGGTGGCGCACTAAAATTTTGGAAAATATTGTTGCAACCTTCAACATTTCGGAGCTGGATAGGGCACAACCATAATTTTTCCTATGTTCAAGCTACACAAATTTGTGAACAAGATCTTCTCCAAAACAAACAATTTCACCTTTATGAAAGTAAACTGAAGGCGAGATTCGTGTCCAAAACAATAACCAAACAATCCAACGAACTGAAGTTGTAAACAAACTACGAATGCACGGCAATAGAACATGTAAAAGTGTTTGCCACTTGATGCCTACAAGCGGTCATCGAGAAGCTCACACAAACACATATGATGCTCTAGGATCATCGCAATAAACGGCAAATTAAGGAAGGAATTATTTAAAACCCTGAACGACAGCGTGGCAGCTAGGATAAGCAGGCTCGGAACCACGGACTCTGGTAAGCGTACTCGGCGGTGTGTCGCTTGTCCTCGAGCGCGGCGTACTTCCTGCCGTCCAGCCCGACGGAGGAGGAGAACTCGGCGGCCTTCTTGTTCAGAACGAGAACGATACCGTCTCCCACCGTCCAGTAGGCGAACCCGTAGGTACTCCCTGCAAAGTGGAAGGGGCCCAGCCCCCTGCCGCTCCCGAACTGGTTGCCGTAGACTGCCATGCTGCTCCATGCGGCACCGGAGGTCCAGCGGCCGCCGCCGGCGGACGAGAACGCGCAGGCCCTGGCGACGCCGTCCCCAGGGCGATAGACCGCGCACGTCACCCTGAAGTTGGACAGGCTGATGCGCGCGCCCGCATCCTCGCCGTGGAGGAGGAAGGCGCCCAGGCAACCGCAGCCCTGGAACCACGCCGAGGGCGGCACGGTGCTGTAGCGCCCCGTCAGGGGATCGCAGACGACCAGGGCATAAGCCGGCGACCATTTTGTGTCCTTATCCAGGAGCACCATGAGCAGGAGGCCGTCCCAGAAGTCGGCGAGCTCCCAGCAGCGGCCCGCCAGTCCCGGCCGCGGGAGGAAGTCGAGCGCGAGGTTCCGCGCGACGGCGGCGGCCACCCACCGCGAGGAGGAGGGGACGAAGACGGGGTTGCCGCCGGGCGGACGCGGGTGCCGGTGGCGCTCGTCGACGCGGTAGTGGCCGGAGAAGTGGGCGGGCGACAGGCCGCGGACCGAGATGAACCGGAGAAGGAAGCCCCCGACGTCGCCCGCGATCACGCGGCGCCAGCGCCGGCACGTGCACGCTGCGTAGACGAGGTGGCGATGCAAGGGGAGGCGCAGGAACACGAGCTCGAGAAGATCGTCGGTGACGGCATCGATCTTGGTTGCCGGCGCGGGTTCCCTCTGGGCACTCTTGCGGCGGCGGCTGCGGCGGCGGCCGTCCTCCATGGCCACCTGGACCTTCTTACCCTAGCAGAGGTGAAAAGGCTCGGTCGTAAATGGGTGCGCTAATTTCGCACAGGAGGATAAATCACGCAGAATGGACCGGAGGTTCGGTGGGAAATGCTAGGCAAAGAAGAAACGGCTTTGCTAAATCTCAGTTAGCAAAGTCTCAGTCACACGTTCAGCCGTTGGAGCCTGTTTATTTTTCTCGCGTGTTAAGGAAAACGGCCTGCATCATTTTCGTGTGTGATGGGCCGAGCGTGAAGAGCCTTCTTTTCTCGGGATTTCGCGTGCTTTTTTCTTCTAATCGTTACGAAGCAGATGAGGCTGGGCCTCGAAACTGGGCCTAATGTTGGCCCGCGCTCCTTGTCTCGTCCCGTTGGGCCAAACCCTAACCCACAGCGTCCTCCTCTCCTCCTCCGCCGTCGCCTCCTTCCTAGCCGCGCAGCTTGCTGGTGTCTGGGTTGACCCTGAGTGAGGCGGGATGGCGCTGAGGGGCGTTTGGCAGCTGCAGAAGCTCGTGGTGAACTTCTGCGACTGGGGAGGGAGCAGCAAGGGGATCAGGTATTGCTCATCATGCCGATTTGATTCTGCCTTAAGTTTTGTTCCTGGAGATCCGACTTACTCGTTGTGTCGACTGAGCTGGAGTGCGCTGTTAATTCTTAACTGTGCATGGCGAAATGTGGAATTCGCTTCTCTGAAGGTGCGCGTCGCGTGTGATTATGTGTCGGTTTTGACGAGAAGGAAGAGCTATTCGTGTGACCCCATTGAATAGGAGTAGTTCATCTGTCTAGAGGGCACTTTGATATTATTGAAAATGGGAATAACTATTTGGAAGAATGGCCCATTAGACTGTTCAGTCACAGTTGACCCGATTATATGTAGTTTGCTTGTTGGGTTGGGATCAAGCTCTGCTTTTGTGATCCTTGAACGGTTGAACCTAATTTTATTCACATGGTTTCTTCCTTTCTTACGGATGAGTGGGCTATTGTTTAAGCATAAACTGTATGATTTTGGAGCTTAATTGTGGCTTGACTCCATACTTTACTAATTCGAATTTAGTGTCTTATAACAATTAGGTGCTTCAATTTGCTTGCTCCTTTACGACTAGAGCTCCTTGGAATTGCAGGGCTTTTATGGAGTCGCATCTTCCAGCTATCAAGGAGAAGAATCCCCAGTTAGAGGTGGTGACACAGCTTGTCCGTGGTCAGCATCCTAACTTGAAGGGCATTTACAGTAAGAACCTCCTGTCCTTGTGACCATTTTAGTGTTACCAGGGGTTATATGGTAACTGTATTACTTATAATGATTTTACTTTCAGGTAGTGAGGGAGATCTTTGTGTTGGTACATACCAAATGCATATAATTAGTTGATTCTCATGAATCTGTCGCTGTCAAGCACTGTAGTTTACAGTTCCTGTATTTAGTTGAGAATTGCAGCACCGTGTAATTTGTCACTCGTCTTCCATGTGCTTAAATACTTGTGACGAATTGGACATGCTCAACAGGTGAAGTCGCTTGCTTTAAGCATTTTTGCCACCCATGTCTTCCATGTGCTTAAATACTTGTGATGAATTTTGACACACTCAAGAGCTCAAAGGTGAACCCATATGGTTCAAGAATGATATGGTCTTATGGTTAACTGGGTGCCTTCTGAGTAAATAAACCTTAAGGAAACGTTGACATGTTTTGTTTGAGGGGTGCACTTGTTCTAGGACAAGTGCAGATTTTGTGGGGGAGCAGGCTCATTTAACATGTTCTGTGGGATACATTTCACAAATTTAAGCACTTTCTCTCTCCTAGTGTTTAGCCCAAGAATAATTCCATTTCATTGCACTAATGAAACCAACCTTATAGCATGTGATGGTTGCAGGAGGAGGTTACTCAAACCAAACATCCATCCAGAATCTGCTTTTCTTTTGGTGTATGTTTGTTATTAGGAGATTTTCATATATGCCACCCAAAAGATTGGCATGACTGGGAGTACCACTCCTTGTCTCATTGACAGGACCCACTCACATGTCATTGCAACAAGGATTCATATCAATATGTCACCCTTGTTATTTTTCATGAACGCGTGGCTGTAGTTGCTTATGTTCTAAGTTATCATTTTTAAGCAATGCCATTCTTGTGCAGAAAACCATAACGAGAGAGTTGTCTGCGTCAGAAACTTGGCACCTGAGGACATAATGTTGCAAGCTAGTAGGCTAAGGTGTTCTCTGGGCAGGAAAGTCGTGAAGCTGAGAACCAGGCACGTGACGAAAAGGCCAAGCGTCCAGGGAACATGGACGACAGAGCTGAAGATGTGAGTCAAAAGTTCCTGATGGCACACACTCGCAAGAACCGTCTCAGATCTATAGCAAGAACTCTGTGCTGCTATTAGACCTACGTTTCCTCAGTAGTTACAGTTTCATTCGGCCCTCCTTTTGTTTGAGCCGCAGTCTGACAATAACATGTAAACTTGGGAGTTTTTTTTTTTTTTGTTAGTATCGCCTGTCTAGCAGATATTTGGATGGCAGATGCTTGATCTTTAGACCGTTGCTTTCGTTGAAGCTGTCAGAGCAGAATTTGTTCTAAAGGAAGGAGGAATGCCTGCATGTTATGACAGGACAAGTTATAAATCTAAAACTGTCATGAACTGTATACATTGTTCATCTCTTGCTGTCCATCTAGTGCATCAGGTGAGTAACTAGAGTACCCGTAAGGGGCACTCATCGATCAGGTTCTATAAGTGTCTGAAACTGAAGGCACCTGTTATTCAGTTGGTGCTATCCCATGAACCGTTTCAGATTCATTTTTTAAAAGGAAAAATAATTTTTTTTAGATCTATATACGTCAATCAAGAACGTTGTGCTGATATCATTTTCGGCATCGACAGCTAACTTGTACTAGCTCCGATGAGAAGATGTAAAAGCCTTTGGGTCGACCTTGAAGATGCAACATTTGGAATTTCACCGCCTTGGGTTCATACTCGGCTTCTTCGGCCTACCTTTGCCCAACTTGCAAACGCGAATGACTCTAATTTGAAAAAGGCGGTTTGGAGCACATGGACGCCACCTGAGCAAAAATTATTTGCATGGTTCATTTTACGATGGTTGTCGATTGCAAAGGAGGGGATGGCCGAAATGTGGCTTATGTCAATTCTGCAAGAAAGAGCTGGAGACTGCCGTGCATCTTCTACTCAAAGTGCAGATTTTCTGGGCGCGTTTGGGAGGACATCAAAGCGTGGCTGCCTTATTGACACTGAAATAAAGCACTGGCAAAACTTCAATTGAGTGTTGGAGTGGCGGAGCTCCTTGGCTCCTTGATCTTATTCACAGATTCTCTTGCTTGCTTCGTGAGAGTTTTGGAATGAACTGAATGGACAGTTATTCAAGAATGCATCTTCTATGCCTAGAGTAGTTGAGCATAAAATCAAAGATGAATCAGCCTTGTTGTATGTTTTTTGCTGGGGCAAAGCATTCAAGTTCTAAATTCTTTCTTAACCAATGAGATGGGGCAAAGCTCGTGCCTCCATTTTAAAAAAGAAACATTGAGCTGAAATAATATATATTTTTAAATCGTTATCTGAAGGAATGGACAGCTTCATCAGTTTCAGCTGCCAGGGGGTTGCCACCACCGGGAAAGAGCGGCAAGCAAACGCCAGGGCCAAGGTTTTCTCTCGCTAACCATTTCCAAACAAAATTCCACAATACTGCATAACTGCAGATGAGTATTCCCATTTATTTGCTAGGAAAACTGATGGCAGATCTTGCGGCGAACATCTCACAAAGCAACATGCTGAAATCCAACTGTGAGACCCAAGATAGCAAATAATCATTTAAGAGAAATGGAGATACAGCTCTTTCCCCAATCCAAAACTCCACTTTTCATGCATCAAGTACAGACAACACAGATGGACCTGCTGGACTCAAAATTACAAATCCCCAGAGAAACTGACAGACTGGGTACAGATCTTAAGGATATCAGGTGTAAAAAAGACTTCACAGTTGACAGCAACTTAAATTCGATAGTCCATGCCAAAGCCACAAGACAATCGAACATTCATCAAAGAAGGTCAACAGACCAGCAATGAGCTTTCACTGAGATAATTTTTGTCTGACAATGTAATCGCTGTATCCAGTATAACCTTTTTACATCACTAGTTGACATAAAGAAATTTAAGTAACCCAAGTACCTTCAAAGCTTCTAATGGATGGGCAGAAGAACCATTATCAGAACCCAATAGCACTTACTTGGGCTGCACCAAATATGATGCCCATACCTCATTAGCTGGAGGGGGTGGCTGAACCCAGTGGCCAGGTATACGGCTGCATGCAGGTGCAGACAGTCAATGCATTTAGAAGAATCCCCACAAAAAAATGCATTTAGAAGAATAAAAATACATGTAACATTTGTTTAACACGGCACATCAGAGATCTCTCTGTCCACTGCAGTAACTAACTATTATGGTTGTGATTTAGATTAAAATGGATATGTGAAATTATGTTCTTACAGACCTGCAATGAATGAAGGTTATCATAATTTACAAATAGGGAAAATTTTGTTTTTGCCACTCTAGCTTTTGACCGCTTTGCTTATGCCACTCTAGAATTTGACATATCACTTTTGCTACTCTTAGCTTTTGACAATGCATCACAAATGACATCCCATGGCAAAAGCAATGGTTTCCCTTACAAATATTAGCTGGTTCAACGACACGGTCTGCTATGAAAGCCATAACATAAATAAAACTAGATGAAAGCTATATAGAAGATCCACAAGCCATTTGCAACCTTAATGCACCATTAAGATATCAGCCTATATTTTACGAACTACAAGAGTGTGTTTGGTTAGAGACCTGGCTAGTGGGCCTGACAAAATAAGATGTCTGGAAAGAGCCTGGGATGATGCAAAATTTTGCCTGGCCAGGCTAGCCTGCCGCCCATATGCTTGGTTCATGTCCTTGCCTGGCTGATGTGATCTGACTGCTTGTATTTAAAAAAACACATACATACAGCTACTGGACATTAACCACTTCCAGGCTATTGTTTGTAGTGCGCAAGGCGCATGTGAAAGGACGCCTGGACCAGGCTAATCTAGCTGCCTGGGCTGAATTCTTCCTTTCATTTTCTTATTTTCATGTGGACCAGGCTAATCACATGTCAGGGACGGCCAGGCCAGGCAAGCATCTTTCCCACGAAGACATGAACCCAGGGATCCTCCCACGGCCAGGCCAGAACCCAGGGATCCTCCAAGCCAGGCACACGATGGCGTGGAAGCCAGGCAAACACGCACTAAATCCAGCTTTGTTGCTCACCAAAGATGCTAGTTTATCATAGTGGACCTAAGTCAGCCGATTTGAACACACCATTACGTGATGTGGTTTCTCATGAGTTTATTTTCCAGCTTATATAAAACAAAACCTTTAAAGAATCAGCAAATCATATTTACACAGTGAATTTGCATTGCATGAGAAGGATGCTTGTCAAATAACTAGCATGGTTTAGTGCTATTATTATCACGAGACAAGATAAAGCAGCATGATTTGACAAGTAAAAGCCTCACCTTCCTCCAGGTCTGATAAAAGAATCCCACATTCTGCGTACCTACAATTGGAGGTGAAACACATATAAGATACTGTATTGAGTAACCTGAACTAGTATGAAATTTCGTTAAAAGTGAGGGGAAAATCTCCTACTCAAAGAAACAAAATATGAAATCAATAAAACTACAACAGAATCTCCTACTTTCCTTTCACGTAGTTCTCACTAGTGCTTGAAGCAATGGTTTCTGGTAGCTCCATAACATCCCAATGATACCCAACAGACCATATCAAAGATTGTTAAGCCTAGTCAGGTAGTTCATTAACACCGTCCTACAAACCCGTGACACTTGCATGAAGTTGAGAGTTTGGAATAAATTACCTCAATGAGTGTCCCCAGGTCATAGCTACTTCCATGATAATAGTGGTAGAACTCAAAAGGCAGATTGGTCAGAGATTCGGAATGCGCAGGCCCTTCTATCTCAACCTTTTGACCATCATGTTCTGTCTTTTGACTTGCATGATCACTTCTCTCACTTATGCTTGCATCTCCTTGGTTCTGCTCTGGCACCGACCCACTTTTAGGTTGTCCAAGGCCATCTTTTTGAGCAGTTGTATGATGGACAGCCTTCCTTGATTCCTCAGCGGTGAGAATAGCATCCTTCGCAGCATCAGTTCGAGCAGCAGTTGCAGCTTGGCGCTCCTCTTCCTCAACTGCAGCCTTGACACGCTCAAGATATTTATCATCCTCTTCTGGCAGAAAATGACCTGAAATATAGCTGTCGTCAGTGTTAATTATCAGGCATGCATGTGTTGCAATGGCCAGGATAAAGCAGATTAATCATATCATCACACCTGGACAACTTTTATAAGTAAAGTGTTGCCTACAACTGCGTACAGAATTAAAATGTTATGGCTGAGATCTTAGTTCAGAGAACAATGTGACGGTGCTTCCTCCATTTTAATATAAGTCCATTTTGGGGATTGTCAATTTACACTGTGATTCCATTTGAGAAGATCAAGGGTTTAGTTACAGCGATCTTATAAACCACTGCCCGTTACGCTATGCGAGGGATTCGGGCGGTTATAGAATTCATTTACTACAAAAAAGAATGGTCCAACTAATGACTGGTTTCGAGATGTCCTTCAAGCATATGGGATATGGGTCATATGGCTAGTTGCAGAAGGGGGACAGGAGTGGCTAAATGGAGATATCTTGCCTTGTTTCTTCAGTTTTTCAACCCTTACAGAGCGGAGCTCCTGTAGTTTCTCGACCATTAGTGCAAGCTCGAGCTGTGAACGACAGATTTTTTTTTCCCAGAAAATAGTTAGTTGGAATAAGGTAATATTGCACTGATGCTTAAAAAAACATTAAGAGCTTATAATCTACACAAACAACTCAAAACATTAGGCATCAAGAGAAAGGCCGGAAAATAATAATTGCATAACTTAAGGCTCGCAGCTAAACCTATCCAAAACTCAGAAAGTATTAATGTGTTATTAGATTATATCTAAATTCAATTGTATGCACAGATCTTCTTGCAGAAAAACAATAAAAGACAAGGATTTAGAGTTATGTACAATACTTACCTCAGATTCTAGACGTTTTCTTTCCTCATTTGCTTTCTTCTTGGCAATCTGCTTCATGCTTTCCACCTGGTTTGTAAATACAACAATGAGCTTGTTATTGTGGAACAACTGTGTTTTCCTACTAGTTACTACAGATAAATCCTATGAATGAAATGGCCGCCTCAACAAATGAGACAGCACCTTGCGTTTTGCAATGTCATTAGCTATTTGCCTAGCCCTCCATTCATCAGCTTCCTGATCAACTCTGTCAAATTCTGCACTTTCCTGCACAACATCAAGAGAAGGGAAGCCATGCAGTTATTGGATCTGTGGCCATTTTGATGCTAACTGAACATTTTCACAAAGATAGGAACACAGAAACATGTGAATCGAGTTCCACCTTCTGGAAAAGCTCTGCTACATGCTTTCTCTTCCTCTTCCTCCATCGCTTATTTCTCTTGGACTTCTGCAGCTTCTGAGCTAACGAAACCATTGCCGATTTTTCTGCCCATGGACCATCTTGGTTAATAGCGGAAGAAATAGGTGCCAGGAGGTGCTGAAGTTGAGAACAGAGATAATTAGCCGCATCTGTCGCCATTGATTCATGAGTGTCTCGGCTAATCTTGATTTCACTTGCGAGCTCCGAAAAATGGCAAGGCCTGCCTGCAGAAGAGACACCAGACCCTGAAGACGATTCTACTGCAGACGAATCTGGTTCTTGTGCACTAGCATCAGATGAATTCCTCACAAGTGCAATCTCCTCTAGCTCGTTTATCCTGCCAATCCAAATCCTTTATTTCAGGACAAATGGTACAGAGACTGGAATACACGGTCATAACTACCTTTGGAAGTTTAGGGAACTCACAGAGCGCTTGAAATCGCGACCGTCTCTTGCAGCTTCTTCAAATGCTCCCGCACATTGTCACGCTGCCAAAAGGAACTGGCCGCCGCCAGTGCCGCCGCCTCAGGCTGGAAAGGTTGCTGCTGGTGCTGGTGAGGGTGCTGGTGGTGGTGCTGCTGCTGCTGCTGCCACTGCCACTGCCATGGTGGAGGCTGAGGAGGCCGCGGTGGTCCAAAGGCATTCGGCGGCGGGAACATGGCGGCCTGCTGCTGCGAACGAGCCCTGCAGACGAGGAAAAGTAAAGGTCGTCAAATCCATGGAGGAGGAGAGCGGAGGGGCAGGCGAGAAGCGTACGGCCCTGTTAGGTTGTATGGGAACCAGAGAACCAGCCCCCTGGTGGCCGGAGGAGGAGCCAAGAGGAGGAGGGGCCGCACGGGGAGTTACCTGAGAGATGGATGTCTGTCTTCGCCGTCTGCGGATCAGTCGCCGAAGGTATTCGGACTTGTCGCCGGCGGCGCCTCGCTCCTAGGTCTGGTTGGCGCCGCGACTCCGTCACCACGCGCGAAATTAATCAATCTATAAACTCTTACGAGGAAGTGGAGACAGTTGGACTCCGGAGAATGCTGCCGGGGCTTGGGGAAGGAAGATGAGGAAGAGGTCGAGTCCGGCGAGGCACTGCGGCGGCTCCGCCGGAGAGGAGCGTGGCAGGGCCATTTTTTCTTCAGATTCAGATCATAGATTGTGGATGGGCTGCTCGTCTGATGGCCGGCCCGTGCGGTACGCTGGCGATTTGGGCCGAGGAAGGACTGGCCTGCTTTGGTTACCGTCTGGCCAGCTCGCCTGGGCAGAACCTATTTGACGCCCGTGAGCGTCAAAAGGTTGACCTTTCGCTGAGGCGAGCCACCGCGTGGGCCGGCCCATGTACAGGTTTCGCGTTTTAACCGTTCGCAACAGCTTCCTTCGTCGTTTCGTTCGTTATTTTTCGGTGTTTTTTTGCTTCCGGTTCTTTGCAATGTTTTGTCCGGTCTTCACTGGTTTTTTTCTGTTTTTTATTGGTTCCTTTTTTCCTTTCGTTTTTTTTCTTTTTTCGTCTTTTTATGTTTTTTATTTCTTCTTCTCTTTCCTGTGTGTTATATTCAAAGGTCACCTCCTATTACAAAAATATTCATCATATATGAAAAACATGTTTAACCGTACATTATGAAAAAGTTCACTATGCATTATGAAAATGTTCATCGTGTATTACAAAAATGTTCACCATATATTAAGAAAATGTTCATTGTATTTAAAAAATGTTCATTGTGCACTTAAAAATGTTCAGTGTATATAACAAAAATGTTCAGCGTATATCACCAAAATGTTCAACGCGTGTCTAAAAAAAGTTCTGTTTATATCACAAAAAAGTGCAATGTGTATTTAAAAATTGTTCATTGTATATTTTAAAAGATATTCAATGGTTAAATTTAATTGATTTTTTAATCTACCGATGCGTTTAGTTCTTCAATACTCTCGCATCACTGTAATCACTAATAATCATCAGCTCAACTGGTAAGTAAGGCTAATTTTGTATCATTGGTTGCGAGTTCGATTCCATGACTAAGCAACATTTTTTGCTAATTTAATTGAAGCCATCGAATGGGCCGGCCCAATTCGATTCACTCCCTGCGCGAAAGATGCTCCTGTTGACGCACGCGAGCGTCAGCTAGGAGCACTCAGCTCGCCTGGGCCAGGCAGCAATAGGTGGGACTGGCCTGGGCGGGGCTTCTCAGGTCAGGGCACAATCACAAATCACAAATCATTATTTACAAACCCTAAAAAAATAATCATTATTTACACCTCCAGGAACTTGTTTTTCTTTTGCGGGAAAATGAGACTCCATTACTTAACCATGGGGATTATTACAATTGTTCTCATACAGCAAATGAATCTCTTGAGGTACAGACATCAGCCAAACAACAGTACGAGAGTTATTATGGTCCAACTGGGCAAGGCTATGAGCAACGGAGTTACGACGGCGACGGACCAAGGAAATAGCATGCTCCCTGTCCATGCACAAAAGGTGTTTAATTTCTTCGACCGTGGCTGCAGCCGGTGACCGATCCTACTCGGTTTGCATAATCATGCTGGCCGCCATCATGCAGTCAGTCTCGAGGATAAACAGAGCCTCACTCCACTCCAGAGTGAGCGCAATGCCCTCCAACCAAGCAGCAAGCTCAGCCTCTAGTGCGTTATTGCATGTGTACAGGAATCTGCATGAAGAAAAGACGACGGCTCCTCTCTCATTTTGCAGGATCATGCTGGCCCCTCCCATGCCGTTCGCTTCAAAATAAGCACCGTCGATGTTGAGTTTATTCCACCCAGGAGGCGGCCTCACCCATCCTTCTAGGGGACGCCCGCTGTCCATTGTTGCCTTGTGCTTCTCCTTCCTACATTTGTCATGATTGTTTGAGGGCACCATCTTCCCTCGCACAATATCCTCTATGGGGTGTTGTTGGATGGTCAGCAGAGAATTGATGTAGCTGCAAATAAATCTCTTTGAAGCTTCGACATGCGGCGGTGGTGCATCATTTCTTTCCTCACGTGTCATATCCTCCATAGAGTCATCATGATAGGTAGATGTTCATTGGCTTCGCAATTATCCAGGAGGTGGAGCAGCCAATCAGGGCCTGTGTCAACGACCTCCTCCACTCTTGGCATTTGGTGTTCTTCCCGCATTTCACGCCACAGCTCCACAGCCTTGGGACATCTACAAAAAGCATGGAATGTATCCTCGTGCCCCGTCCCACAGATTGAGCAAATGTCAGATTCCGCTAAACTTCGAATAGCTTTATTTTCAAGAGTGGGAAGGGAATATGTTGCCAATCTCCACGCAAAGACTCGTACCTTAGGGGGAGCAGGGCACCCCCACACTGTCTTCAAGACGGCGCGTCGTCCGTCCGATGCCCTGCTCGTGGTGCACGTCTTCGTGTGGGTTTGCTCATCGAGGGCGAGCCGATAAGCAGAGCGGACGCTGAAGAGACCCCGAGGATCAGGCCCCCAGGCGAGGACGTCATCAATACGGCTTGGGGACGCCTTGATCTTCATGATTACATCAACGTCCATGGCCAGGAAGTGTTGGCGAAGGATCTCCTGCTTCCAACGTCCATCATCATGTAGCAGCTCCGCCACATGCTTGATTCTATAGGTACGTCACTGGGAGATGGGTCGGTACGAAGTCGGCCGAGTAATCCAAGGATCACGCCAAACCCAGATTTTTTCCCCATTCCCACATCGCCAGATGAGGCCTTTTCTCAACAGGTCAAGGCCGTGCTGAATGGCGTGCCATGTAGAGGAGGCGTTACCTGAAAAAACTGTATCAACAAGGTTACCGTTAGGATAATACCTCACTTTCAGCAGCCTGGCACATAGTGAGTGTAATGCCCCGGATGTAATACTTTTCCTTTTGGGCATATAATATATCTCTGGCTTCATCTATTCCATTCCGGGTTCTTTGTCTTTCGGGTTTTCGTCGTTTTGTTGTGTGCGTGTGTGGCATTCATTCATATCATGTAGTCATGTGCATCGCATTGCATTTGTGTTGTCGGTTGCATCCGGTTCCACGCGTTCCTTCCCGTTGTCCGTTTCGCGTTCCGGAGCTCCCTCACGTGTCCGTGGCGTCCCGTAGGCCTACTTTGGTGTTTGGCCGTGTAACGTTACCGGTTTGGCGCGAGTCTTGTCGTGTGTTGTTGTTTTGGTGTGTGTAACCCGCCTGTCAAATCTCGTCGCGTTTCGAGTCCGTTTGCTACCCCAACAGTTATTCGTGTGGGCTCAAAGTGCCTCCACTTTGAGGCCCAAGACACCCCTCCAACAGCCCACTTTCCTCCTCTTGGCCCATCCTAACTCCCCTCGCGATCGGATCCGTCGGATCGCGATCGGAGGGCTCTAAAACCCCCCCAAAACCCTCAAACCCTAGCACCTACCCTATATAAACATCCCCCATGCCATTTTTGGCAGCCTAACCCCCCTCCACCTACCTCTAGCCTACCTCCCCCTCAATTTCCGTGCCTGGCCAGATCCAATTCGCCACTTGGCAGCCCCCTCCTCGCAAGCCAGGAACCTCGCCGCCGTTTTTTTCCTTCGTAGGGAGCAGCCGCTCCTCTGGATCGGGCGAAGGAGCCAATCTGGATCCCATCGGCCGCCGCCAGATCCTCTCCTCGATACAGTCAACGCCGCCGCAACGAGTGGTTGGGAGCGTTCCCGATCGCATCAGCCGAGCCGCCTGGATTGCTCCTTCCCTCCCGCACGGTCCGATCCAGCCTGGGCCGCACCGCCCCTCCGCTTCCACATCGCCAGGCGCTCGCCTCGCCGCTTCCAGATCGGCCTCACCCCGCTCGTGTGGATCGCCGATCGCCAGATCCCGGGCCGAAGCCGCTCCTCTCCGCGTCGGGCCAGCGTCCCCGACGGCCCTGCCGTCCCCAGCCGCTTCCCGCCAGGCGCCCTGTCTCCTGGGCCGAGGGACAGCCGGGCCACTTCGCAGGCGCCCCAGGCCGGCCTCACCTCTCCGCCCGAGCGGGCCGCGCCTCTCCAGCCGCATCGCCTGGGCCGCCTCCCGCCGAAGCCCTCGAGGCCGATCCAGCCGCGCAGATCCTGCGGGCCTCAGCCAGATCTCCGATCCGACCCGTTTCCCTACAGATCTAGGTTGTTTTCATATCCCTAAGTCCATGTCTGTTTAGTTCCTGATGCAGTTTTAGATCTGCGATAACTTTTTGTGTGGAGCTTCGTTTTGCGCAAATGACATGTCTAGACGTTCGTGGTGACTAGCACTACGTTTCGTTCCATTGTGCCATGCATGTTTGAGGTCATGTAGATGCTTATTTTCCGTGCTCCGTGTGCTCTCATAGTGCATCCATCATGCATCCATCATTCTGGTGTGCGCATTGCATCTTGTTGATTCATGCCTTGTGTGATTGTATTGTTTAGAGCCGGAAGCTGAGACCGAGTACGAGTACGAGCACGAGGTTACCAATGAGGTTGAGCACGAGGACCCTTCTTACGATCCGAACGACTACTCTTCAGGCAAGATGACCGAACCTCGATAACATTACTATCTTTGTCTATTGCTAGTAGTTCCGCTTTATAGTTTTGCCTCGATGCCCATGTCTTTCCTGTCAGCCTCCTACTTGTAACCATGAACCTGTTTAACCACCCTACCTATGCAAACCTTTGAATGGCTAAGTACGCTTCGCTCAGCCCTTCTTATAGCATTGCTAGTTGTAGGTGAAGATTGAAGACGCTTGCTTCATGTTGAAGTTTGTTGGGTTATATCACACTATATAAATGCTTAAAATGAAATCATCTATATATTGGCAAGGGTGGAAGGCTAAGCCTTTTGCTTGGTGATTTGTTCCACTCATGCCGTTAGGAACCGTTTAAACCGGTGTTATGTTCCTTGATTATGCGTTCCTCACACGGTTGGGTTTTATGGGACCCCCTCGATAAACCGCTAAGTGCTAAAGTCTTTTTCAGCAAGTCCCAACATTGGTACTATTTGCCTAATAACTAATAAAACTTGCATAGGGAGTAATTAACCCTCTTTCTTAATTCTACAACCCGGGCCAGTGCTCCACATGAGTGTTGGTCCAAACTGGGGATTACGCGGGGCCACCACGAGGAAACTCGAGGTTTGGTAAAACCTGTGGGATCGCCCATCCGGACGTGTCCTGAGACTAGATACGCGCGGCTACTATCAGGGTGTCGACACGCCGGGAGGATTTGCTGGATTAGCCTTACCTTAGTTCGGAGTATCTTGAGCACGGGATTCCGAGAATACTCGGGTCTTCCCACCTTGGAGTTGCGACTCCGCGGATCGTGGGCTTGTCATGGGTCAAGTTGGAACACCCCTGCAGGGTTATGAACTTTTGAAAGCTGTGCCCGCGGTTATGTGGTAGATGGGAGCTTGTTAATATCCGGTTGTAGATAACTTGACACATTGTTCTAATACACTACCAGCGTGTGTACCGTGACTGTCAATTTTCGAATAGGGATTCGGGAGTTGAACACGGTGGGGTTATGTTTGTTGAGCTTTAGCTAGGATCACTTCGTGATCATCTCTCGACCGAGGCACTTCTCTTCTCGCACTCTTTCACGTAAGCTAGTTGCTAGTTGCTGCTGCAGACACTTATTCTTTTCTTCAGCCTTATCCTATCCCAAGGCTTAAATAGTCTTGTTACCCGGGAACGGGATTGCTGAGTCCTCTGTGGCTCACAGTTACTTCACCAACCCCAGATGCAGGTCCGACGATGAGCTATCCAGGTGATGGCACCGAGCTAGACTGGGAGTATGACGAGGAGCGTAGTCGATACTATGTTCGTTATCCTGGTGATCAGTAGTGGAGACTTCTACTAGGATTCGATCCGACCTGTGGATTTAACTTATGTTTGGTATCTTGCCATTTGGATTTTACCTTAGAGGGCTGTGATGTTTTATTGAATGATGATTGAGACATGTATTGTATTTGTGTGACGTGGCGAGTGTAAGCCAACTATTTTATGTTTTCCATCCCCATCTTTTACATGAGTTGTGCAAAGATACCAGACTTGCGATCATTCCAGCATGGGGTTATGTCTCTAAGTCGTGCCTCGACACGTAGGAGATATAGTCCCATCCTGGGCATTACAAGTTGGTATTCAGAGCCTTCTCCGACCTAGGAGCCCCCACTGATTGATCGAATCGTTGACAGTCGAGTCTAGGCACACACTGAAAATATTTTGAGTCCTATATTTATATCGGAGAGTAGGATTTCTTTGCTTCTCATCCCCTTTCTCTGTGGTGAGGACTCCTGGCGACTACTCTTGCCTCTTCTACTTTCAAAAATTGCACCAATTTTTTTTAGGAATCTCGCGAGTATTCTGGGATTGTTTCGATGTTCTTGTGACGAGAATATTGTTCTCGATGCCTCCTGACATTAGGGGTTGTGGCAGTGTCCCGGGGAGTTGAGCTTCGGGGTATTGTCGTCACAAGCATATTGCGGCAGTACTAAATACTTAAGATGGCCGACATCGAAAATCTCTCCTATACGGTTAGTGGCAAGATAACCCCGACATCACCCAGTACTGGGGAGGTAGTTCGGGAGTATTGCCATAGCTTGTTATAGTGGATGCTTTTCGAAGGTCCGAGGTAGACAGTTTCCGAGAAAGACTGGTTATGTGTT
The DNA here is from genome assembly GCA_902687465.1 of Secale cereale. NCBI lineage: Eukaryota > Viridiplantae > Streptophyta > Magnoliopsida > Poales > Poaceae > Secale > Secale cereale. Next base: position 216,265,030 of record LR738711.1, on the reverse strand, counting down.
GAAGGATGGATACAGCTGGATGTAGGTTTAGAGTTGATTGCGCGGTGCTTCCCCTGTATCCCCAACACCTGATTGCATAACTGGAAACTTTCGGAAATTAATAGGTGGGTTTATCCAGTAGATCGTAGGCATTCTTCCAACGAATGCAGGTTAGCGAGTTCGGGGTTCTACATTGAGTGAAGTGGTATTATGACCGATGTTCCGATCGGGAGTTGCATCTTAAAGGGTCCTTGGCTATGCTGATCCGGGGATTGCAAAACCCTTTCGTAACGCGTTCATATGCTTTCAGCACAAAGATGTTAGAACGAAGCTCCTGTCTTGTGTTTGTTTTCCATCTGTACCTTCTTGTTTTTCTTATTTTACCTTTTGTCCCCTATGTGGCTTCTCGTGAAGATTGATGTTATCATTTAACTAAGAATTTCATTCGTTCCTCTTGTTCGAATGATTTCATTCGTTCTATTGTTCGAATGATTATTGTGAAGACTTGTTGCAATTCATTCCATTGATTCAGCTTATACCTTCTGTCAATCAATTGCTGATTCGTGGTCATCTCTTTCAGGATGGCTCCGAAAAGGGTTCCCAACGCTAACCCAGAGGGTGAAGAGGTCCCAGATCGTCCTCCTTCCCCTCCTCCTCCGTCTGAGGCTTGGAGAGCGATTATGTAGACTACAGCTCAGAACACCCAGATGTTGATGCAGATGATGCAGCAGATGCAAGCTAATCAAGCTAATCAGGGTGTTCCAGGGAATCAAGGCAACTTCTTCAACCAGCAGCACCATGCTACTCTCAACCAGTTCTTGGCCAATAATCCAAAAGCTTTCAGTTACTTTGTCGACCCTCTTGATGCTGAAGATTGGTTAACCGACATAAAGAAGCATTTTGAGTGCAGTAACGTGAAGGAAGAGGATTATGTGAAGTTTGCAGCCTTCCAACTCAAAGACCAAGCAGCTGACTGGTGGCAGCAGTACAAAGACTCCAGGCCAGGTCAAGTGATCTCTTGGGAGAATTTCTGCAAGGACTTTCGCTCTCACCATATTCCTACAAGTGTCATCGAGGGTATGCGTGAGCAATTCCACAACCTGAAGCAGGGCTCTATGACAGTCTATCAGTATAATGTCAAGTTCCAAAACCTCGCCCGCTATGCTAAGCAAGACATTCCTGATGCTAAGAGCAAAATCTATCAGTTTCGTGGTGGCCTGAAAGATGAACTTCAACTTGCTCTCACCTTGTTCGAGCCCGATGAATTCGACAAATTCTATAACATGGCTTTGAAACAAGAGGCAGCTCAGCTTAAGATGGAGGCTTCTAAAAAGAGGATTCGAGATGCCGTTCACTCCTCCTCATCGTCTCATATGGTCTCGAAGCAACAGAAATTTTGGCTTCCTCCTCCTCCAGTGATTCGAGCTCCCTACAACAACTCCAACAACTCCAACAGCAACAAGAACTCTAGTGGACGTGGCTTCTCCCACCCACCCAACCCGAGCAACCAGTCGAAGAACCAGTTTTAGTCTCAAGGCTCCAAGTCATGTGGTTCTCATTTCCGTCCTCTTTCAGAAGTGGTTTGCAACAAGTGCACTCAGAAAGGTCACTATGCCAACAGATGTCCGAACCCAAAGCATCTTCCACCTCCTCCACCTGTGAGTTCAGCTATTGTCAGGCATGATCCAAAGTCTGCAAGGGTGAATCTGATGAATGCAGCACAAGCGGAGAATTCTTCTGATGTCATTTTGGGTAACCTTCCAGTTAACTCTTTTCCAGCTAAAGTGTTGTTTGATTCAGGTGCTACTTGCTCTTTCATGTCATATCCATTTGCATCCAAGCACAACATTGTCACCAAAAGTTTGCCAAGGGAATTGTCAGTTGTTTCTCCAGGCAAACTATTGCATTCAAAGATATATGCTCCGGATGTTTCTATTCGCATGGGTGATTATCGATTTTTGGCTTCTCCGGTGGTTCTTGGTAATTCCGACATTGACCTCATCCTCGGAATGGATTGGCTTTCTCAGCATGATGCTCACATTGCTTGTGCACAGAAGGAAGTCAAGATGACTCATCCTGATGAAGATGTGATTATCTTTGCCTCCAGGGATAACACTATCAGGCTTTTCTCTCTCAATGATAAGGGCGAAATTAATGCCATATCTCAAATTCCGGTGGTGAACAAATATCAAGACGTCTTTCCTGAAGAACTTCCAGGCATGCCTCCACACCGTCAGGTGGAATTCGTAATTGAACTCGAGCCGGGTACTGAGCCAGCATGCCGACGTCCGTACAAGCTCTCTCCTGAAGAATTGAAGGAATTAAAGAAGCAGCTTGATGAACAGGAGCGTATGGGTCTCATCAGGCCTAGTACGTCTCCATGGGGCTGTGGTGTCTTATTTGTCAAGAAGAAAGATGGCACGGAGCGCCTCTGTGTTGATTACCGGCCATTGAACAAAAAGACAATAAAGAACAAATATCCGCTCCCCAACATCAACGAACTCTTCGAGCAGCTCAAAGGAGCTAAAGTGTTCTCTAAGCTCGACCTCCGAATGGGCTATCACCAAATTCGCATTCGCGAGGAAGACATTCCCAAGACGGCCTTCAGAACGAGCTACAGCTCATACGAGTATACCGTCATGTCTTTTGGTCTCACCAATGCTCCTCCTACCTTTTCGAGGATGATGCATTACATCTTCAACCCCTATACTGGCGAGTTTGTGCTTGTGTATCTGGATGATATTCTGGTGTTTTCCAAGAATGAAGAAGATCACGACAAGCACTTACGTCTGGTTCTTGATCGACTTCGTGAGCATAAGTTCTATGCCAAGTTCTCAAAGTGCGAGTTTTGGCTCGATAAGGTTTTGTACCTGGGCCATATCATCTCAGCTGACGGTATTGCGGTTAATCCCGAGAAAGTTGAAGCAATTGTCAATTGGGAAGCTCCTCAGAACGTCAAGCAACTCCGCAGTTTTCTGGGTCTTGCCAGCTATTGCAGAAGGTTCGTTGAGAACTTCTCCAAGATTGCCAAGCCTCTTTCCAACTTGCTTCAGAAGAATGTCAAATACTTTTGGTCTCCAGAGTGTGAAGTGGCATTCAAAACTCTCAAAGAAAAGCTTGTCTCTGCTCCAGTTCTAACTCCTCCAGATGAGTCCAAGCCCTATGAAGTATTCTGTGATGCTTCTCTTCAAGGCCTTGGTGGTGTGCTTATGCAAGATAAGATAATTGTGACATACACTTCTCGTCAGCTGAAGCCAAGTGAGAAGAACTATCCCACACATGATCTCGAGCTAGCAGCTGTGGTACATGCTTTGATTACGTGGAGACATCTGTTGTTGGGCAGAAAAGTCGACATCTTCACCGATCACAAGAGCTTGAAGTACATCTTCACACAGCCGAATCTGAACCTCCGCCAGACTCATTGGGTTGAAATGATCCAAGAGTATGATCCCAGCATTGAATACACTCCTGGCAAGGCGAATGTGATTGCAGATGCTTTGAGCAGAAAGGCATATTGCAACAGCCTTCTTATCAAGCCGTACCAGCCTGAGCTTTGTGAAGCATTCAGGAAACTCAACCTCCAAGTTGTTCCGCATGGGTTTTCTTGCAAATCTTCAAATTGCTCCTACATTGGAAGATCAGGTCCGTGAGGCCCAACTCAGGGATACCATGGTGAAGAAGGTGAAACATGGTATTGCAAAGGGCATTCCGAAATACAAGTGCTTTCGTGTTGATGAGAGAGATACCTTGTTCTTCGAGGACAGACTCGTTGTTCCCAAAGGTGATCTCAGGAAGCTCATAATGGAAGAAGCACATGATTCTCTCCTTTCCATTCATCCTGGCAGTTCCAAGATGTATCAAGATCTCAAGCAATCTTACTGGTGGACACGCATGAAAAGGGAAATTGCCCAATTCGTGAATGAATGTGATGTATGCAGGAGAGTGAAAGCAGAACATCAACGTCCAGCCGGTCTTCTCCAACCTCTTCCTATTCCCGAGTGGAAGTTCGGCCACATTGAAATGGACTTCGTCACTGGTTTTCCTAAATCCAAAAGAGGGAATGATTCTATCTTCGTGGTGATCGACAAGCTTACCAAAGTCGCTCACTTCCTGCCAGTCAAAGAATCCATCAATGCAGCTCAATTGGCAGAGTTGTACACTTCCAGAATTGTGTCTTTACATGGCATTCCTCAAGTTATCTCCTCAGACCATGGAAGTTTTTTCACTTCAAGGTTCTGTGACTCCTTTCAGTCCGCCATGGGCACTAAGATCAGGTTCAACACTCCTTTTCACCCTCAGACTAGTGGTCAAGTCGAGCGAGTGAATCAGATTCTAGAAGACATGCTCAGAGCCTGTGTCATCTCTTTTGGCATGAAATGGGAAGACTGCCTTCCATTTGCCGAGTTCTCTTACAACAACAGCTTTCAAGCAAGTGCAGGCAAAGCTCCGTTTGAAATCCTCTATGGCAGAAAGTGCCGTACCCCTCTCAACTGGTCTGAAACAGGCGAACGTCAACTTCTTGGCAATGACTTGATCTCAGAAGCCGAAGAAATGTGCAAAGTCATACGTGAGAATCTCAAGGCCGCTCAGTCGCGTCAGAAGAGCTACTATGACGGCAAGCATCGTGATTTCGCATTCAACATTGGTGATCATGTCTATCTCCGTGTGTCTCCGATGAAAGGCACCCAAAGATTCGGTATCAAAGGAAAGCTTGCTCCTAGATACGTCGGGCCTTTCAAGATACTTGGCAAAAGAGGCGATCTAGCCTATCAACTTGAGCTCCCTTCCAACTTCGCCAATGTTCATGATGTGTTCCATGTGTCTCAACTCCGCAAATGCTTCAAGGCACCTGAACGCATGATTCCGTTTGAAGAGATTGATCTTCAACAAGACTTGTCCTACCGAGAGCATCCCGGTGCTATTCTCGAAGAAACCGAGCGCAAGACCCGCAACAAGTCCATCAAATTCTTGAAAGTCAAGTGGTCACATCACACCGACCGAGAAGCTACGTGGGAACGAGAAGATCATCTTCGTTCCGAGTACCCTTCCTTTTTCCAGTACTAGATCTCGGGACGAGATCTTTTTGTAGTAGAGGAGAGTTTGTAATGCCCCGGATGTAATACTTTCCCTTTTGGGCATATAATATATCTCTGGCTTCATCTATTCCATTCCGGGTTCTTTGTCTTTCGGGTTTTCGTCGTTTTGTTGTGTGCGTGTGTGGCATTCATTCATATCATATAGTCATGTGCATCGCATTGCATTTGTGTTGTCGGTTGCATCCGGTTCCACGCGTTCCTTCCCGTTGTCCGTTTCGCGTTCCGGAGCTCCCTCACGTGTCCGTGGTGTCCCGTAGGCCTACTTTGGTGTTTGGCCGTGTAACGTTACCGGTTTGGCGCGAGTCTTGTCGTGTGTTGTTGTTTTGGTGTGTGTAACCCGCCTGTCAAATCTCGTCGCGTTTCGAGTCCGTTTGCTACCCCAACAGTTATTCGTGTGGGCTCAAAGTGCCTCCACTTTGAGGCCCAAGACACCCCTCCAACAGCCCACTTCCCTCCTCTTGGCCCATCCTAACTCCCCTCGCGATCGGATCCGTTGGATCGCGATCGAAGGGCTCTAAACCCCCCCCCAAAACCCTCAAACCCTAGCACCTACCCTATATAAACATCCCCCATGCCATTTTTGGCAGCCTAACCCCCCTCCACCTACCTCTAGCCTACCTCCCCCTCAATTTCCGTGCCTGGCCAGATCCAATTCGCCACTTGGCAGCCCCCTCCTCGCAAGCCAGGAACCTCGCCGCCGTTTTTTTTCCTTCGTAGGGAGCAGCCGCTCCTCTGGATCGGGCGAAGGAGCCGATCTGGATCCCATCGGCTGCCGCCAGATCCTCTCCTCGATACAGTTGAAAGTGCAACTAATCCCCGGGTGGTTTTGGCAATTAATAACAACATATATATCATTGAACTAATAGTTACTTGAGAATCATTTCAGAGAAGTTCAGTGATACGGGTATGGCTAGGACTGAAGAAGTGGACCCCTCAAAATGCTAAGGCAAGCATTGGCAAAAGCTCAAGACTCCATTTTTGGTTTAGTGATCCAAGATCACATTGAGTCCATAGGAAAAGCCAATACTATTAAAAGGGGATGAGGTTATGTTGATGATCTGGTTGCTCAAGTGCTTAGTGATATATCTCCTTAAACTATCAGCAACTTTCACTACAATATACACTCATAAGTAATCTCGGTCCCACCGATATTCCAAACTCAGTCACACCGAGATGAACCACTTCAGCCATAAGCCAAACCCTAGAAAAATCGGATATTCCGATTTTGAAATCGGTTTCACCGAAACATGGGCTGCCAAGCTTCTGTAACCCTCTGTCATCAAATCGGTGTCACCGAGATGATGAAGTCGGTCCCACCGAAACTGGCATGCTCTTGTCTTTGCTCAAATCGGACTAACCGAGATGGTATTTTCGGTCCCACCGAAAACCCCAACGTTCACATTATTTGAACTTTCGGTCTCACCGAGTTGTCCACTTCGGTCCCACCGAGATTGCTCAAATATGTGTGTAACGGTTGGATTTTGTGTGGAGGCTATATATACCCCTCCACCCCCTCTTCATTCGTGGAGAGAGCCATCAGAAAGAACTACCACTCCTACCTTACATTTCTGAGAAGAGAACTACCTATCCTTGTGCTGAGATCAAGTTGCTCCACTCCCACCATATGAAACTTGATCTCTAGCCTTCCCAAGTTGCTTTCCACTCAATCCTTTCTTCCACCACAGCCAAATCAGTGAGGAGAGTTGAGTGTTGGGAAGATTATCATTTGAAGCACAAGAGCAAGGAGTTCATCATCATCTACAACATCTATTACCTTTTGGAGGGTGGTGCCTCCTAGATTGGTTAGGTGTCGCTTGGGAGCCTCCGTCATCGAGATGTGGAGTTGAACCAAGAAGTTTGTAAGGGCAAGGAGATCGCCTACTTCGTGAAGATCTACCCCGAGTAAGGCTAGCCCTCCGTGGGCGTAGGCCATGATGGAATAGACAAGGTTGCTTCTTCGTGGACCCTTCGTGGGTGGAGCCCTCCGTGGACTCGCGCAGCCGTTACCCTCCGTGGGTTGAAGTCTCCATCAACGTGGATGTACGATAGCACCACCTATCGGAACCACGGGAAAAATCACCGCGTCTCCAAAATTGCGTTTGCTCTTCTCCACCTCTCTTTACTACATGTGCAATTTACTTTCCGCTGCCTATACTCTAGAATTGCATGTGTAGGGTGATGCTTGACTTGATCATAATTGTGAATCTGCCAAAAACTGTTCTTTGTGAAAAGGCAGAATTTTTATATTTACAAGTAGTCTAATCACCCCCCCTCTAGACATACTTTCGATCCTACAAGTGGTATCAGAGCTTTGGTCTCCATTGTATTGGTTTCCATTGCATTGGACTCCATAAGCTTGGTTTCACAACCTAGGAGAGTATGGCGTCTAGTGAGGGTAATTTTCGTAGAGGTCCTTACTTTGATGGTACAAATTTTGCTAGTTGGAAGCATAAAATGAAAATGCATATTCTTGGTCATAACCCAGCCGCATGGGGCATTATTTGTGTTGGTATGCAAGGTGAATTCTTCGAGGAAGGAAAAGTTCCGGATCGCGAAGCTACACCGGAAGAATTGCGGATGTTGCAAAACAATGCTCAAGCTTGTGACATTCTCTTCAATGCTTTGTGTCCCGAGGAGTTCAACAAAATCAGCCGTCTTGAAAATGCAAAAGAGATTTGGGATACTTTGGTTGAAATGCACGAAGGTACCGAGTCTGTGAAGGAATCAAAGCTAGATATTCTTCAAGGTCAACTTGACAAGTTCAAGATGAAGGATGGTGAAGGAGTCGCTGAAATGTACTTTAGGCTTGCTCTCATCACAAATGAGATTGCCGGCTTAGGAAGCGAAGAAATGACCGACCGATTCATCATCAAGAAGATTCTAAGAGCTTTGGATGGAAAGTATGACACCGTGTGCACTTTGATCCAAATGATGCCAAACTACAAGACTCTCAAGCCAACTGAAGTCATTGGAAGAATTGTTGCTCATGAGATGACACTTAAGGATAAGGAAGAGCTTCACAACAAGTCGAGTGGTGCTTACAAAGCTACAAGTGATGCTCCCACAACCTCAAGTGACAAGTTAGTTTCCAATGAAGAGATAAGCCTAATGGTTAAGAACTTCAACAAATTCTACAAGTATAGAGGCAAAGAGAGAAGCTCAAAGTCTAGATCATATGATGAAAAGAGATCTTCTAGTCGTGATCGAAACTGCTACAATTGTGGAAGACCCGGACACTACTCAAATGAGTGTACGGCTCCCCACAAGAGAAGAGAAGAATCTCCAAGAAGAAGAAGTTCAAGAGATGAGTCACCTCGGAAAGAGAGAAGGAGTAGAGATGATCGTTATGAACGAAGACCCTCTCGGAGAAGCAAGGATTTGGAGAGGAAAGACAAGTCATCAAGGAGCTACACAAGAAGAAGACATCAAGCTCATGTAGGTGAATGGGTCTCCGGCTCCGACTCCGACAATCAATCCGATGGAAGCTATCACTCCGACTCCGACTACAGTCAAGATGAAGGTGTTGCCGGTCTTGCTCTCGTATCCCCCAACTCCAACTCCTACGACTTATTTGATTCACCAAATGAGGGAATTGGAAGATGCTTCATGGCTAAAGGCCCCAAGGTAACACACCCTGAATTCATTGACTTCGATAGTGATGAGGATGACTTGCTTGGTGAAGATGAGATCTTGCATGATAAATCTAGTGAGCCTAGTAACGATGAAAATGCTAGTAGTCTTTATAGTCGAGAAGAGTCGAATGACAATGCTATGAAGGAGATTGAGCATCTAACTAAAGAACTAAACATTCTTAAGTTAGCTCATGAAACAACTCAAGAAGATCATAGAGAGCTACTAAGATCTCATGAGAAGCTACGCTTCGAGAAGCTCACTCTAGAGCAAGAACATGAGTTTCTAAAAGCGATCAATGACGATCTTCGAAAGAAGAGTTCTTCATATCTTGCCAAACGACTTCTCTTGTCTAATTTCTTGCCACCCATTAAGACTAAGCATGACAAGCATAAGAAAAATTCTTCCTCTAGTAGCAACAATAACCATGCTAAATCCAATATTGTTGCTTCTAGTAGTTCTCTTGATTCCACTAACAATGTTTCAAGCCAAGTTACACTTGAGCAAGAAAATAGTTTATTGAAAGGGATCATAGAGAAAGGTGTCTACAAGAGCCTTGCCGGAAGCAAGAACTTTGAGGAAATTGTTCGCAAGCAAGGAAGGCACCGGAAGAATCAAGGAATTGGTTTTGAGCGAAAGTTCAACGCCGAAGGTGTTGAGTGGGAAGAAGGTCAATATCCTACTCCACAGTTTGTTTCTCAAAAGGAGAAGTATGATCCTACTTCTTCCAATGTGGAACAAGCTCAAGATGACCTTCCACCACAAGACCACAAGCTAAAAGCCAAGGACAAGCTTCAAGAGGAGATTGATGCATTCATTGAAGCACCTCAAGCCATGGTCAAGTGGGTTCCCAAGGAAACGTCAAGTTCTACTTCATCAAGCTCAACTACAACCCCAAGGATTCCCATCAAGATGATGTGGATCCCGAAGAAGAAGAACTAGAAAGTTCTTGAGGGTGACTCCGCCAACATACTTCACTCACATTCATTTTGGCAACTTGTGCAATCAACTTCCATATCGTGCACTAGTTCATGGAGTCACAAACCCTCTTGTTGGTAAGTCAAGGGACAAGGTAATCATTGCTTTCATGGACATCATCTATTGTGAACTTCAATCTATGTCCATGGATATCCTTGTTTGTTCCTTGTGGGACTAACCCATGTAGGTATTGAAAGTGCCCGAATCCAAAGGATAGCTCCCAACTCTTGATGATCTCCATCAACATTGAGCATCCACATCTTCAACATCTACATGAAGTCTTCTACGACAACCCAAGGTTAGTTTGACCCTTTAAAAGGGGTTCTCACATCTAGGGGGAGCTTTGCTCTAAAAATTGAGCTAAAAGCATCTTCTAATGATGTGAACACATCAATGCTTTATGTAAAAGTGGTAACCCCACTTGTGCTTAACCTATGATCAAATGTTCTCATTTGGCTCCTAAGTCAAGATACTCATATAAAGATGACCTAGTCATCGACAAATTGTGTGTTAATTGCTAGAGTTTTGGTTGTGCATGTTTGACACATATTTCATTTGCTATCTTATTGGGTGAGCATGTTGGATGCATGATTTTATCCATTCGAGGACATCCATTTGTTGTTTTGGTTGTTTTGATTTTTCTGACCAAATGGATGGACAAGAATGCCTAAGTACCTCCCCTAGCTATCTATGCTTTCTTGTCTCAAATTCTATTCATGCTTACATCACAAACTTTGAACAAGTCATTTTCGGACCCTCCGAGTGAGGAGCACTCGGAGCCACCGATCTGTCAAGGGCTAACCTCCAAAACCTTCTAATTGATTTTGGTCAGACCAACTCATTCAAACTCGGTCTAACCGAAAGCTTTTAGACTGATCTAGGTTTCATCTCGGTGAAACCGAGTTGTAAGTTTCAGCATGACCGAAGTGCATAACTGCCTAGCAGTTATCCATCTCGGTGCCACCGAGTTTTTCAACTTGGTCCCACCGACAGCAAAGGGATATATATACCAAGGGTCGCGCGCGTTGATTCCTCCTTCAAACGTTTCGCCCCCACATCCCTTGCTGCCGTCGCCTTGATCTCCGGATCGTCGCCGTCGTCGCCTGTGCGCCCTCGCCGCAGGTCTCCATCACCGTCAACGGACATCTCCTCCGCGCCGTTGCCGCCGTAGAGAAACTCCACCAAGTTAAGGTGAGTTTTGATCCCACTCGTGCTCCTATCTCCGATTCAATGCACGTTTGGATTGCCCAATATCTTGCCACGATTGAAATCTTCCTTTACACCAGATTGGTTCGTTTGAACTAGATTCGAGTAAAAGTTTTAGGGTTAGGTTTCCTCAGAACACATCTCGGTGAGACCGACTTTAAAATTTCGGTGTGACCGATTTGGCCTCTGGCCATTGCACTGCACCCTTCGGTCCAACCGAGTTGTGCAAATCGGTGTGACCGAAATGTAGTTTCTGTGAAACCCTAGTGTTTTCGGCAGGACCGAAACCCACTTCGGTCAAACCGAAAGTGGTGTGCCAAGCCCTGTTTAACACTTCGGATTCACCGAAACTCAAAACTCGGTCTGACCGAAATGTCTTCTGTGAAAACTTAAAACTAGAATTTGAACTCATTTTTTTTGCAAAAACTTCTGCAGTTTGTGATAACTCTTCTTCTCCGCCTATACCTTATCTATTCACAGGTTGTCAGCCATGTCAGATACCAGTGACAGTCAGAACAGGTCAGAGACACCCATTGCAGACATTCCAGAGGCAGGCACTAGTCCTGATCCTAGTAGTCCATTTGATGATGGTGAGAGGAGTACACCAAGTGGCATGCCTCCTGCAGCCACCAGAGCCAGAAAGGAGAAGAATTCCGATGATGAGGATTCTGATTTCATTGTTGAGGAAGAAGTGACCTCAAAGCCTAAGAGGAAGGTTGTTGCCAAAGAGCAACAAGGTCAACAGTCTAAGAAGGGCACCAGCAAAGTCAAGCAGTCAACTGTTGCCAAGAAGCTAAATTTGGGAGAGCCAGCTCCAAGCAAAGTGAAGAAAACCTCCAAGAGAAAGAGGGTAGTGTATACTGATTCTCATGCAGATGCAGCAGTAGAGGATGAAGATGAGGAAGCACCCCAGCCTGCTCCTCAGAAGCAGAAGATCATGGGTGATGCCATTAAGGCCGGAGCCACTTCAAAGTCCAAGAAATCTGCTCAAGCTAAGGCAGCTCCAGCAAAGCCTGCTGCCAAGCCCAAGAGGACTACCAGAAATATTCCAGCGTCTGAAAAGAACAAGGATGATGTGCCACCAGCTGAGTCTGACGAGGAAGGACAAGTGTTGCTGAAACTCCGTCCAAAACTGCCACTTCACAATGATGCTCATCCTCAAGCTGAGGATATGAAGGCAAGGAAAGATAGAGGTCTCAGGCTATGGAGACAAGCTGACCCATATGCCGTGAGGAGAAGAACTGCTGTAGATCCCAGATTTTACACCAGAGAGCAGCAGGACTTCTATGAGACCGTGCTGATGGACAAGAAGCCAATAGTCGCAGACACCAGATATGTTGACTGGGAATACATTGACAGCGAAGAGCACAGAGATTTCTTTCCACATGTGCATGAAAGTTTCACTGCATGTGGAGTTGCAGAGTTTGTGGGTCAGAAATTGACCAGTTGGAACGATGAGATGATAATGCAATTCTATGCCACAGCTCACTTCTATCCTGATGGAAAGATCACATGGATGACTGAAGGTCAAAGGTTCTCTTCTTCCGTTGAAGAATGGGCAGAAATTCTGAATGCTCCAGTGCAACGAGAAGATGATATTGATGTCTATGGGATTCCAAAGAAGAATCATGATTCCATGAAGAACATGTACAAGGAGATCCCCGCAGCAGATTTGGAAATCTGGAAGCTCGGCTCAGTCTACCATCTCCAGGCAGGCTTACCAACCACTAATACTATTTTGAGGCATACCTTGATGTCCAAGTCTGGAGATCATCGCATGATCAGAGGATATTCTATCAACATGCTGCATATACTTGATGAGAAAGCACCTTTCAAGGTGATGGACTTAATGGTAGAGACCATTAAGAGGACTGCAGCTGACCAGAAAAGGTCATGTGGATTTGCCCCACAGATTCAGATGCTTATCAATGCCAAGTTTGGCACGGGCAAATTCTTGTTGGATAGGAAACATTTACCCCTGCAGCCAGAGCATGAAGACAATGTTGTTGTGATGGATGAGGAGGATCCGACATTTGTTGAAGGTCAAGCCAAGATCGAAGCTGCTAAGAAAGCCAAAGCTGACAAGGAAGCAGCAGCAGCAGCTAAACCAAAGAGTTTCGGAGAGCAGATTCTTGAAGCTACCCAAAGGATTGAACAACGCCTGGCCAGCATTGAACAGTCTCAGGAGAGCTTAGAGAGGATTGTTGACGAGAAGATCCACGCTCTGGACGTGAAGCTGACTGAAATTCAAGTGACCGTCAACAAGCTTGAGGCAGACTTTGAGGAAGCAAAGCAGGACAAGGCAGAGCTTATGCAGGATGACTTAGTCCAGGATTCTCAGCGACAGACTGCTTCGGTTCCCAAAGGATCCCGATCAGCTGCTATTCCAGTGACTGACACCAGGACTACAGCTTCAGCACCTCCCACAGTTCCAGCAGTTACTCCAGCTACAGCTCCAGTGTCCACTCCTCCAGCACAGACATCAGCTGAAGTCTTCACCGATGCCATCATATCTACTCCGACATCAACCCAGACAGGAGCCGCCAGCACAGCCCGCAGTGACGTTTAGCTCTATCCTTTTTCGAACTTTTTGGTAACTTGTTGCCAAAGGGGGAGAAATTGTATAGATCATAGGGCTTCGAGAGAGAGAGTGCTGTTGTCTTTGCGCTTTTGCTCTTTCGTTCTTTTGTGGTCTCTTTGAGATACTTTTGGTTTTCGAGACTTTCCGTGTGCTTGATACTCCGTTTGATGCTACCTTAATGAGTGCTTGGTCGTACTATGCTTTAATGTGTGCTTAATGCTTATCATATGCTATTCCTATCTTGTATGACTATTTACTCATGTCTTGGTGATTGGGTGCATGCTGTTCATTCTTATCATTTTGTGCGCTCCACCAAGATGTATGTGACATGGAAGAGTGACCCATGATCCTAATCGATTGTGCATTCGCATTCAAGCGCAAATCTTAAATAATGCACAAATTTAGGGGGAGCTCTTGCTTATCACATACTTCTCAAAGCGACGATATTATTCATTGATTATATCTCTTGTCGAAGCTTTGATCTATATGTTGTCATCAATTACCAAAAAGGGGGAGATTGAAAGTGCAACTAATCCCCGGGTGGTTTTGGCAATTAATAACAACATATATATCATTGAACTAATAGTTACTTGAGAATCATTTCAGAGAAGTTCAGTGATATGGGTATGGCTAGGACTGAAGAAGTGGACCCCTCAAAATGCTAAGGCAAGCATTGGCAAAAGCTCAAGACTCCATTTTTGGTTTAGTGATCCAAGATCACATTGAGTCCATAGGAAAAGCCAATACTATTAAAAGGGGATGAGGTTATGTTGATGATCTGGTTGCTCAAGTGCTTAGTGATATATCTCCTTAAACTATCAGCAACTTTCACTACAATATACACTCATAAGTAATCTCGGTCCCACCGATATTCCAAACTCAGTCACACCGAGATGAACCACTTCAGCCATAAGCCAAACCCTAGAAAAATCGGATATTCCGATTTTGAAATCGGTTTCACCGAAACATGGGCTGCCAAGCTTCTGTAACCTTCTGTCATCAAATCGGTGTCACCGAGATGATGAAGTCGGTCCCACCAAAACTGGCATGCTCTTGTCTTTGCTCAAATCGGACTAACCGAGATGGTATTTTCGGTCCCACCGAAAACCCCAACGTTCACATTATTTGAACTTTCGGTCTCACCGAGTTGTCCACTTCGGTCCCACCGAGATTGCTCAAATATGTGTGTAACGGTTGGATTTTGTGTGGAGGCTATATATACCCCTCCACCCCCTCTTCATTCGTGGAGAGAGCCATCAGAAAGAACTACCACTCCTACCATACATTTATGAGAAGAGAACTACCTATCATTGTGCTGAGATCAAGTTGCTCCACTCCCACCATATGAAACTTGATCTCTAGCCTTCCCAAGTTGCTTTCCACTCAATCCTTTCTTCCACCACAGCCAAATCAGTGAGGAGAGTTGAGTGTTGGGAAGATTATCATTTGAAGCACAAGAGCAAGGAGTTCATCATCATCTACAACATCTATTACCTTTTGGAGGGTGGTGCCTCCTAGATTGGTTAGGTGTCGCTTGGGAGCCTCCGTCATCGAGATGTGGAGTTGAACCAAGAAGTTTGTAAGGGCAAGGAGATCGCCTACTTCGTGAAGATCTACCCCGAGTAAGGCTAGCCCTCCGTGGGCGTAGGCCATGATGGAATAGACAAGGTTGCTTCTTCGTGGACCCTTCGTGGGTGGAGCCCTCCGTGGACTCGCGCAGCCGTTACCCTCCGTGGGTTGAAGTCTCCATCAACGTGGATGTACGATAGCACCACCTATCGGAACCACGGGAAAAATCACCGCGTCTCCAAAATTGCGTTCGCTCTTCTCCACCTCTCTTTACTACATGTGCAATTTACTTTCCGCTGCCTATACTCTAGAATTGCATGTGTAGGGTGATGCTTGACTTGATCATAATTGTGAATCTGCCAAAAACTGTTCTTTGTCAAAAGGCAGAATTTTTATATTTACAAGTAGTCTAATCACCCCCCCCCCTCTAGACATACTTTCGATCCTACAACAGTCAACGCCGCCGCAACGAGTGGTTGGGAGCGTTCCCGATCGCATCAGCCGAGCCGCCTGGATCGCTCCTTCCCTCCCGCACGGTCCGATCCAGCCTGGGCCGCACCGCCCCTCCGCTTCCACATCGCCAGGCGCTCGCCTCGCCGCTTCCAGATCGGCCTCACCCCGCTCGTGTGGATCGCCGATCGCCAGATCCCGGGCCGAAGCCGCTCCTCTCCGCGTCGGGCCAGCGTCCCCGACGGCCCAGCCGTCCCCTGCCGCTTCCCGCCAGGCGCCCCGTCTCCTGGGCCGAGGGACAGCCGGGCCACTTCACAGGCGCCCCAGGCCGGCCTCGCCTCTCCGCCCGAGCGGGCCGCGCCTCTCCAGCCGCATCGCCTGGGCCGCCTCCCGCCGAAGCCCTCGAGGCCGATCCAGCCGTGCATATCCCGCGGGCCTCAGCCAGATCTCCGATCCGGCCCGTTTCCCTACAGATCTAGGTTGTTTTCATATCCCTAAGTCCCTGTCTGTTTAGTTCCTGATGCAGTTTTAGATCTGCGATAACTTTTTGTGTGGAGCTTCGTTTTGCGCAAATGACATGTCTAGACGTTCGTGGTGACTAGCACTACGTTTCGTTCCATTGTGCCATGCATGTTTGAGGTCATGTAGATGCTTATTTTCCGTGCTCCGTGTGCTCTCATAGTGCATCCATCATGCATCCATCATTCTGGTGTGCGCATTGCATCTTGTTGATTCGTGCCTTGTGTGATTGTATTGTTTAGAGCCGGAAGCTGAGACCGAGTACGAGTACGAGCACGAGGTTACCAACGAGGTTGAGCACGAGGACCCTTCTTACGATCCGAACGACTACTCTTCAGGCAAGATGACCGAACCTCGATAACATTACTATATTTGTCTATTGCTAGTAGTTCCGCTTTATTGTTTTGCCTCGATGCCCATGTCTTTCCTGTCAGCCTCCTACTTGTAACCATGAACCTGTTTAACCACCCTACCTATGCAAACCTTTGAATGTCTAAGTACGCTTCGCTCAGCCCTTCTTATAGCATTGCTAGTTGCAGGTGAAGATTGAAGACGCTTGCTTCATGTTGAAGTTTGTTGGGTTATATCACACTATATAAATGCTTAAAATGAAATCATCTATATATTGGCAAGGGTGGAAGGCTAAGCCTTTTGCTTGGTGATTTGTTCCACTCATGCCGTTAGGAACCGTTTAAACCGGTGTTATGTTCCTTGATTATGCGTTCCTCACACGGTTGGGGTTTATGGGACCCCCTCGATAAACCGCTAAGTGCTAAGTCTTTTCCAGCAAGTCGCAACATTGGTACTATTTGCCTAATAACTAATAAAACTTGCATAGGGAGTAATTAACCCTCTTTCTTAATTCTACAACCCGGGCCAGTGCTCCACATGAGTGTTGGTCCAAACTGGGGGTTACGCGGGGCCACCACGAGGAAACTCGAGGTTTGGTAAAACCTGTGGGATCGCCCATCCGGACGTGTCCTGAGACTAGATACGCGCGGCTACTATCAGGGTGTCGACACGCCGGGAGGATTTGCCGGATTAGCCTTACCTTAGTTCGGAGTATCTTGAGCACGGGATTCCGAGAATACTCGGGTCTTCCCACCTTGGAGTTGCGACTCCGCGGATCGTGGGCTTGTCATGGGTCAAGTTGGAACACCCCTGCAGGGTTATGAACTTTTGAAAGCCGTGCCCTCGGTTATGTGGCAGATGGGAGCTTGTTAATATCCGGTTGTAGATAACTTGACACATTGTTCTAATACACTACCAGCGTGTGTACCGTGACTGTCAATTTCCGAATAGGGATTCGGGAGTTGAACACGGTGGGGTTATGTTTTTTGAGCTTTAGCTAGGATCACTTCGTGATCATCTCTTGACCGAGGCACTTCTCTTCTCGCACTCTTTCACGTAAGCTAGTTGCTAGTTGTTGCTGCAGACACTTATTCTTTTCTTCAGCCTTATCCTCTCCCAAGGCTTAAATAGTCTTGTTACCCGGGAACGGGATTGCTGAGTCCTCTGTGGCTCACAGTTACTTCACCAACCCCAGATGCAGGTCCGACGATGAGCTATCCAGGTGATGGCACCGAGCTAGACTGGGAGTATGACGAGGAGCGTAGTCGATACTATGTTCGTTATCCTGATGATCAGTAGTGGAGACTTCTACTAGGATTCGATCCAACCTGTGGATTTAACTTATGTTTGGTACCTTGCCATTTGGATTTTACCCTTAGAGGGCTGTGATGTTTTATTGAATGATGATTGAGACATGTATTGTATTTGTGTGACGTGGCGAGTGTAAGCCAACTATTTTATGTTTTCCATCCCCATCTTTTACATGAGTTGTGCAAAGATACCAGACTTGCGATCATTCCAGCATGGGGTTATGTCTCTAAGTCGTGCCTCGACACGTAGGAGATATAGTCCCATCCTGGGCATTACAGTGAGTCTGGTCTTTCAAGCAACCTCCAAGCCTGACGAGCTAAGAGAGCTTGGTTAACTAGTCGAAAGTCCCGGAAACCCAATCATCCTCGCTGTTTTGGCTCCACAAGCTTCTCCCATGACGACCAATGTGTTTTCCGTTGCCCTTCCTTTTATCCCCACCAGAAATTCCTAAGCAGACGTGTTAAGTCATTGCAAACAGAGTAGGGGAGTTTAAAGACACCCATAACATATGTTGGGAGAGCCTGGGCAACATACTTTATCATCACTTCTTTTGCTGCTTTGGAGAGAGTATCACCCCACGTTAGGATGCGTTTTGTCAATCTTTGTTGCAAATTTTGAAACCGACCTCGGTGCATGCGACCCTCTGGGTCGGCAACCCTACGTACTTGCCTTCAAACTCACCAGCAGGTACATGCAACTCATTTCTGACCACATCCTGAACTTCCTGCGGGCAGCTAGAACCAAAAGGAATTGAGCATTTTTGCAGATTTATGAGTTGTCCTGTAGCTTCTGCGTACCCACTAATAATCCCTTTAATTGCCATTGCTTGAACTTGGTGTGCTTTGAAGGAGAGCAAGGTGTCATCGGTGACAAATAAAAGATGGGATATGTCGGGTGCTCCTCTACAAATCTTCACCAGCTAGATGTTATTTGTTGCCACACCCTGTCTAATAAGAGCCGAGAGACCATCAACCACAAATAGGAATAGAAACAGGGATAAAGGATCACCTTGCCGTAGCCCACACGATGGTGCAAACGAATCCAAGAGGGCTCCATTGAATTTAACTTGGTACCTCACCGTGGCAACACATGTCAAGATCCATCGTATCCACTGGTGAGCGAAGCCCATCTTTTGCATCGCCTGCTCCAAGAATCTCCAATCCACCCGGTCATATGCCTTGGACAAATCCAATTTGTACGCACAAAAACTATTATCCAGTTTTTTTCTTGATTGATGTAATGGAAGCATTCAAAAGCCATAAGTGCATTATCTGTAATCAATCTCCCCAGTACGAACGCGCTTTGCTTGGGTGAAGTAATTTCATCCAACATAGGGCTCAGCCTGTTAATGAGACACCTGGCAAGAATCCTGTAAATCACATTACATAGGCTAATGGGTCTGAATTCCGTCACATGTGTCGGATTGTTTACCTTTGGAATTAAAACAATGATAGTCTCGTTAACACCTGATGGCATTACACCAGTTTGGAAGAAAACTTTAACTGCTGAGATGATCTCTTCCTTCAAAACAAGCCAGTTCCTCTAAAAAAGCGCGCCAAAAAAGCGCGCCCGATCTGGAATAGACTGTTGGGGGACGTAGTATTTCAAAAAAAATCCTACGATCATGCAAGATCTATCTACTAGATGCATAGCAACGAGAGAGGAGAGTGTGTCTACGTACCCTCGTAGACCGAAAGCGGAAGCGTCTAGTGACGCGGTTGATGTAGTCGAACGTCTTCGCGATCCAACCGATCCAAGCACCGAACGTACGGCACCTCCGCGTTCAGCACACGTTCAGCTCAATGACGCCCCACGAGCTCTTGATCCAGTTGAGCTTCACCGGAGAGTTTCGTCAACACGACGGCGTGGTGACGGAGATGATGAAGCTACCGACGCAGGGCTTCGCCTAAGCACTGCAATGATATGACCGAGGTGTGTTTCTGTGGAGGGGGGCACCGCACACGGCTAAAACAATGTTGCTTGTGTGTTCTAGGGTGCCCCCTGCCCATGTATATAAAGGAGCAAGGGGAAGGCCGGCCCCTCCTAGGGGCGCGCCATAGAAGGAGTTTTCCTACTCCTAGTAGGAGTAGGATCCCCTTTCCTATTCCTACTAGGAGTAGGAAAGGAAGAAGAAGGAGAGAAGGAAGGAGAGGGGCGCCTCCCCCCCACTCCTAGTCCAACTAGGATTCCCTTGGGGGCGCGGCCAGCCCTAGTGGGCTGCCTCTCACTTTCCCTCATGGCCCACTATGGCCCAATACTCCCCCGGGGGGTTCCGATAACCCCTCCGGCACTCCGGTTTTCTTCGAAATCATCCGGAACACATCCGGTGTCCGAATATAGCCGTCCAATATATTATTTTTTATGTCTCGAACATTCCGAGACTCCTCGTCATGTCTGTGGTCTCTTCCGGGACTCCGAACTACCTTCTGTACATCAAAACTCATAAACTCATAATATCGATCGTCATCGAACGTTAAGTGTGCGGACCCTATGGGTTTGAGAACTATGTAGACATGACTGAGGCTCATCTCAGGTCAATAACCAATAGAGGAACCTAGATGATCATATTGGTTCCTACATATTCTACGAAGATCTTTATCGGTTAAACCGCATAACAACATACGTTGTTCCCTTTGTTATCGGTATGTTACTTGCCCGAGATTTGATCGTCGGTATCACCATACATAGTTAATCTCGTTACCGGCAAGTCTATTTACTCGTTCCGTAATATATCATCTCGTGACTAACTCATTAGTCATTTGCTTGCAAGGCTTATTATGATGTGTATTACAGAGAGGGCCCAGAGATACCTCTCCGACACTCGGAGTGACAAATCTTATTCTTGATCTATGCCAACACCACAAACACCTTCGAAGACACCTGTAGAGCATATTTATAATCACCCAGTTACGTTGTGATGTTTGATAGCACACAAGGTGTTCCTCCGGTATTCGGGAGTTGCATAATCTCATAGTTATATAAATATGTATAAGTCATGAAGAAAGCTATAGAGTAAAACTAAACGATCAAGTTGCTAATCTAACGGATGGGTCTTGTCCATCACATCATTCTCCTAATGATGTGATCCCGTTGATCAAATGACAACTCATGTCTATGGCTAGGAAACATAACCATCTTTGATCAATGAGCTAGTCTAGTAGAGGCATACTAGGGAGTAGGGACACTCTGTTTTATCTATGTATTCACACATGTACTAAGTTTCCGGTTAATACAATTCTAGCATGAATAATAAACATTTATCGTGATATAAGGAAATATAAATAACAACTTTATTATTGCCTCTAGGGCATATTTCCTTCAGTCTCCCACTTACACTAGAGTCAATAATCTAGTTCACATCACCATGTGATTTAATACCGATAATTCACATCATTATGTGAATAACCCCCATAGTTCACATCGCCATGTGACTGATAACCCACAAGTGTAGGGGATCGCAACAGTTTTCGAGGGTAAAGTATTCAACCCAAATTTATTGATTCGACACAAGGGGAGCCAAAGAATACTCTTAAGTATTAGCAGTTGAGTTGTCAATTCAACCACACCTGAAAACTTAGTATCTGCAGCAAGGTAGTTTAGTAGCAAAGTAATATGGAGATAGCGGTAACAGCAATAAAAGTAACAGTAGTGTTTTTGTAATAGTAGCAGCGAAAAAGTAAATAAGCAACAAGCAATATGGGAAAAGCTCGTAGGCATCGGATCGGTGATGGGAAATTATATCGGATGCAATTCATCATGTAGAAGTTATAACCTAGGGTGACACATAACTAGCTCCAGCTCATCAATGTAATGTAGGCATGTATTCCGAATATAGTCATACGTGCTTATGGAAAAGAACTTGCATGACATCTTTTGTCCTACCCTCCCGTGGCAGCGGGGTCCTATTGGAAACTAAGGGATATTAAGGCCTCCTTTTAATAGAGTACCGGACCAAAGCATTAACACATAGTGAATACATGAACTCCTCAAACTACGGTCATCATCGTGAGTGGTCCCGATTATTGTCACTTCGGGGTTGCCGGATCATAACACATAGTAGGTGACTATAGACTTGCAAGATAGGATCAAGAACACACATATATTCATGAAAACATAATAGGTTCAGATCTGAAATCATGGCACTCGGGCCCTAGTGACAAGCATTAAGCATAGCAAAGTCATAGCAACATCAATCTCAGAACATAGTGGATACTAGGGATCAAACCCTAACAAAACTAACTCGATTACATGATAGATCTCATCCAACCCATCACCGTCCAGCAAGCCTACGATGGAATTACTCACGCACGGCGGTGAGCATCATGGAATTGGTGATGGAGGAAGGTTGATGATGACGATGGCGATGATCTCCACTCTCCGGAGCCCCGAACGGACTCCAAATCAGCCCTCCCGAGAGAGATTAGGGCTTGGCGGCGGCTCCGTATCGTAAAACGCGATAATTCTTCCTCTCTGATTTTTTCTCCCCGAAAGTGAATATATGGGGTCCGGAGATACGTCGGTGGAGCGTCAGGGGGCCCATGAGGCAGGGGGCGCGCCACCCACCCTCGTGGACAGGGTGTGGGCCCCCTGACGTAGATCTTTCCGTAGGTATTTTTTATATTTTCCAAAATAATTCTCCGTGGATTTTCAGGTCATTCCGAGAACTTTTTATTTCTACACAAAAACAACACCATGGCAATTCTGCTGAAAACAGCGTCAGTCCGGGTTAGTTCCATTCAAATCATGCAAGTTAGAGTCCAAAACAAGGGCAAAAGTGTTTGGAAAAGTAGATACGTTGGAGACGTATCAACTCCCCCAAGCTTAAACATTTTCTTGTCCTCAAGCAATTTAGTTGATAAACTGAAAGTGATAAAGAAAAAAACCTTGACAAACCCTGTTTGATCTTGTGTTGCAAATATGTAAGCCAGCATTCAGGTTTTCAGCAATGATCATGAACTAACCACATTCAGAATAACTTTCAGGTCTCATGTCTACTCACATCAATGGCATAATCAACTAGCGAGCAATAATAATAAACCTCGGATGCCAACACTTTCTCAAAACAATCATGATATGATATAACAAGATGGTATCTCGCTAGCCCTTTCTGAGACCGCAAAACATAAATGCAGAGCACCTTTAAGGATCAAGGACTGACTAGACATTGTAATTCATGGTAAAAGAGATCCAGTCATGATCATACTCAATGCAAATTAATAGTAATACATGCAAATGACAGAGGTGCTCTCCCACTGGTGATCTTTTATAAGAGGATGATGAATCAACATAAAAGTAAATAGATAGGCCCTTCGCAGAGGGAAGAAGGGATTTCTAGAGGTGCCAGAGCTCGATTTTTTAATAGAGATGAATAACATTTTGAGCGGTATACTTTCACTGTCAACATATCAACCAAGAATATCGATATCTCCCATGCTACGCACATTATAGACGGTTCCCAAACAGAATGGTAAAGTTTATACTCCCCCAACCACCAACAAGCACACTCCACGGCTATCCCGAAACAACGGATACCGTCCAAACCAGCAACAGCCCTGGGGGACTTTTGTTTAATTATTATGATTTGAGCATGGGACTGGGCATCCCGGTTACCAGCCATTTTCTCGTGAATGATGAGCGGAGTCCACTCATCGTGAGAATAACCCACCTAGCATGGAAGATATAGACAACCCTAGTTCATACATGAGCTGTTCGAGCATACAAAACATAATTTCATTTGAAGGTTTAGAGTTTGGCACATACAAATTTACTTGGAACGGCAGGTAAATACCGCATATAGGAAGGTATGGTGGACTCATGTGGAATAACTTTGAGGTTTATGGAAGTGGATGCACAAGCAGTATTTCCTCTTAGTACAGGTGAAGGCTAGAAAGAGACTGCGAAGCAACCGGCTAGAGAGCGACAACGGTCATGAGCATGCATTAAAATTAATCAACAATGAATGCAAGCATGAGTAGGATATAAATCACCGTGAACATAAATATCGTGGAGGCTATGTTGATTTGTTTCAACTACATGCGCGAACATGTGCCAAGTCAGACCACTTGAATCGTTAAAAGGAGGATACCACCCCATCATAATACATCACAACCATTTTAGTATCATGTTGGCACGCAAGATAGACCATTATAAACTCTTAGCTAATTAAGCATGGCATAAGCAGCTATGATCTCTAATTGTCATTGCAAGCATGTTTCATTCATAACAAGCTGAATCAGGAACGATGAACTATCATATTTACAAAAACAAGAGAGGTCGAGTTCATACCAGCTTTTCTCATCTCAATTAGTTCATCATATATCATCCTTATTGCCTTTCACTCGCACGACCGAACAGTGTGGATAATAATAATAGCGCACGTGCATTAGACTAAGCTGGAATCTGCGAGTATTTAATACAAGAGAGAAGACAAGGTAATATGGCTCAAGGTTAAATCAACAATAAAGCATATGAGAGCCACTAAGCATTTTAATCATAGTCTTCTACTCTTGACCCCCAAAGAAAAGGAGAGAAACTATTTACACGGGAAAGCTCCCAACAAGCAAAAGAAGAACGAGAAATCTTTTTGGGTTTTCTTTTAATTACTACTACTACAAGCAAGGAAAGTAAACTAGCTAGAAGCTACAACTATTTTTTTTTTGTTTTTCTTAAGGTTTTTTTTCTAGCACACGAGAAAAAGACTGATAAAAAGAAATGAAACTAAACATGGATGGTACAATGAAAGAGTGTGAGCACCAACAACTAGAATAAGTGTGTGAACATGAATGTAAAGTCGGTGAGAAATACGTACTCCCCCAAGCTTAGGCTTTTGGCCTAAGTTGGTTTATGGCCAGTATTGGCCTGACGGATATCCAAAGTCGTAGTTGGGGTTGTACTGAGATGCAGCAGCTACTGCCTGCTGAGCTGCAGCTTGAAGGCGGGCTGCTTCCATCATATTATGATACTCATTTGCCTCCTCCCTGGTTATAGTATATCTCCCTTTTGCCTGAAAGTCAAACATAGTAGGAGGAGGAAGAATAATAGGGATGGCATGACGCCTGTTAAAGATTAGTCGATATTTGAGGGATTGTTCATCCCTCTCTATAAACCGGTGACTAGTCATGGCATTGTAATCCAAATGAGCAGGCGGTAAAGGTTCATCATTTTCATGTACAGGAACACCAAGATGGCGGGCTATGCGAGTGGCATAAATCCCACCAAATAAATCTCCATGCAAACCATTATGATGTAGCCTACGTGCAACAATGGCTCCCAAGTTATATTGTCTATCACCTAATACATCACTCTTGACAACACTAAGATCAGGGACACACATGTCGCAAGCCTCATCTTTACCGTTTATGCATCTACGAATAAAGAGAGCAAAGTAATGAATAGCAGGAAAATGAATGCTCACTATGGTAGCCTGTGTGATTTCTCTAGATTCCTCCACAGTGATACTAGCAAGGAAATCTCTAAATTCAGATTTGCGAGGATCACCCATACTGCCCCACTGCGGGACCTTACAAGCATCATTAAAATCCTCTAAGTCCATGGTGTAAGATTTATCATAAAGGTCAAACAGGACAGTGTGATAACTACGTGAAGATGAAAATTTAAACCTTCTCATAAAGGTATCAGTTAAGCCACGGTATTGAGGGCACTTATCTTGTATGAAGCCCTCGAGGTCAGCGTTGCGCACATATGCGTCAAATTCCTCCTTGATGCCAACCTGAACCATAAAGTCATCTAACGGCCATTTACAAGGCCACACCTCCGCTACCCACGGTAGTTCATTGTCCGGCTCACGAAACGCGAGCCTCGGTTCTTGATTCCTTGAAGAACCACCTTGGAAGATTTTCCGATGCATTTTTCTGAAATTTTTAGTAACTCAAAATAAAAGTTAACCAAACTCAATAAGATTGATAGCAACAACTCCTACTAGTGCCTAGAGACTATATCATGCATTAGAACTACTTGGGACCAAAGAAATTTGACATGCAAGCTCAAGAACAAGGTCAGCACAGTAGGAAAAAATTGCAATAAATAAAGAACTAGAACAAAAACTAATTGGGCCAATGGAGGAGTCACATACCAAGGAACAATCTTCCCAAACAGTTTGGTGAATGGTGCTTTGAGCAAGGAGATCGAAAATGGCAGCAAGATGAGCTAGAACTCGTGCTTGAGCTGGTTGGCGATTTTTTTTTGGGAGGAAGAAGAAGGGAATGGGTACAGGAATAAGTGGAGGGGGCCACGTGGGGCCCACGGGGCAGGGGGCGCGCCCTGTGAGGGTGGGCGCGCCCTGTACCCTCGTGGCCAGGTGCTGGCTCCCCTTGATGTGTGTTCTGTGCCATATATTCTCAAATATTCTAGAAAAAAACATACTAAATTTTTAGGGCATTTGGAGAACTTTTTTTCGAGGTATTTTTTATTGCATGGATAAATCTGGAAACGGACAAAAAATACTTTTTTTGCTTCATTTATCCTAATTAACAGAAAGTAAAAGGAGGGTACAAAAGGTTGTGCTATCTAGATTCACCTATCTCATGCTCATCAAAAGGAATCCATTAACAAGGTTGAGCAGGTCTTGTTAATAAACTCTTTCCTAATAACATGAAACCGGAGAATTTTCGAATAACACTAGGTTACCTCAATGGGGATATGTATGTCCCCAACAATAAGAATGTCATATGTCTTCTTGACAGTAGGAAGAGGAAATTCAAAACCTCCAATAGTAATAGTTGAAAATTTTACAATATAATTGATACTGTGGACCTGAGGTTGTTTCCTCAGAAAGTGTACCGTATGCTCATTACCATTAACATGAAAAGTGACATTGCCTTTGTTGCAATCAATAACAGCCCCTGCATTATTCAAAAAGGGTCTACCAAGGATAATAGACATACTATCGTCCTCGGGAATATCAAGTATAACAAAGTCCGTTAGAATAGTAACATTTGCAACTACAACATGCACATCCTCACAAATGTTGATAGGTATAGCAGTTGATTTATCAGCCATTTGCAAAGATATTTCAGTAGGTGTCAACTTACTCAAGTCAAGTCTTCGATATAAAGAGAGAGACATAACACTAACACCGGCTCCAAGATCACATAAAGCAGTTTTAACATAGTTTCCTTTAATGGAGCAAGGTATAGTAGGTACTCCTGGATCTCCTAGTTTCTTAGGTATTCCACCCTTGAAAATGTAATTGGCAAGCATGGTGGAAATTTCTACTTCAGGTATCTTTCTTTTATTGGTAATAATATCTTTCATATACTTAGCATAAGGGTTTGCTTTAAGCACATCAGTCAAACGCATACACAAAAAGATAGGTCTAATCATTTCAACAAAGCGCTCAAAATCCTCATCATCCTTTTTCTTGGATGGTTTCGGAGGAAAAGGCATGGGTTTCTGAACCCATGGTTCTCTTTCCCTACTATGCTTCCTAGCAACAAAGTATCTCTTATCATAACGTTGATTCTCGAATTGTGGGTTATCAAGATCAACAGCAGGTCCAATCTCTACATCATTATCATTGCTAGGTTGAGCATCATCATGAACATCATCATTGATATTATCACTAGGTTCATGTTCATTACCAGATTGTGTCTCAGCATCAGAAACAGATATATCATTGGGATTCTCAGGTGTGTCAGCTACAGGTTCACTAGAAACATGCAAAGTTCTATCATTTTTCTTTTTCTTCTTCTTAGAAGAACTAGGTGCATCTAAATTAGCTCTCTGAGAATCTTGCTCAATTCTCTTAGGGTGGCCCTCAGGATACAAAGGTTCCTGAGTCATTTTGCCACCTCTAGTTACAACTCTAACATCATAGTCATTATTCTTACTATTTAATTCATTGAGCAAGTCATTCTGAGCCTTAAGTACTTGTTCTACTTGAGTGGTAACCATAGAAGCATGTATACTAATGAGTTTCAGTTCACCTTTAAGTCTAGAAAGATAATCACTCAATCGTTGAACCATATAAGCATTATGTTGCAATCATCTACCAACGTAAGTTTTCTTGTTTCACAATGAAATTGTCAAACTCATCTAAGCATTGGCTAACAGACTTATAACGAGGAATATCACCTTCATAAAATCTATAAAGAGAATTTATCTTCACTACCCGTGTCGGGTTATCAAGACCATGTATTTCTTCAATAGGTGGTAAATTCTTAACATCTTTAGCTTTAATACATTTTTCTTTCATAGATTTCTTCCTCTTGCATATCTTCAGGATTGAGAAATAGAACACCTCTTTTCTTCGGAGTTGGCTTAGGGGCTGGTTCAGGAAGTGTCCAATTATTTTCATTGGCCCGCATATTATTCAGTAATAATTCAGCTTGATCAACTGTTCTTTCCCTAAAAACACAACCAGCACAACTATCCAGGTGGTCTCTGGAAGCATCGGTTAGTCCATTATAAAAGACATCAAGTATATCGTTCCTCTCAAGAGGATGATCAGGCAAAGCATTAAGTAATTGGAGAAGCCTCCCCCAAGCTTCTGGGAGACTCTCTTCTTCAATTTGCACAAAGTTATATATTTCCCGTAAGGCAACTTGTTTCTTATGAGCGGGAATTTTTTTTAGCAAAGAAGTAATACATCATATCCTGGGGACTACACACACAACCAGGATCAAGAGAATTAAACCAAGTCTTAGCATCACCCTTTAATGAGAACGGAAATAACTTAAGGATATAGTAATAATGAATCTTTTCATCGTTGGTAAATAGGGTGGTTAGATTATTCAACTTAGTAAGATGTGCCACAACAGTTTCAGACTCATAGCCATGGAAAGGATTAGATTCAACTAAAGTAATTAACTCAGGGTCAACAGAGAAATCATAATCCTTATCAGTAACAAAGATAGGTGAAGTAGCGAAAGCAAGGTCATGTTTCATTCTAGCATTCAAGGACTTTTCTTTCAGTTTAGCTAATAATTTCTTAAGATCATATCTATCGTTGCAAGCAAGAAAGTCTCTAGCAGTTTCTTCAACCATAACATAACCCCTAGGAACAACATGCAATTCATATCTAGGGGGAGAAGCTTCATCATCACTTTCATAAATATTATCAGTTTCAATATTTGCATTCTCCCTAACCCTAGCAATTTGTTCATCTAGAAACTCACCTAGTGGCACAATATTATCAAGCATAGAAGTAGTTTCATCATACATAGCAGAAGTGGCTTCATTAAGAACATACAACAT
The DNA here is from genome assembly GCA_902687465.1 of Secale cereale. Classification (NCBI taxonomy): domain Eukaryota; kingdom Viridiplantae; phylum Streptophyta; class Magnoliopsida; order Poales; family Poaceae; genus Secale; species Secale cereale. The sequence goes on along the minus strand of LR738711.1, from coordinate 216,236,146 downwards.
ATCAGATTCAATAGCATGAGCAGGTGTCACAAATTTACCCATAACAGATGGTGAATCAAGTGCAGAGCTAGATGGCAGTTCCTTACCTCCCCTCGTAGTTGAGGCTAAGATCTTGGTTTTTGAGTCCTTCAAGTTCTTCATAGTGATCAACAGATATAAATCCCAAGTGACTTAAAGAATAGAGCTATGCTCCTCGCTAACGGCGCCAGAAAATAGTCTTGATAACCCACAAGTGTAGGGGGTCGCAATAGTTTTCAACCCAAATTTATTGATTCGGCACAAGGGGAGCCAAAGAATACTCCTAAGTATTAGCAGCTGAGTTGTTAATTCAACCACACCTGGAAACTTAGTATCTGCAGCAAGGTAGTTTAGTAGCAAAGTAATATGGAGATAGTGGTAATAGCAATAAAAGTAACGATAGTGTTTTTGTAATAGTAGCATCGGAAAAGTAAATAAGTGCTACCTCTTGAGCTTGCGTTGTATTCCCTCAAAGAGGAAAGGGAGATGCAGCATAGTAGCGTAAGTATTTCCCTTAGTTTTTGAGAACCAAGGTATAAATCCAGTAGGAGACCACGCGCCAGTCCCTCGCACCTGCACAAACAAATAAGAACTTCGCAGCCAACGCGATAAGGGGTTGTCAATCCCTTTACGGTCACTTACGATAGTGAGATCTGATAGAGATGATAATTATATTTTTGGTATTTTTGATATAGAAACAGAAAGTAAAGAAAGCAAATAAACAACGGCGGGAGAAATTGACGGGAAAGTAATATGATAAAGATAGACCCGGGGGCCATAATTTTATCTAGTGGTTTCTCTCATGATAGCGATATTTTACGATGGGTAAACAAATTACTGTTGAGAAATTGATAGAAAAGCGAATAATTATGAGACTATCTAGGCATGATCATTGTATATAGGCGTCACGTCCGAGACAAGTAGACCGACTCCTGCCTGCATCTACTACTATTACTCCACACATCGACTGCTATCCAGCATGCATCTAGTGTATTGAGTTCATATGAACAGAGTAACGCCTTAAGCAAGATGACATGATGTAGAGGGATAAACTCAAGCAATATGATGAAAACCTCATCTTTTTATCCTCGATGGCAACAATACAATACGTGCCTTGCTGCCCCTACTGTCACTGGGAAAGGACACCGCAAGATTGAACCCAAAGCCAAGCACTTCTCCCATTGCAAGAACTATAGATCTAGTAGGCCAAATGTAATGCCCAGGATGGGACTATACCTCCTACGTGTTGAGGCACGAATTAAAGGTATAAGCCCATTCTGGAATGATCTCAAGTTTGGTATCTTTGCACGACTCATGTAAAAATAGGGATGAAATTGCAAAAGGAGATAGTTGGCTTACACTTGCCACTTCACACAATACATTACATAAGCAAAACATCATTCAAAACATCACAACCCGACTACGGGCGAAGATCCAAAAGAAAGATACCAAATACATAAAGCCACAGGTCCGAATCGCCCCTAGTAGAAACCACTACTGATCGTCGAAACACGTCACATACATACGGCCACTCTCTTCATCGAGCTCCCAGTGAAGTACTTGAACCAGCTCCTGGATCATTCTCGGCTGAACCTCCATCTGGTGTTGTAGTATCTGTGAGCCACGAGGACTCAGCAATCCCATAACCATGGATATCAAGACTAGCAAAGTTTTATGGGTAGGAAGAGGTTAAGTGGTGAGGTTGCAGCAGCGGCTAAGCATAATATGGTGGCTAACTTACGAGTACAAGAATGATGAGCATCTACGCAAACGGTCGCAAACTAGTAGTGATCGCTAAAGATCCTGAACTACCTACGAGTCAAACATAACCCCACCGTGTTCTCTTCTCAAGGTGAAAAGAGACAGTCACGGTTACTCACACAGTTGTGTGTTTTATCTCGGATCCTCTGTCAAGTTTTCTACAACCGCACATTAACAAATTCCAATCTGCCACATAACCGCGGGCACGACTTTCGGAAGATCATAACCCTGCAGGGGTGTCCCAACTTAGCCCATCACAAGCTCTCACGATCAGCTGAAGTGATAAATATAATATCATCACCCCTTATCTTAGGGAAATCCGATCAGGCTCGGCATCCCGGTGCACAAGACATTTCGACAATGGTAAAACAAGTCCAGCAAGACCTCCCGGCGTGCCGACACCCTGATAGTAGCCGCGCGTATCTCGTCTCAGGCCACAGCCGGATAGGTGATCCTACGAGTAAAACCAGCTCTCGGGTTTCCCCAAGGTGGCCCCGCAGTCTCCCCGTTTGGGACCAACACCATCAGCACTGCCCCCCCTGCTATGTAGAAAAGAATCTCCAAGGAGCGTCCCCCTTATGCAAACTAATTAATTAATTAAATTGTTATTATGAACAAATTAAAACCAATGTTGGGCCTTGCTGGAGGAGTTGTATTCAAAGACGAAGTGTCAAGGGGTCCCCATATACCCAACCGTGTAAGGAACGCAAAATCAAGGAACATAATGCCGGTTTATCGGCGCCTAAGGTGGCATGAGTGGAACAAAACACCGAGCAAAAGGCCAAGACTTCCACCCATGCCCAGTATATAGGTGTGTTATTATATATATAACATATTGAGATATTCCAACAACAAGTTCCCTCCTGGAACAATCTTCATCTTCACCTGCAACAAACAATGCTATAAGAGGGGCTGAGCAAGCAGGTAACATAGCCAATCAATGGTTTTGCAAGGAAGGTTTCAAAGGTTAGAGGTTTCATGGCAACAAGGAGAGGCTGACAATAATGATGGGTAGCGCGACATATAATGATAGCATCGAGACAACTAAGCAATGGCAATGATAGTGAAGGTATCCAAGGTTACGGTCATCTTGCCTGAGATCCCGCAAGGAAGAAGAACGGATCCAAGAAGAAGACGAAGAAGAAGCCTTGAAGAAGAACCACGAGAAGTCGAACGAATCCTCACGATCGCAACGGAACAAGCACTAGCGAGAAGAAGCAAGCAAAACGGTAAACACACAACACGAGACACGACAATATGCTCAACCAAGTATGATGCAAGACAGTTCTATATAGGATGAACCACAAGTATATACAGGAAGCAAAACATGGCAAGGTAGGAAGCACAGAAAAACAACACAAGTCTATACATATTGCAATACATGGCAAGGTATGATGCAAGACAAGTCTATACAGGAAGCAATACATGTAAAGGTAGGAAGCACAGAAAAACAACACAAGCAGCATGTCAATATGCTCAACCAAGTAGGATGCAAGACAAGTCTATATAGGATGCTAAACATGGCAAGGCAGGAAGCAAGTGTAAACTAGCTATCTAGGCATTTTAAATGAGGCCGGAAATAACAACAACAATTCCGGAAAAATCCCCATATGCATGTTTAGCAATTTTAATCAAATAACAATTAACACATTTTAATGTTGTTAACATGATGCGGATGACATGATCAAGTTTTATGCAATTTTTAGTAAAAGTTAACATGAAGAGATATGAAGTATTGTCACCGTGGTTGAAGGAAAGGGTGCCACGTCAACGATCCGAAAATGATGCAACGACAACATCTCGGTTCCGGTAACTCGTTGAGAGACCGGTGCAAAATAAAAGGTGGCGTGAGCGAGTCGAACAAGATGAAAGGTGGGGTGATCCCGTCACCGGGTTCCCACGGGTTGCCTCCAAGGCAAACGAGGGCACAACGGACACGTGCAAACATTTGATACATCTCATACAACACAAAAAGCATTCGTTCACCACATCGGCATTCGACTCGGGGTATACCTTTGAAGCGTGCATTTTCGGGGCGGAACGAGTTCGACAGAAGAGGGAAGTAGTGGTTCACGTGTCGTAGAGGAAGTAGTCGTTCACGGGGTCGTCGTGGGAAGTAGTTGTACACGAGGCAACGGGGTCATCGTTGACGTAGGGGTACACGTTATGTAGTGGTACTTGGGTCTTCGGACTTGCCGGTCTCGATTCTTGCGACGGTAGTCGAACTTGGCGTTTCGGGCTGCCATCGTTACTTGTTTTGTAGATGTACTTGACGGTTCCGATGGCTCCGGGCGTCGTGGTACTTGTCGCGTCGTAGTGGTACTCGTTTTGTAGATGTACTTAGCGTCACATCGTGTAGTCGTTTGTGTCATAGATGAACTTGACAAAAAAATGCACTCTGGTTGTTGTGGTACTTGTCGCCTTTCCGTGTAGTCGTACACTTGTCGGATCCGGAAGGGGAACTCGGCACCCACGGGTGTTGCAACCGCAGTTTTCACAACAAAGGAAAAAAAAGGCAGCAAGGTGCACAGAAGGCGGCCGGCGATGGCGTTGGAGGGGAGGTCGCCGGTGGCTGTTGGAGGCGGCGAGTTTCTCGTGGAGGTCGTCGGCGACGCGGTCGAGCAGGAGGAGCTTTGGATCCAGGGCAGCAGCACCCATCACAAGCTCGAAGAGGGGCGATGGGGCTCCGACGTGCCCGTAGTGGACTTGGCGAGCATCCAGCTGGCCGCTGTGATGCGTGGAGCACATGGGAGGCACGACCATGGTGAGTCGGCGGTGCGAAGGAGATGAGGAGGCGCTGGACCTCCTGGTGGTCCCGATGGCGGCGGGGCGCGGCGCCGTGGAGGGCGGCAGGGATGAAGCAGAAGTCGCGAGCAGCGGCGCCTTCTGCTTCTAGGGGAGGCCGGCGATCATCTGGGCAACCGGTCGACGGGAGGAGCAGGTCGAAGGGGTGCGCCATGGCGCGGCGGCGCTCGGCCTTGAGGGAGGACGGAGGCGGAACGCAGTGGCCTGGGCGGCGCTGGACAAGGTGTCGAGGAGGACGCTGCTCGGGCGCGATGGCGACGCTGGAGGTGGCCGGCGGGCACGGCTCGGGGAGGAGCCGAGGAGGGCGCCATGTGGTGGTGGGGTTCGGTGGCTGCGGGATCGGGAAGAGAAGACGAGGGGGAGATGGGGATCGAGGGTGCGGGAGCTGGGGTCGGGTGTGTGGCGGCGGGGCTAGGAACGAGAGGGAGATGCAGGGTGTGGCTAGGGTTGCTATAGGAGGGAAGTGGGCTGGGCCTAGGAGGCTAGATGGGCCGGCTGGAAGCAATTGGGCCGCATGGAAGCAGGCCAGCCTAGCTGTTTGGCTGCACACTCTCTGCCCCCTCTCTCTCTTAAAAAAACAGAAAAGGAGAAAGAAAAGAAAGGGATGGAATTAGGGCATGAGGTTATTTTTCTCGAGCTCGTAAGAATGAGCGTAATCCAAGAAAAATAGAAGTGGCATGATCGAAAGGTATAATTCAAACTAAGACTTGATTTTCGAAGTGTCCAAAAATTCTCGGATTTTTCGAGGAACCTCGATAAAATGGATAAGAATTGTAGAGAAGGTTTTGACGGTGAAACTTGAAGTAAAGAGGCATGGAGAATATTTGCAAGTGTGTTTGGGTTAATTCCAAACAAATGGAATATTTATTTATAATATCTCCATAATATTAGGAGGATATGTTATAAAGAGAAGTCACTCTTCCCTCGATTTAAATGGATCGAGGATCCATACGGTTTATTTAGAAATGCAGAAGAATTATGACATGATGGCATGATGATATGATGCAATGCAAAAAATAAATAGAGCAAGCACAACTGAAACACGCGGGAAAACCCGGAACATCTGGAATCTTCTGGAGCGTCGGTCTTCGGGCGTCACAACTCTCCCACACTAACAGAGGATCTTGACCCGAGATCCTGGAGAAGGCACCGGATAAAACGGAAAAGGAAGAGGTAAAAACAAGTTGCTTCTTTGACCAACGAGTGAAACCACGAACCTTGAGAGGTTGAACAATCTTGAAAGAAATAATACAACGGAGATGAACGAAGTTAAGAGCACTCCGGTAAAAAGGAGGAACAAGGAACATAATGAGAACCTTGTAGGTTGGAAGACATGAAACAAGTGCTTACGAACCAAAAGAATATGAAACTGCAACGGTATAGCCAAGGAATAAGAATGACAGAATTTGGACAGCACTCCGTCTGAAAATCGAAGGAATTAACATGAGCTTGCCAAGTTGGGATGATACTTGATGAAATGAACAACATATTGCCTCCGAAACAATTGAAAGAATGGCACAAGGGGTAAGAAAGATTTCAGATAGCACTCCGGTTAAAAGAGAGTTAAAACTTGATAAGATGAGAGAATTTGAATGGAGGTCACGACACTCATGTTAAATGGACTAGAAAAGAAAAGAACATGATCTTGATATGACAAGATGATGGTTCGAAGAGAGCAATATCACAAAGCCTCTGGAACAAAAATGGAGTGAAGAGATCGAAGAAGAAGAACATCTTCGACTATAAATGATTTTGAAAGCATCCTTACGAAGAAGGGTTGAATGGGGTTGATGGAAAATCAACAACAAAAAGAATAAGCTTGATGTGGGCTTATGGAAAACATCTCAAAATTAAGAGGTGACAACCAGCCACTTACGAAAACATTTGATTGGATTAAGATCAACAAGGGGATGAAAAACTTATTTCGCCGAGAGGATAAATGAAAAGCTTGGGTTATTTATAAGCACCATAAATAGCAACAATCCTTAGGGAAAGCTTTTGGTGAAATACAACCCAAGATAAATCCAACGAATAAATTGAAGGGTTGGAAAGATCTCCTGAACAAGGAAAATGATGGTTTTAAATATCTCATTCTTGATAACTCGTGAATCACAATCCATAAAGGAATTGTCAAGAATGACATAACACCATCTGAAAAGATAAGGGAGAAAGAATTGCACTTCGTAATACAAGAAAAAGAATACTTGAGCTCCAACAAGAATCTTGATGAAGACTTCGAGGATGAATTAAATGATGATAAACCACCATGAAGAACTCCGGTAATGAAAGCATGAGAAGTGAAAGATGAAAATAATAAGATTCAAGGCCTGCGATGAATTAGATGGAGCTTTGAAATGATAATTGAAATAACTTGGAGCTCCGGAAAACAAGATGAACAACTTAGAACCAAGGATATGATATGATGAACAAGCTCCGGAAAAAAAAGAGATTATTCACTTTCAGGAAAATAAGAATAAGATTTACTGTATGCTTATCCTTCATCTAATTAAATTGATGACAAACAACGGATTTGGCCTACTACTTATTCTTCTTGAAAAGGATTGGAGAGAGATATAGCCAAACTTGAGAATAATCTTGAACGACTCACCGGTAGGATTATGAAAAGAACAAATGAATTAATACGATAACAACGGAATAGTAATCTTGAATGAACCGCCGTAAGAATTGAAAACGGGTGATGAAAGAGAATAATCCACCGGGAAGAATAGCACTAGAGGAAATTTAGATACAAGAGAATGAAGAGATCGCGAACTGATTAAAGAATACTTGAACGATGCACCGGAAGAACATGGAGACGAACGGAGAGGCATCGATGAAGAATATTTGGAGGACGAAGTTGCAAACTGAGAACAAAGAAATCTTCTGAAATGATGGCCTTCGGAGGAACACAATGGAAAGAATTCATGAAATGCTTAGGATGGGTATAAAAAGAATTCCTCACAATCGGAACAATAATGAGGATGGCAAGAAGCTAGAACCACGAATCTTGAGAGAACGGCCAAGATTTAAGAGAAACTCTTCTCTGGTCTTCAACTATTGAGAATGACAAGGAGAAAGACCTTGAAGAATTGCGAGATACTCCGGAAGAATGACAAGAGAAAGGTGGAGCTAAAGATGGAAATAATTGAAAACAAGCTTGGAGAAGGCGTGTGACTGATGGAAATCATTCTTACGTCACACTTTGAAAAGAATTTGAGTATAACTCCAGAAAAATTAGAAGAGTCAGGTAAGATCCTGGAAAAAGACCCGTGGGCTAGGGCCCACTCAAAAGAAATCACCGTTGAAAACAGATTGCTTAAGAGATATTGCACCGGTTGAATTACATGGCTTGAATAAGATGACAATCCTCAAAATAGTTTGAACGGATTGAGAATGGAATTATGAATCTTCTGAGTTGTCTTGTACATTCCAGATAAGAATAAAGAGATGTGAAGAAATAAGAGAGTCATGGATAAGAAATTCCAACACGGAAAACATACAAAACAAGAGGAACATAATGATCAACACCGAAGCTTGAATTAAATCCACCGGAGAAGAAACAAGAAACAGAGAATGATAAACTGAATCTTCCTGAGCATCTTCACGAGAAATCACCGAATAAGGACATTGAAAGAAAAGAATGAAGAAACATCCGCATGAATAAAAGGACACTTGATTAAGAATTCCAGCTCCATAAAGAAAAGGGGTGGGAGGGTGGGGAAAAACAAAGACAACTTGGGATGAATGGAACAGACACCGTTGAGAAAAAACCAAGGATTGGTCTTGCACAAAATAAAAGGATCAGTTTAACTTGAAGAGAAGCGCACCGGTTAAGAAGAATTTAACATAGCATTCTTGATGATCAAGAAGGATTAGCACTCCCATAGAAATATGAGAATACCTATTAGGAAAGGTATGGGGTCACACTTGACATCGAAGCAACTTGAATACTAGAATCAAAACAAAACAAAGGTTAGATATGTTGCAACATAATCTTCACAACATCATTCGAACGGAGAATTGAATGAATGAATACCATAGCTTGGTGGTACAACAATTTTCTCGAGAAGCCACTTGGGAGAACAAAAGGTAAAATAAAAACAACAAGGAGCAGATAGAACAAATACAAGATAGAAGCTTCGTCCCACATGTTCGTGCTGAAAGCTCATGGAACATGTTACAAAAGGGTTTTACAATCCCCGGATTAGCATAGCCAAGGACCCTTTAAGATGCAACTCCCGATTGGAACAACGCCCATAAAACCACTTCACTCAATGTAGAACCCCGAACTCCATATCATGCATACGTTGGAAGAATGCCTACGAACTACTAGATGAATCCACCTATTAATTTCCGAAAGTTTCCAGTTATGCAATCAGGTGTTGGGGATACAGGGGAAGCACCGCGCACTCAACTCTAATCCTACATCCATCTATATCCATCCTTCAACACATAACCAGTTATTTCCGGAAACCGTTTACCTCGGACCTTCGAAACGCATCTGCTATACAAGCTATGGCAATACTCCCGAACTACCTCCCAAGTACTGGGTGATGTCGGGGTTATCTTGCCACTAACCGCATAGGAGAGTTTTCGATGTCGGTCGTCTTAAGTATTCCAGAACTGCTGCGATATATTTGTGACGACAACACCTCGGAGCTCAACTCCCCGGGACACTGCCACAACCCCTAAATGACAGGAGGCATCGAGAACAATGTTCTCATCACAAAGACATCGGAACAATCCAAACAATACTCGCGTGATCCTAAAATAAATTTGGTGAATTTTGAGAGTAGAAGAGGCAAGAGTAATCGTCAGGAGTCCTCACCAGAGTGAAAAGAGATGAGGAGCAAAAGAAATCCTACTCTCCGATATATATATATAGGACTCAAAACATTTTCATGTGTGTGCCTAGACTCAACCGTCAACGATTCGTTCAATCAGTGGGGGCTCCTAGGTCGGAGAAGGCTCTGATTACCAACTTGTAATGCCCAGGATGGGACTATACCTCCTACGTGTCGAGGCACTTAAAGGTATAAGCCCATTCTGGAATGATCTCAAGTTTGGTATCTTTGCACGACTCATGTAAAAATAGGGATGAAATTGCAAAAGGAGATAGTTGGCTTACACTCGCCACTTCACACAATACATTACATAAGCAAAACATCATTCAAAACATCACAACCCGACTACGGGCGAAGATCCAAAAGAAAGATACCAAATACATAAAGCCACAGGTCCGAATCATCCCTAGTAGAAACCACTACTGATCGTCGAAACACGTCACATACATACGGCCACCCTCTTCATCGAGCTCCCAGTGAAGTACTTGAACCAGCTCCTGCATCATTCTCGGCTGAACCTGCATCTGGTGTTGTAGTATCTGTGAGCCACGAGGACTCAGCAATCCCATAACCATGGGTATCAAGAGTAGCAAAGCTTTATGGGTAGGAAGAGGTAAAGTGGTGAGGTTGCAGCAGCGGCTAAGCATAATATGGTGGCTAACTTACGAGTACAAGAATAAGATAAGCATCTACGCAAACGGTCGCAAACTAGTAGTGATCGCTAAAGATCCTGAACTACCTACGAGTCAAACATAACCCCACCGTGTTCTCTTCTCAAGGTGAAAAGAGACCGTCACGGTTAATCACACAGTTGTGTGTTTTATCTCGGATCCTTTGTCAAGTTTTCTACAACCGAACATTAACAAATTCCAATCTGCCACATAACCGCGGGCACGACTTTCGAAAGATCATAACCCTGCAGGGGTGTCCCAACTTAGCCCATCACAAGCTCTCACGATCAGCTGAAGTGATAAATATAATATCATCACCCCTTATCTTAGGGAAATCCGATCAGGCTCGACATCCCGGTGCACAAGACATTTCGACAATGGTAACACAAGTCCAGCAAGACCTCCCGGCGTGCCGACACCCTGATAGTAGCCGCGCGTATCTCGTCTCAGGCCACAACCGGATAGGTGACCCTACGAGTAAAACCAGCCCTCGGGTTTCCCCAAGGTGGCCCCGCAGTCTCCCCGTTTGGGACCAACACCATCAGCACTGGCCCCGTGCTATGTAGAAAAGAATCTCCAAGGAGCGTCCCTCGTATGCAAATTAATTAATTAATTAAGTTGTTATTATGAGCAAATTAAAACCAATGTTGGGCCTTGGTGGAGGAGTTTTATTCAAAGACAAAGTGTCAAGGGGTCCCCATATACCCAACCGTGTAAGGAACACAAAATCAAGGAACATAATGCCGGTTTATCGGCGCCTAAGGTGGCATGAGTGGAACAAAACACCGAGCAAAAGGCCAAGCCTTCCACCCATGCCCAGTATATAGGTGTGTTATTATATATATAACATATTGAGATATTCCAACAACAAGTTCCCTCCTGGAACGATCTTCATCTTCACCTGCAACTAACAACGCTATAAGAGGGGCTGAGCAAGCAGGTAACATAGCCAAACAATGGTTTTGCTAGGAAGGTTTCAAAGGTTAGAGGTTTCATGGCAACAAGGAGAGGCTGACAATAATGATGGGTAGCGCGACATATAACGATAACATCGAGACAACTAAGCAATGGCAATGATAGTAAATGTATCCAAGGTTACGGTCATCTTGCCTGAGATCCTGCAAGGAAGACGAACGGATCCAAGAAGAAGACGAAGAAGAAGCCTTGAAGAAGAACCACGAGAAGTCGAACGGATCCTCACGATCGCAACGGAACAAGCACTAACAAGAAGAAGCAAGCAAAACGGTAAACACACAACACGAGACACGACAATATGCTCAACCAAGTATGATGCAAGATAGTTCTATATAGGATGCACCACAAGTCTATACAGGAAGCAAAACATGGCAAGGTAGGAAGCACAGAAAAACAACACAAGTCTATACATGATGCAATACATGGCAAGGTATGATGCAAGACAAGTCTATACAGGAAGCAATACGTGGAAAGGTAGGAAGCACAAAAAACAACACAAGCAACATGTCAATATGCTCAACCAAGTAGGATGCAAGACAAGTCTATATAGGATGCTAAACATGGCAAGGCAGGAAGCAAGTGTAAACTAGCTATCTAGGCATTTTAAATGAGGCCGGAAATAGCAACAACAATTTCGGAAAAATCCCCATATGCATGTTTAGCAATTTTAAGCAAACAACAATTCACACATTTTAATGTTGTTAACATGATGCAGATGACATGATCAAGTTTTATGCAATTTTTAGTAAAAGTTAACATGAAGAGATATGAAGTATTATCACCGTGGTGGAAGGAAAGGGTGCCACGGCAACGATCCGAAAATGATGCAACGGCAACATCTCGGTTCCGGTAACTCGTTGAGAGACCGGTGCAAAAGAAAAGGTGGCGTGAGCGAGTCAAACAAGATGAAAGGTGGGGTGATCCCGTCACCGGGTTCCCACGAGTTGCCGCCAAGGCAAACGAGGGCACAACGGACACGAGCAAACATTCGATACATCTCATACAACACAAAAAGCATTCGTTCACCACATCGGCATTCGACTCGGGGTATACCTTTGAAGCGTGCATTTTCGGGGCGGAACGAGTTCGACGGAAGAGGGAAGTAGTGGTTCACGTGTCGTAGAGGAAGTAGTCGTTCACGGGTTCGTCGTGGGAAGTAGTTGTACACGAGGCAACGAGGTCGTCGTTGACGTAGGGGTACACGTTATGTAGTGGTACTTGGGTCTTCGGACTTGCCGGTCTCGATTCTTGCAACGGTAGTCGAACTTGGCGTTTCGGGCTGCCATCGTTACTCGTTTTGTAGATGTACTTGACGGTTCCGATGGCTCAGGGCGTCGTGGTACTTGTCGCGTCGTAGTGGTACTCGTTTTGTAGATGTACTTAGCGTCACATCGTGTAGTCGTTTGTGTCATAGGTGAACTTGACAAAAAAAATGCACTCTGGCTGTTGTGGTACTTGTCGCCTTTCCGTGTAGTCGTACACTTGTCGGATCCGGAAGGGGAACTCGGCGCCCACGGGTGTTGCAACTGCAGTTTTCACAACAAAGGGAAAAAAGGCAGCAAGGTGCACAGAAGGCGGCCGGCGATGGCGTTGGAGGGGAGGTCGCCGGTGGCTGTTGGAGGCAGCGAGCTTCTGGTGGAGGTCGTCGGCGACGCGGTCGAGTAGGAGGAGCGTTGGATCCTGGGCGGCAGCACCCATCACAAGCTCGAGGAGGGGCGACGGGGCTCCGACGTGCCCGTGGTGGACTTGGCGAGCATCCACCTGGCCGTGGTGATGCGTGGAGCACATGGGAGGCGCGGCCATGGTGAGTCGGCGGCGCGAAGGAGATGAGGAGGCGCTGGACCTCCTGGTGGTCCCGATGGCGGCGGGGCGAGGCGCCGTGGAGGGCGGTAGGGACGAAGTAGAAGTCGCGAGCTATGGCGCCTTCTGCTGCTAGGGGAGGCCAGCGATCATCTGGGCGACCGGTCGACGGGAGGAGCAGGTCGAAGGGGTGCGCCATGGCGCGGCGGCGCTCGGCCTTGAGGGAGGACGGAGGCGGAACGCAGCAGCCTGGGCGGCGCTGGACAAGGCGTCGAGGAGGCCGCTGCTCGGGCGCGATGGCGACGCTGGAGGTCGCCGGCGGGCACGGCTCGGGGAGGAGCCGAGTAGGGCGCCAGGTGGTGGTGGGGTTCGGGGGCTGCGAGATCGGGAAGAGAAGACGACGGGGAGATGGGGATCGAGGGTGCGGGAGCTGGGGTCGGGTGTGTGGCGGCGGGGCTAGGATCGAGAGGGAGATGCAGGGTGCGGTTAGGGTTGCCATAGGAGGGAAGCGGGCTGGGCCTAGGAGGCTAGATGGGCCGGCTGGAAGCAATTGGGCCGCATGGAAGCAGGCCAGCCTAGCTGTTTGGATGCACACTCTTTGCCCCCTCTCTCTCTTGAAAAAAAACCAGAAAAGGAGAAAGAAAAGAAAGGGATGGAATTAGGGCATGAGGTTATTTTTCTCGGGCTCGTAAGAATGAGCGTAATCCAAGAAAAATAGAAGTGGCATGATCGAAAGGTATAATTCAAACATATTTGAATTTAATTCAAATGGGTTTGAACTAAGACTTGATTTTCGAAGTGTCCAAAAATGCTCGGATTTTTGGAGGAACCTCGATAAAATGGATAAGAATTGTAGAGAAGGTTTTGACGGTGAAACTTGAAGTAAAGAGGCATGGAGAATATTTGCAAGTGTGTTTGGGTTAATTCCAAACAAATGGAATATTTATTTATAATATCTCCATAATATTAGGAGGATATGTTATAAAGAGAAGTCACTCTTCACTCGATTTAAATGGATCGAGGATCCATACGGTTTATTTAGAAATGCAGAAGAATTATGACATGATGGCATGATGATATGATGCAATGCAAAAAAATAAATAGAGCAAGCACTACTGAAACACGCGGGAAAACCCGGAACATCTGGAATCTTCTGGAGCGTCGGTCTTCGGGTGTCACACGAAACCAAACCAATAATTCGAAGAGACTTGCAAGGATATTATGAGCACACATAAAAAGTTCAGAGAAGAACCAAATATCTTTCATAGATAACCTTGATCATAAACTCACAATTCATCGGATCTCGACAAATACACCGCAAAAAGAGATTACATCGAATAGATCTCCTTGAAGACCGAGGAGAACTTTGTATTGAGATCCAGAGAGAAAGAAGAAACCATCTAGATACTAGCTATGGACCCGAAGGTCTGTGGTAAACTACTCACAACTCATGGTGAGGGTGATGATGATGATGTTGAAGGCCTCCGTGATGGATCCCCCTCCCGGAATAGGCTCCAAGATGGGATCTCCACGGGAGCAGAAGCTATGGCGGTGGAATTAGGGTTTTCTCTCTGCGTATGGAGTTTCTGGGGTACATAGGTATATATAGGAAGAAGGAGGGCACCGGGACCCCCACCCTCGAGGGCTGGCCCCATGTCCCCTGACTTGCCCCGAAGACTCTCGAGCGTGATTTCCTCCAAAAATATCTCTCGCGATGGTTTCATTCCGTTTGGACTCCGTTTGATATTCCTTTTCTGCAAAACCCTGAAATAGGCAAAAAACAGCAATCTGGACTGGGCCTTTGGGTTAGTAGGTTGGTCCCAAAAATGATATAAAAGTGAATGATAAAGCCCATTAAACATCCAAGACTTCATAAATAATAGCATGGAACAATAAAAAATTATAGATACGTTGGAGACGTATCAAGCATCCCCAAGCTTAATTCCTGCTCGTCCTCGAGTAGGTAAATGATAAAGAAAGAATTTTTTATGTGGAATGCTAACCCATATAGTTTTTCAATGTAATTCTCTTAGTTGTGGCATGAATGTTCAGATATGAAAGATTCAAGATAAAAGTCTATATTGACATAAGAAATAACAATACTTCAAGCAATACTAACAAAGCAATCATGTCTTCCCAAAATACTATGGCTAAAGAAAGTTATCCCTACAAAATCATATAATGTTGGATATGCTCCCTTATTATCACACTAAATATTCATATCATGCCCAACACCGATTTTAGCCAATCATTTGTTTTCATGCTCTATCTTTTCAAACTTTCAACTTTCATGCAATACATGAGCATGAGCCATGGACATAGCACTATAGATGGAATAGAGGTGGTTGTGGAGAAGACAAAACGAGGGAGATAGTCTCACATCGACTAGGCGTATCAACGAGCTATGGAGATGCCCATCAATAGATATCAATGTGAGTGAGTAGGGATTGGCATGCAACGGATGCACTAGAGCTAAATATGAATGAAAGCTCAACAAAAGAAACTAGTGGGTGTGCATCCAACTTGCTTGCTCACGAAGACTTAGGGCATTTGAGGAAGCCTGTGGGGACCCCGACTTAGAAGTCAAGATCACCGAATGCACGTGTACAGTGATCCCAGAGATCAATGCTCACTGAACACACAGAAGCTGAAATAACAAGAGTCTTACATCCATACAAATAGTCTTACACGAATTAAGGCCATTACGGCCAAGTCTTACATAGATAGAGCCTCACGGGCTGAATAGCAAATAACTCAAATAGCGGAAGTCTTCGATAAACGGGTAGAACCCATGCCATCTGCCTTAACCCTACATGCATTCTGACTGGGATAGCGTCCTAGTTCGCATGTTCGTCTCCAAAGAACTCTTCCTCATATTCCTGTTCTTCCATGCCTGGCCAATTAAATAACCAGTGGCAAGCCAATGAGTACTTTGAATGTACTCGCAAGCAACCCATGATGTGGTAACAATGCAATGGAACAATAATGAACAATCTAGCAGAAAGCTAGAACAATATGCTATCATCAAGTTTATGCATCAATAACCTCGCGTAACCTCGAAAACAGGTTACCGATATCAACATGAATATGATTCAACTCATCAAGTCAAGTCACCATCCTTGACTTATCACACACATTTTATCACCAATGAAGTAAAATTCTGGACATAGTTTAAGTAGCACCACCCAACTGTCCATGACCGTGGACACGGCTATTCGAATAGTTTTACACTCTGCAGAGGTTGCGCACTTTACCCACAAGATCCGGGGAACTTCCGTGTCATCCACGACCTGCGGTACCTCAAGTACCCGGGGTAAGCACCCGGTCATTACCTTTCCTTAGACGACACTAACATAGAGTCCACTCGTTGGTACACGGCCCTCGGGTACAAACAATAGATCACGGGACTTGGCCTAATTTCAATGTTCACGCGTACCCGAAGGGACCAACGGTGTGTCCGGTGCCCTGTGAAAACAGTCATGGCCGCCTATCCAAGCACGACCCCGTCCCGGGAAAGACCTCAAGTCTTCCCGTCACTAGTAATGCGGGCACCATGCTAGTATCGACCTAAGTAATCAATAAAGCCCCGTCCCATAAGGGGTAGTGTGGTTGAACATGTTTGGTTGGGACGGTAGTCACACATAAATCTAATCCATCGTTTCACCATGCACATGATTTACCGGCACATCACTTCTTTCTCAAGTGATGACCTAACACATCCTCACCCTCGGGCATTAGGGGCACCCGATGGGTTCATGCAAAGATTTCAACTACGAGGGTTCATATCACACATGCATCATATAAGCATCATGACCAACTATTTGCATGTCATCTAGCATTTAGCAAGATCAACAATAAAGCATGCATCATGTGGTGGTTCATCTAGGTTACCATCGTAACCCTAATATCATGCATCGGAAACAAACGGGTTCCGAGGAACAAGTGTATCATGGTCAAAGGGCTGCTTGCCTGGATTGGCTTGGTCTTCAAAGTATTCAAATCCTTCTCCTTCTTCTTCCACAGCAACTTCATCAAATACGGGATCTATACGTCGCATAATAACCACGGGAAAATAAGAATACAAACAAAACAGAAAAACCAAAGTGCTCAGAAAAATGTCAACTCATTTTTGTAAAATACTAGGGGAATTTCTAAGGTGGGGAAAAATCTTAGTTGGAGTTTTGGAGTAACAGAATAGAATATATTGATTTTTGAACAGGAGTATTACTGCCCAAATTTGAATTTAAATTTGAACAGTACAGCAAAGTTTCATGGATTTGAATGAAAGTAGTACCATTAAATAGGTTGGAATATTACAAGATTTTAGGAGTTGGAAATATTTAATTTGGATCAATATTCTTTTCTGTAGAAATGTTTAAAACATTTACAGAAAAGAAAAAGGAAAAAGGGGTCCTGTGCACTGGGCCAGAGGAGGCCACAGTGCACGGCCCAGACGGACTGGCCCAGCCGCACTGGAGCCAGCGCGCGCACGTCAGGTTTTCAAACCTGACGGGCGGGGCCCGTGGATCAGCGGCACAGAGGAGGGGGAGAGAGGTGGGGGGATGATAGGCGGGGCCCGCCTGTCATCTCTAACCCCACGGCCACGGCGACGGCGAGCTCACCGGCGAGGATTCCGGCCAGGGCGACGGCAACGGAGGGCAGGGTTGGAATCAGCGTCGTGTTGCGGTTGCTGTGGTGGTGGTGCAGCACGGCGGGGAGGCCTGGTTCACCGGCGGCGAGGTGGGACGGCGGAAGCTCGTCGGAGGGTGGTTGCTGCGGCCGTTTCCGACTGCAAACAGAGGGGGAAATAGGGGGGAAATGATCAGTGAGGCACGACGGTTCCGAAACGGGTGGAAGGAGAGGCAGGGGAGGCCCGTACCTCGAGATCGCCGGCGGCCCGACGCGGCGGCGCTCCGGTCGATCCCGAGCACTGGGACCTTCTGGGGTCGAACTGGAGTTGCTGGGGGGATCAGTGGAGAGGAGTGAGGCTGTGGATGGTGCTGGAGAGGCTCGGGAGGGCCTTATATAGCCGCACCCATGGTCCACCGTGGACCCGTGCGCCGCCGAGGTTGCAGGCGAGGCTAGGAGAGGTTCTGGAGCCTGGGAACGCGCCGGGGAGGTTCGTGGACTAGCTCCACGTCCAGCTGAGGGGAAAAGAGGAGCGGGGGAGCGTCAGAGGAGGGCGCGCGTGCGAGGCAGAGGAGTGGCCTTCGCGGGCGGCCAGCGCGCGTGCGACGACGGCCATTGGAGGGCGCAGGAGGAGGGGGGACAGCGCCGGGGAGGTCGCGGACGTCGAGGGGCCTCGACTGGCGCGAGGGGGAGGCCCGAGGCTATCGGGGGAGGCTGATTGGCCCGAGCTACAGTGCTGGTCGGCACTGTTGCGCGCTCCAGAGCGCGCGTTTGGCTGGCATCGCCGCGCTCTCGCCGTCCTGGTCAAAGCTAGCGTGTCCAGCAGTGTCTAGCACGTTGTGGGAGGAGTAAAGAAAGGGCCTGAGGCCTTGGATGCCCTGGGGATGCAGAGAGAGAGGGAGAGGGCTGGTAAAATGGTGGAAGCTTGCTGTACAGCAAGGTAAAACAGGGGTTTCACCCTTCAATCATGGAGCTGGGGTGCTGGGGGAGTTACTGGAGGTAGCTGGTAACTCAATGAGCATGTGGTAAGAAGTTGAGGCCATGGAGAAAAGTGAAAGTGGTCAAGTTGGAGGTTTTAGAAATTCTGCAGAAAGTGTTTGATCTATGTTTGGTCAAGTAAATGAATTCCACTTGATATGGCACTTGACAGGGTTGAAAGACATGAGAAAATAGGGTGCTTCACCAAATTTGGGCTCATTTGAAGAAACTAGCCAATGTAACTTTGGTGAACCCTAGAAATCAACAGAAACAGTTTCATCTTGATTGAGTCAAGCTAATCATCTCCCCTTGATGCACCACTTGGTGTAGTATCATCATTTGGGATATTGATCATGCCCACAAAGTTTGAAGCTCCAGATAAAAAGTTGGTAATGTAAAGTTGTTCAAATTTGCATTTGAACAGAAAGGGTTTTGAGGTGATCTGATCAAGTTGCTCTATTCAAATTCTTGTGCCATTTGGTCTAGATGCCTTATTAGGTCATTCTAGCATGTGCACCAAGTTTGAGAGCATTTGGACAAGTTTGGCAATGTAAAGTTGCTCAAACTTCAAATATGGACAGAATGGTTATGAAGGGGTTTGAGGATGTTTTCTTGCTTCCCAAGGCATGGGACTTGGCAAGATCATCAAATATGTCATATATGACATGATAGAATTTCCCTGGAATTTTTGGAGAAAATTTCCTTTGTAAATATTTCAAAAGCTTGAAATATCCAGAAAGGGTTTTAGAGGGTTTAGCCCATTATTTTGAACATGACCAAGTGTTGAAACTCTTATATATGGACAATATATGTCCTATGAGTCTCTCTGAATTTTGGCAAATATTTTTGAAATAGTTAAATAATTTTCCCCTATTAAAGACCATTTCTGGCCTTAAGAAAAAGCTTTTAAATAAAATAGGAAAATAACTTTTAAAATTATTCCTTTGTGGTTTCTCGGAGTCCTATGACTACTAGGTCTCAAATAAACCTTTTGAAATAATTTTCTCACCCTAAATCAAGTACTTGCAGTGCAAATCTCAATTCAAAGGTTTTTGGAAAAACTAAATTTATAAAATACTTTTTGGCCAAATTAATTTTGTAAGAAAATACTATACTGTTATATAACACTTGGCATGATCATTGGGCAGAAGTTTAGAGTATGGAGATGAAATCTACAAGAGATCACAGTTGACTTTAATGAGCACATGAAAAAGCAAATGAAGAAAACTCAATTCCAAATAAAAGCCAAATGATGCTAAAAAAATTTGCTGGTCCAAATTTTCATGCTTCAAAGTTACAAATAACATGTTACAAAATGCAGGGTGTGACAAAGCCCATCATTGGAATATACAAGCCAAGTTCTATAACGAAAAATCCCCACTAATATATGAAAGTGACTAAGCATGAGACTCTCTACAATGAAGAACATGGTGCTACTTTGAAGCACAAGTGTGGAAAAAGATAGTAGCAATTATCCCTTTTTTTCTTCTTTTTTATTTTTTTGGGCATTTCTTTTTTTCTTTGGCCTTTCTTTTTTTCCTTTTTTTTGCGGAGGGGCTTTATAGATTCATCCTTTCCTCCCATGGGACAATGCTCTAATAATGATGATCATCACACTTTCATTACAACACGAAATTACAACTCGATACTACAACAACAAAGTATGACTCTATATGAATGCCTCCGGCGGTGTACCGGTATGTGCAATGAAACAAGAGTGACATGTATGAAAAGATTATGCATGGTGGCCTTGCCACGAATACGATGTCAACTACATGATCATGCATGGCAATATGACAATATGATGCGTGTCATATAAACGGAACGGTGGAAAGTTGCATGGCAATATATCTCGGAATGGCTATGGAAATGCCATGATAGGTAGGTATGGTGGCTGTTTTGAGGAACAATATGGTGGCTGTTTTGAGGAAGGATATATAGTGGGTTTATGGCACCGACGGAAGTTGCGCCGTACAAGAGAGGCTAGCAATGGTGGAAGGGTGAGAGTGCGTATAATCCATGGACTCAACATTAGTCATAAGAACTCATATACTTATTGCAAAAATCTACAAGTCATCAAAACAAAGCAATCAACGCATGCTCCTAGGGGGGAGGTTGGTAGGAGTTAACCATCGCGCGCCCCCGACCTCCACACAAAGGTTGACACTCTACAAATACCTCATGCTTTAACTTAGTCACACAACGGTTCACCATACGTGCATGCTACGGGAATCACTAACCTTAACACAAGTATTTCTCAATTTCATAATAACTCCACTAGCATGACTCTAATATCATTATCCTCATGTCTCAAAACAATTATCAAGCATCCTACATCTCTTTCTATTCAATGCACTTGATGTGAATTTTCTTACTACATTGACATTGGATGTTTATCATGTGAAGACTAGTTGCTTTAGCCTAAACACTTTACCATGCTATTTTAATGGACTCTCAAATAGATCTAAGTGAAGCATGAGAGTTCAATTATTTCTACAAAATATTACCACCACCATGCTCTAAAAGATATAAGTGAAGCACTAGAGCAAAAACTATTCAACTCAAAAGATATAAGTGAAGCACATAGAGTGTTCTAAAAATTTCTAGGACATATTTAACTCTCTCAAATAGGTGTGTCCAGTAAGGATGATTGTGACAAACTAACAAGCAAAGACTCAAATTATACAAGACGCTCCAAGCAAAACACATAGCATGTTGCGAATAAAAATATAGCTCCAAGTATAGTTACCGATGGATGAAGACGAAAGAGGGGATGCCTTCCCGGGGCATCCCCAAGCTTAGGCTTTTTGATTATCTTGAATTTAATTGGGGTGCCATGGGCATCCCCAAGCTTAGGACTTTGCTACTCCTTGTTCCAAAGTCCATCAAAGCAATACTCAAAACTTGAAAACTTCACAACACAAAACTTAGACAAAAATTCTCGTGAGCTCCGTTAGTAAGAGAAAGCAAACCACCACTCAAAGGTACAACAAGGAATTCATTCTTTGTTTATATTGGTGTTAAACCTACTGTAATCCAAGTTCTCTATGGTTCAAATCCTCCAATATTACTCATAGATGCATCGGAATAAGCAAAGAACACACGAAAAACAGAATCTGTCAAAAACAGAACGGTCTGTAGTAATCTGCTGGGTTCGCCTACTTCTGGAACTCCAAAAAATTCAAACTAAATTTTTAAATTTGTGAAAATGTTCTACCAATCAGCAGCAAAAATAATCAACCAAAAAGAACGCTCCAGTAAAATCTGAAGACTACTTTAGCGAGCGCTAACAATTCTGTTTTTCACAGCAAGATCAAATAAACTTCACACAAGTCTTACCAAAGGTTCTACTTGGCACAAACACTAAACAAAACATGAAAACACATCTAATCAGAGGCTAGATGCAATATTTATTCCCTAACAGCAACAAAAACAAAGAACATAAAATTGGGTTGCCTCCTAACAAGCGCTATTGTTTAACGCCCCTAGCTAGGCACTGAGATTTCAAGGATGCTCACATGAAAGATAAGAATTGAAGCACAAAGAGAGCATCATAAGACATGTGACAAACACATCTAAGTCTAGCATACTTCCTGTGCATAGGCATCTTATAGGAAAACAAATTACCAAGACAAGCAAGATCTAGCATATGCAAGGAAGGAGAAAGAACAATAGCAATCTCAACATTACGAGAGGTAATTTAGTAACACGAAAATTTCTACAACCATATTTCCTTTCTCATAATAATTGCATGTAGGATCATGGTCAAATTCAACAAAATAACTATCATATAACATATTCTCAACATGATCCACATGCATGCAAAGTTGACACTCTTCCAAAATAGTGGGATTAACATTAACTAAAGTCATGACCTCTCCAAACCCATTTTCAATATTAATGCAAACATTATTATCAATATTATATACATCATGTGGATTAAATAAATTTTCAAGATCATAAGAAGAATCATCCCAATCATGATCATAGCAACAAGTGGTGGACATAACAATACTAGCATCCCCAAGCTTAGGGTTTTGCATATCATTAACATAATTGACATCAAGAGAATTTATAGTAACATCATTGCAATCATGCTATTATTTAACAAGCTATCATGAATCACTTTTTCTTTTAACAATTCCTCACAATTTTCAGATTCATAAATTTCAAGCAAAACCCCATAAAGATAATCTAGTGCACGCAGCTCACTAGCAATAGGTACGACATAATGGGATCTCTTAAAGAGATTAGCAAGTGTATGCTGATCCATACTTTAGCAAGCGAAGATGTAAGCTAATTGAGGGCACATAGCACACAAGCAAACAAGAGGCAAGCGAACGATAAACACACGGCTAAAGAAGGGCGAATAAAACGGCAAAGGTGAAATGGGGGAGAGGAAAACGAGAGGCAAATAAATGTAATGTGAAGGATAAGGGTTCGTGATAGGTACTTGGTATATGAATTTTGCGTAAGCCTCCCCGGCAACGGCGGCAGAAATTATTCTTGCTACCTCTTGAGCTTGCGTTGTATTCCCTCGAAGAGGAAAGGGAGATGCAGCACAGTAGCATAAGTATATCCCTTAGTTTTTGAGAACCAAGGTATCAATCCAGTAGGAGACCACGCGCCAGTCCCTCGCACCTGCACGAACAAATAAGAAATTCACAGCCAACGCGATAAGGGGTTGTCAATCCCTTTACGGTCACTTACGATAGTGAGATCTGATAGAGATGATAATTATATTTTTGGTATTTTTGATATAGAAACAGAAAGTAAAGAAAGCAAATAAACAACGGCAGCAGAAATTGACGGGAAAGTAATATGATAAAGATAGACCCGGGGGTGATACGTCCAAAACGTATCTATAATTTCTGCTTGCTCCATGCCTCTTTTGGGTGATATTGCTATGATATTTATACACTTCCATACACTTTTGATCATATTTGGACTAACCTATTAACTCAGTGCACCCCAGTGCCAGTTTCTGTTTTCGGCTGTTTTTGTATTTCAGGTTTTCACGTTACGAGAACTGCCAGGAAAAATCCAGAAAAATTATATAAAAAATCAGCGATCCAGAAACTACCGTGCGCCCGAAGGACAACCGGGGAGGGGCCACCAGGGCTCCAGGCGCCCTGGCGGCGCCCCCCCTGGGCAGCGCCGGGGGGGGGGGCGCCTAGGCCCCCCGAGGCTCCTCCGATGCCCCCCTTTGGCATATATTTAAAGCGTCTATCGAAACCCTCGAAACAGGAACTCTTTTTGCGATCTCATCTCTGTTCCGCCGCCGCCGCCGCTTCCAAGATCGGGAGCACCAGGAGAACCCTTCCCGGCACCCTGCCGGAGGGGAGGATCACCACCGGGAGCTTCTCCACCACCATGGACGCCTCCCGGATGAGTTGTGAGTAGTCTCCCTTGGACCATGAGTCCATGACCAGTAGCTATGTGATGTTCTCCTCCCGTTCTTGTGCTTCACTAATTAGTCCTCGTGAGCTGCCCTACATGATCGAGGCACATATGTAATCCTTATGCTGTTGCTATGATGAGTTTGCTGGGATCCGATGGATTATGAGATTATGTTCAGATTGTGTTTGAGTAATATATTTGATCTACCTCTTTTATATTTATGTTCGTAAGTAATTCTTGCATGTTCTCCATTGTTATTTATTGCTTTGGCCAAGTAATAGGTAGTGACTCCAAGAGGGAACGTTATGCTCGATTGTGGGTTCATGCCCCTCGATGACTAGTTTGAGTGACAGAAACATGAGTCTAGGGGATGTGTTGTTGCCACAAGGGGGAAAACAATGGTGCTTGTGCCCGCGGGTGCAAGGATTGTTTACTTTACGCAAAGTTCTTTTAATACAGTTGTCTGTTGCTTTGAGTTTACACTATGGGTGGGGCTCGCAACTTAATACCAGCGAGATGTTCTGGATAGATATCTCAAGGTGGATGATTAGTAGTAGATATTGATGGATTTCGGTCTACTTACTTTGGCGTACCGCCCATGCTTTGAACCTCAACCTTTCTTGCAATGTAGTCAGCATTGGTTTGCGCACATGGTCCTATCAATTACCCAGCTGTAATTCGTTTACCTCACATAGCTGTTTTATCGTCTTTTGGGAGAGAGACATCACTAGTGAACATCATGAGACTCCGGTCCATATTACCATCATTGATCACATCCGCTATTTACTTTTCCGCTATTTACTTACTATTGCAATTATACCTATCACTATTATCACTTGCATTTGATCCTTTGTAAACTACAAGGCTGGAGGGATTGACAACCTCTCTGTACTCGTTGGGAGCAAAGTTATTTGTATCTGTGTGCAGGTCCACGTTGATTGCTAATATCCGGCGCCGTTAGCAGTTGACACCTTCTTGTTGAAACTGGGAGTCTCTGGGAAATCGATCCTTGGTATTACCAAGGGAAAACTTCTGCTACACTGCATCTCAAACCTTCCACTTGGGGTAACCAACGAGGGGTGAGAAGCCACCTAGCAAAGCAATTTCTGGCGCCGTTGCCGGGGACTCCACTCTTCAGGATAGGGGAGTTGCACGCTATCTTTTACCTTTGCTTTTAGTCTTGTTAGTTTACCTTTCAGTTTCTGCTTTAGTATCTTTTATCGAAAATCACAAAAATAGTTATCTTGCTTGCTTGCTACTATGGGTTCCACCGAGAACACCAAGTTGTGTGACTTCACTAGTCACAACAACGATGACTTTATCAGCACACCTATCACTACACCTGCCACTTCAGCACCTTCATATGAAATTAAACCTGCTTTACTGAACTTAGTCATGAAAGATCAATTCTCCGGTGCTGGAAATGATGCTGCTTTACACTTGAACAACTTTGTTGAACTTTGTGATATGCAAAAGTACCAAGAAATAGATGGTAATATTGTTAAGCTGAAGCTTTTTTCCTTTCTCCTTGAGAGGAGGAGCTAAAATTTGGTTTCAGTCTTTGCCTAGAAATAGCATAGATTCATGGGACAAGTGCAAAGATGCTTTATTGGAAAGTACTATCCACCTGCTAAAATTATCCAACTGAGAAGTAACATAATGAATTTTAAACAATTGGATAATGAACACGTTGCCCAAGCTTGGGAACGTACGAAATCTGTTATCAAGAGCTGCCCTACTCATGGTTTGACTACTTGGATGGTTATCCAAACTTTTATGCAGGCTTGAACTTTACCTCGCGGAACTTGTTAGATTCGGCCGCGGGAGGAACCTTTATGTCAACTACACTTGGTGCTGCCACAAAGCTTCTCGATGAGATGATGACCAACTATTCCCAATGGCACACCGAACGCGCTCCAACGGGTAGGAAGGTAAACTCTGTCGAGGAGATTTCCTCCTTAAATGAAAAAGTTGACTTGATCATGTCTCTACTTTCGAAGCAGTCCTCTGTTGATCCTCGTGATGTTCCTTTAAATTCTTTGATTGCTCAAGAACAAGTAGATGTGAACTTTATCTCTAGAAACTATTTTAACAACAATGCTTATAGGAGTAATTTTGGTAGCAATCCTAGACCGTTCCCCTCTAATTCTTATGGGACCAACAATGCTTATCCTAGCACCAAGAACTCCAATTATGAACTAGAGATTATGCTTAAAGATTTCATCACTACCCAAAAAGCCTTTAATAAGAGTGTAGAAGAAAAACTACATAAACTAGATGATCTCTCTTTGAAGGTAGACCATTTAGCCAATGAGATAGAATTGCTAAAAATTAAAACTTCTCCTCTTGAGGAGAGGAAGGTCACTCCTATTAATGCTACTCAAGTGCAAATTAATGAAAATATTAGGATGATGGCTAAACTTAAAGAGAGATGGGCTAGAGAAAGGGAGGAAGAAGATAGAATTAAGAGCCTTCCTACCCACCACACTGTTACTACTATCCAAGTTGTTGAGGATATCCAAACTCTTAGCACCCAATGTACTCCTGGTCCCATTAGACCTATTAATGGTGATGCTATGACTATAGAAACTACCAAACATGTGAACCTAAAGGACACCACTACCACTTTACTTGATGCTAGTGACCTTGATTTTGATAATTGCACTCTTACCGAAGTTATTGATTTCCTTCACAAGATGTCTAGAGACCCCCGCACTAGCACGATTAACCTTGCCTTCACAGAGCATATCACTAATGCTCTCATCAAAGCTAGGGAGGAGAAACTTAGAGTAGAACCCTCCATACCTAGAAAGCTAGAAGATGGTTGGGATCCTATGATAAAAATTAAATTGAATGACTTCTCTTGATATGCATTATGTGATGTTGGAGCTAGTACCTCTGTTATGCCCAAAAGAATATATGATATGCTTAAATTGAAACCTTATGATTCTTGTTCTTTTGGTGTTCGCCTCGTTGATTCTTCCATAAAGAAACCTTTGGGGAGGATCGACGATGTTCTTATCGTTGTCAATGATAATTATGTTCCCGTTGATTTTACTATTATGGATATTGAATGTGATCCTTCTTGTCCAATTATTTTGGGACGTCCCTTTTTACGCACCGTTGGTGCTATCATTGACATGAAAGAGGGGAATATAAAATTTCAGATTCCTCTCAAGAAAGGGATGGAACACTTCCCTCGAAAGAAGATCAAGTTACCTTTTGAGTCCGTTGTACGGGCTAGCTATTCTTTTACTCTTGATAAAACTTGATCTATATGCATTATGCCTAGCTTAAAGGCATAAAAGAAAGCGCTTTTGGGAGGCAGCCCACATGAATAAATTTATTTTGATTTTGTTGTGTCTTGATGTTGTTACTACTGTAGCATCATCATTGTATCTTTGCTTTTCAATTTTGTGCCAAGTGTAGCCTCTGATTGCTAGAAAGTTCAAAAGTTGTGAGGTGCTGTCCAGGAAACAGATTCTGTCCTTGGAGAGAAAAATTCGTATAAAATCACCAGATCATCTTTTTGGTCTGAATTTTTTCGACAGCGTTCCCTATATAATTGTCTTTCGTGCATCTGTTCTGAGTTTTTTGATTTGAGTTGCAGAAGTGCCCCGAACAAATCATTTACTACCTGCTGTTCTGTTTTTCACAGATTCTGTCCTGTTTTGCTTTTCCTTCATTTGGCAAACCAAGAGCTTGCTTTTTCTTTGCAAAAACCTTTTGGCAATCTTGAGAAACAGTAGGCCTTCAAGAATATCTTTATTTCCAGCAAGGTATAATTATTTTATTATGGGTACTAACCTCGCTAATCAGATTATGATGAGTTATGTATGAAGGGAGTTTTCAAGTGTGCGAGGGAAGATGATAAAAAGATTCAGGAGTGTCAAGCGCTCAAGCTTGGGGATGCCCCCATGCACCCCCAAGAAATATGCAAGGAGACTCAAGCGTCTAAGCTTGGGGATGCCCCCGTGCATCCCCTTCTCCATCAACATTATCAGTTCGTCTTTCGTTCCACTATATTTTAATCACTTCATGTGTTATGTGCTATGCTTGGAGTGTCTTGCTTTTAGTTTCCTTTTTAGTTTTTCATAACGAGTCGGAACTCAGCTTTCTTTATGTGGGAGAGAAACACGCTCCACTTCTACCTAGAACATAACATAGAATTTCCATGTCTATCTTTGTTGTGTGTGTTCTTTGTCTTTTAATAGCTACTATCATGCTCTGCTCTTAGTATTCATGCTTATCTTTTTAAAGAGCTTGTGTTTAGTTGGTTGCTTGAACTCTCTTTAATTATCATGCTTATCTTATTAAGAGAGTTTGCTTCCGTTGCATTGGTTAATATGTCTATGATAAAGATGCTACGTGCATAATGGCGCTTAGTAGTTCAGGTTTTCTTATGGTTAGTCTCAGATAGCTGGGGGATTCCCAATGTGTTATTGGAGTACCAACATGATTTGTTTGCCAATGATGTGGTATGGTTTAGTAATATCTTCCCTCAAGAATTTATTTTGATTGACTTGGCGTATGCTCACGCATATTTAAGACTGTAAAGAAAGTCTGTCAAGCCTTGATGATCTTTTATTTCTTAGTAGCGATAC
Organism: Secale cereale; assembly: GCA_902687465.1. NCBI lineage: Eukaryota > Viridiplantae > Streptophyta > Magnoliopsida > Poales > Poaceae > Secale > Secale cereale. The sequence continues at coordinate 216,207,661 of LR738711.1, read as the reverse complement.
AACTTCCATGCCTGATTCAATGTTGCTTTGTCGCTCTGCATGATTATGACCGTCATTGCTCTCTTAGTTGGTCGCTCCCAGTCTTTTGCTAACCTCCATCTGTACTAAGCGGACTGACTGCTTGTGCATCCACATCCTTTTAAACCAGTTATGCCATATGAGTCCACCATACCTACCTATATGTGGTATTTCACCGCCACTCCAAGTAAATTTACATGTGCTACCTTTAAAACCTTCAGTTGCAATATATAGCTCATGGGAAAGTAGCTTAAAAACTATTGTGGTAAATAATATGTTGCTTATGTATCTTATTTTCTTATAAGTTGCTTGCTGAGCGGTAACCATGTTTCTGGGGACGCCATCAACTGTTACACTTTTGTTGAATATCATGTGAGTTGCTATGCATGTTCGTCTTGTCTGAAGTAAGGGTGATTTGCCATGGGTTGAATGGTTTGAGTATGCATATTGTTAGAGAAGAACATTGGGCCGCCAACCAAAGCCATGTATCATGGTGGAAGTTTTAGCTTGGACATTAATCCTCAATCTCTTATGATAATATGCCTAAGCATTAAAGAGGAGTCCATTATCTATTTTCTATGTTGTCCCGGTATGGATGTCCTCAAGTTGAGATCTATCAAAAACGAGAAATCAAATGCGATATATCTCCTTGGACCTTTGTACAGGTGACATAGAGGTACCCCTTTGTGACACTTGGTTGAAACATATGTAATGCAATGACAATCCATGGAAATCCGAGCTAATTAGGACAAGGTGCGAGCACTATTGGTATTCGATGCATGAGGCTTGCAACTTATAGGATGTCTTATGCATAACACATATGAAGTACTACTACCGTTGACAAAATTGTTTCTATGTTTTCAAAATAAAAAGTTCTAGCACATGAGTAATCCCTGCTTCCCTCTGCGAAGGGCCATTCTTTTACTTTTATCTTGAGTCTCCACCTTCTTTTAAAAGCACCAACTACTGAGAGCATGATTATCATTCTGAGTGTAATGTGCATTGTCCCAAAGTAGCATTGTCTTTTGCATGATTGTGATATCGTTTATTCTGAAATCATTGTATCCAGTCATCACTTAAACCTTGGAGGTGCCCCTGCATTTATGTTTTGCTTCACTAAAGGGGGCAAGCTAGATATCACTTTATCATATTTGCACATCATGTTCATTGCAAATCTTTTTGATGTTTCAGTATCATATTGTAAAACTTTCAGTTCTTTGTGATTTTCTCATGAGGCAACTTAATTACTATAGATTCATTGTCTCAGTAAGCTTTTGTCATATGACTATGAAAAAGTCCTATATGGTTAATAGCATGTCACCACAGAAATTATTCTTGTTATCATTTACCTACTCGAGGACGAGCAGGAATTAAGCTTGGGGATGTTGATACGTCCAAAACGTATCTATAATTTCTGCTTGCTCCATGCCTCTTTTGGGTGATATTGCTATGATATTTATACACTTCCATACACTTTTGATCATATTTGGACTAACCTATTAACTCAGTGCACCCCAGTGCCAGTTTCTGTTTTCTGCTGTTTTTGTATTTCAGGTTTTCACGTTACGAGAACTGCCAGGAAAAATCCAGAAAAATTATATAAAAAATCAGCGTTCCAGAAACTACCGTGCGCCCGAAGGACAGCTGGGGGGGGGCACCAGGGCTCCAGGCGCCCTGGCGGCGCCCCCCCCCC
>LR738711.1:216059387-216205843 GCA_902687465.1 Secale cereale | reverse complement strand
CAACTTAATACCAGCGAGATGTTCTGGATAGATATCTCAAGGTGGATGATTAGTAGTAGATATTGATGGATTTCGGTCTACTTACTTTGGCGTACCGCCCATGCTTTGAACCTCAACCTTTCTTGCAATGTAGTCAGCATTGGTTTGCGCACATGGTCCTGTCAATTGCCCAGCTGTAATTCGTTTACCTCACATAGCTGTTTTATCGTCTTTTGGGAGAGAGACATCACTAGTGAACATCATGAGACTCCGGTCCATATTACCATCATTGATCACATCCGCTATTTACTTACTATTGCAATTATACCTATCACTATTATCACTTGCGTTTGATCCTTTGTAAACTACAAGGCCGGAGGGATTGACAACCTCTCTGTACTCGTTGGGAGCAAAGTTATTTGTATCTGTGTGCAGGTCCACGTTGATTGCTAATATCCAGCGCCGTTAGCAGTTGACACCTTCTTGTTGAAACCAGGAGTCTCTGGGAAATCGATCCTTGGTATTACCAAGGGAAAACTTCTGCTACACTGCATCTCAAACCTTCCACTTGGGGTAACAAACAAGGGGTGATAAGCCACCTAGCAGGGGGCCATAGTTTTCTCTAGTGGCTTCTCTCAAGATAGCGATATTCTATGGCGGGTTAACAAATTATTGTCGAGCAATTGATAGAAAAGCGAATAATTATGAGACTATCTAGGCATGATCATTGTATATAGGCATCACGTCCGAGACAAGTAGACCGACTCCTACCTACATCTACTACTATTACTCCACATATCGACCGCTATCCAGCATGCATCTAGTGTATTGAGTTCATAAGAAAAGAGTAACGCATTAAGCAAGATGACATGACGTAGAGGGATAAACTCAAGCAATATGATGAAAACTCTATCTTTTTATCCTCGATGGCAACAATACAATACGTGCCTTGCTGCCCCTACTGTCACTGGGAAAGGACACCGCAAGATTGAACCCAAAGCCAAGCACTTCTCCCATTGCAAGAACTATAGATCTAGTAGGCCAAACCAAACCAATAATTCAAAGAGACTTGCAAGGATATTATGAGCACACATAAAAAGTCCACAGAAGAACCAAATATCTTTCATAGACAACCTTGATCATAAACTCACAATTCATCAGATCTCGACAAACACACCGCAAAAAGAGATTACATCGAATAGATCTCCTCGAAGACCGAGGAGAACTTTGTATTGAGATCCAGAGAGAGAGAAGAAGCCATCTAGATACTAGCTATGGACCCGAAGGTCTGTGGTAAACTACTCACAACTCATGGTGAGGGCGATGATGATGATGATGAAGGCCTCCGTGATGGATCCCCCTCCCGGAACATGCTACAAGATGGGATCTCCACGAGAACAGAAGCTACGGCGGTGGAATTAGGGTTTTCTCTCTACGTATGGAGTTTCTAGGGTACGTAGGTATATATAGGAAGATGGAGGGTACCGAGGGCCGTGTGGGCCAGCCTCGAGGCACGGGGGCGCGCCCTGGGAAGGGGGCGCGCACCCCACCCTCGAGGGCTGGCCTCACGTCCCCTGACTTGGCCCCGAAGACTCTCGAGCGTGATTTCCTCCAAAAATATCTCTCGCGAAGGTTTCATTCCGTTTGGACTCCGTTTGATATTCCTTTTATGCAAAACCCTGAAATAGGCAAAAAACAACAATCTGGATTGGGCCTTTAGGTTAGTAGGTTAGTCCCAATGATATAAAAGTGAATGATAAAGCCCATTAAACATCCAAGACTTCATAAATAATAGCATAAAAAATTATAGATACGTTGGAGACGTATCAATAAGCAACAAGCAATATGGGAAAATCTCGTAGGCATTGGATCGGTGATGGGAAATTATGTCGGATGTAATTCATCATGTAGAAGTTATAACCTATGGTGACAAAGAACTAGCTCCAGTTCATCAATGTAATGTAGGTATGTATTCCGAATATAGTCATACGTGCTTATGGAAAAGAACTTGCATGACATCTTTTGTCCTACCCTCCCGTGGCAACGGGTTCCTATTGGAAACTAAGGGATATTAAGGCTTCCTTTTAATAGAGTACCGAACCAAAGCATTAACACATAGTGAATACATGAACTCCTCAAACTACGGTCATCACCGGGAGTGGTCCCGATTATTGTCACTTCGGGGTTGCCAGATCATAACACATAGTAGGTGACTATACACTTGCATGATAGGATCAAGAACACACATATATTCATAAAAACATAATAGGTTCAGATCTGAAATCATGGCACTCGGGCCCTAGTGACAAGCATTAAGCATAGCAAAGTCATAGCAACATCAATCTCAGAACATAGTGGATACTTGTGACACCCCGAGACCGGTGCGCCAGGTGTCAGCCAGTTATTCGTTGTCTTTGCCATGTCATCTGCTTGCGTGTTGCATCTTGCCATGTCATCATGTGTGTTGCATCATCATGTTTTCAAAACTTGCATCCGTCCGAGCCCCCTCGTCCCTTCTGTTGTCCGTTCTGAGCCCACACACACTTGCACGCGCCCGCGGCACATCCGAATATTTACTTTATGAGTGGCCGGAAAATGTTCTCGAAATGGGATGAAACTTGGAGTGTGGTGTTATTATTGTGTAGACAGGCCGCCTACCAAATTTCATCGCATTCGGAGCTCGTTTATTGCCCAACCATTAAACTATAGCGGCACTAGTTGCCGGTATCTCAGTCGGACGTTTCGGTTTCCAAAACGCGTGCCGGGCCGCACTTCATCTCTCTCTTCTCATTTCGAGGCCTCCAACACAGCCCATCTAGCCCACCTACACTACCCCTCCATTCCGGACCGTCCGATAGGGATCTAACGGTCCGAAAACGGATTAAAACCCTCACCCTAGCCTTCCCTCCTATATATGGACACCCTCCCCTCCAAATTTGGAAACCTAGCCCTAGCCTCCTCAATTTCCATGCCCCTCCAATCTCCAGCCACCACCTAGCCTCCCTGTCCCGAGATCCACGCCTCCCTCTCAATTTCAGCCCTCAGATCCGAAATCAGGGGCCCAAATTTCGTCTCCAGGCCCCACGGACATTGTCCGCCGCCACCCGGACAATGTGTGCATGAACGTGAACCGCATGCCCGCGCGCCCGAGCTACTTCGTCCCCACCGCCGTTGGGAGCGCCGCTGCCCTGGCCGCGCCGGGCCCGCACCCTGAACCTCCATCGCCTCCTAGCCCCGGAGCCGCACCTCCTCTGCCGGCTCGCCGTCGGGCCCGCGCCCCGCCGGTTCACCTCCGCCACCAACTCCGGCGCCTAGCGCCCGCTTCCCCACCACCATGCCTCGCCAGGCCCGAGCCGCCGCGCCCCTGGCATGCCCGCGCGCCTCCACCGGCCTCGCCTCGCATCTCGCTCCCCCGCCTTTGGCAGCCGGTGCGCGCCGTCGCCGGATCGCCGGAGCGCCTTGCGGCCGGCGCCCTAGGCCCGTCCCAGCGCCACCACCGCAGGTCTCCAGCGCGCTTGCCGCCGATCCGCTCGGGAACGGGCGTCCCTGGCGCGCCCGATCCAGCTGCCCTGCGCCTGGGCCGCCTCCGCCTGCCTCCGCGTGGGCCAGCTGCAAGGCCCAGCCAGCCGCTTTTTTTCATCTGCGTAGGCCCAGGCCGGCCTGCCTCGCGTCCTCTGGTGCATGGGCCGAAGCCCATGGTGAGTTGCTGTTAACCCCCGCCCGTGCGTGGAATCACTATAAGTCGCTCGCCCTGTTTTTTTCTTAGGGTTTAAAAATGACTAAGCCCCTGAGATATGTAATTATGTTTCCATGTTTGACCTGTGATTACTTTTTGTGTGGTGGTCCGATTTGAGCATATAATATGTCCAAATGTTTGTTGTGATATGCTCTTCATTTTGTTCCATTGTGGCATGCGTGCTTGAGTTCATCTTGATGCCCTAATATTTGTTGCAAGAGTGCTATATGTTTAAAACTGCTAATAACTGTAATTTTGTTAGCATGTTTGAGATGTGATAACTTTGTGCATGTTGGTCCAAATGGAGCATATGATATGTCAAAATGTTCATTGTGAAGTTCTCTACATGTTGGTTGTTGTAGCATTCATGTTAGGTGCCATCTTGCCATGTTAATCTATGTTGCAAAAGTGCATGTGCTTGTTAAATGCTGAAACTTGTTATGAGATGCTGTTTTGTCTTGTTCATAGCTATTGGTGTGTTTGTATTTTATGCCACATGTCAATATGTTTTAGAAGCACAATCATGCCTTCTTTGCTGTGGTGCAATCCACTTTCCATGATATGCCTTGAGGTGTTTGCAACAAGCTTGCAAAGTAGCCTTCTCGCTGTTGTTGTTTTCTAGCACTTGTTAAAAACTGCTAAGTCTGAAACTGTTAAACCTGATGCTATGTTTGCTTGCTGCCTCACTCAAATCCTTGCTTGTTTTAGTATGTCAAATGATCATGTCTTGATTTCCATGTTATGCTCTCTCCATCCATGCCCTTTTTTGCATATATGGCCTGTTGTAGCTTATTTATTTCTTGCTCTCAAGATGCTATAAATGTACCTGTCAGATTTTTATCAACATGATCAATTTGGTGAAGCTTGTTGTTATTGATCCATGCCTCCTATGGAGTTGTTCCAATGGAGTTGTTTGATGTATGCTATGTCTATTACATGTCCATGATCCTTATATACTTAGTAGAGTTGATATGCTTGTTGTTTTGTGCCTCCGAAGGCAGCATCGTGATGATGTTTTGGCCTTCCCAGATTTTTGCTAAGTTTGGATAAATTTATTGCAACTTGCCATGCTTATTTAATTGTGTTCCAGCAAGTTTTTGGGTGTGCTCTAAGTTCATGATTGTTAAGTATCATGTCTATTTCACATCCATGTCTCTTGTTATCATGTTTGGGTGATGTAGCATATATTTACCTTGCTCCAAAGTTGCTATGTTGCTATTTTTGGACAGCTTGTTGTTATATCTTGTTTCGTGTGTATGTGTTGAACCGTTGCTCCGTTTTGAGCGTGCTATATATGAATTTTGTGTGGTTTTGCATGTAGAAGATTATTATCATGTTGTTTACCTATTTGGAGTGTGTTTTCTTGATGTTTGGGTGCATCTTGCATCGTTGACATGCTTGTATTGTTTTGCTCATATCTTCTAGGCCGTAGCTCCGAACTAAGTAAACTTTATATGTAACTTGACTAGAATTTCGAGTAGATCATCATGGTACATGTTAACCTGCTGTTTAACAACTTTAACTTAAGGTTTGTTCAGATCTGGACCAATTTCAAAATGTGTATACGAGGACTTACCAGAATTGCTATATGTTGTTTCCGGCCTCATTTAAACTTGTTGGTTTGTGTTGTTCTTGTGTGCTTCGTCCGTTGCCATGAATTGCATCATATAGACTTCTCTTGCGTCCTACTTGGTTGAGAATCTTGTCATGTTCTTGAGTGGTGTGTTTACCATGTTGTCTACTTCTTCTCGCTAGTTCTTTTCCATTGCGATCGTGAGGATACGTTCGTCTACACTTGGTTCGTCTTCAAGGCTTCTTCTTCGTCTACTTCATGGACTCGTTCTTCTTCCTTGCGGGATCTCAGGCAAGATGACCATCACCTTGGATACCTTTACTATCATTGCTAAGCTAGATGTCTTGATGCTATCGCTATATGTCGCGCTACCTATCTTTTGTTTTCAGCCTCCCTCCTTGTTGCCATGAAACCTCTAACCCTTTGACACCTTCCCAGCAAAATCATTGTTTGGCTATGTTACCCGCTTGCTCAGCCCCTCTTATAACGTTGTTAGTTGCAGGTGAAGATGAAGATCGCTCCATGTTGGAACTTGATGTTTTGGGAATATCACAATATATCTTATATATATATTAACACACCTATATACTTGGCAATGGGTGGAAGGCTTGGCCTTTTGCTCGGTGTCTTATTCCACTCATGTCGCCTTAGGAGCCGATAAACCGGCGTTATGTTCCTTGATTTTGCATTCCTAACACGGTTGGGTATATGGGGACCCCTTGACAGTTCGTCTTTGAATAAAACTCCTCCAGCAAGGCCCAACATTGGTTTTAATTTGCAACATAATAATAACTTAATTAATTAATTAATTTGCATAGGGGGTCGCGTCCTTGTGGAATCTTTCTACATAACAGGGGGGCCAGTGCTGATGGTGTTGGTCCCAAACTAGAGCCACTTGCGGTGCCACCCAGTTATCTGGGGTCTGCGATTGTTGTACGTAGCGCTCATCCAGACGTGGCCTAAGATGAGATACGCGCGGCTACTATCAGGGTGTCAGCACGCCGGGAGGTCTTGCTGGACTTGTTTTACCATTGTCGAAATGTCTTGTGCACCGGGATACCGAGCCTGATCGGATTGTCCCTAAGATAAGGGGTAATATTATTGTTACTTCTGCTGATCGTGAGAGCTTGTGATGGGCTAAGTTGGGACACCCCTGCAGGGTTATGATCTTTCGAAAACCGTGCCCACGGTTATGTGGCAGATTGGAATTTGTTAATATCCGGTTGTAGAAAACTTGACAGAAGATCCGTAGTAAAACTAACAACCGTGTGAGTAGCCATGACCGTCTCTTTTCACTTTGAGAAGAGAACACGGTGGGGTTATGTTTGACTCGTAGGTAGTTCAGGATCTTTAGCGATCATTACTAGTTGCGACCGCTTGCGTAGATGCTCATCTTATTCTTGTACTCGTAAGTTAGCCACCATATAATGCTTAGCCGCTGCTGCAACCTCACCACTTTACCTCTTCCTACCCATTAAGCTTTGCTAGTCTTGATACCCATGGTTATGGGATTGTTGAGTCCTCGTGGCTCACAGATAGTACAACAACAGTTGCAGGTGCAGGTTTCTGATGTCTTGACGTGAGAGAGATGTGTCCTTTCATTAGAGTTCTTTCTTCTTCTTCTTCGTTAGTCTTGGGCTAGGTTCCTGGTCGGCAGCCTGGGATAGCAGATGGATGTCGTTGTGCTTTTCATGTTTGCGTCCGTAGTCAGATGCCTTGTATTGATGTTGTTGTATTCACGTGAATTGTATGTATCCCCATGTATTTATGTAATGGTGCGATGTAATGATATCCATCTTGCAAAGCGCCTGAGATGCGGTTGTGCCCCAATCACGTATGAGCCACGTGATCGGGATAGAATCGCATCTTGGGCCTGACAAGTTGGTATCAGAGCCTCGACCGACCATAGGAGCCCCCTTGATTGATCGTAGAATGGCCGATGTCTAGTCTATAAGAAAACTTTTTCGGAGTCTAGTTATATCGGAGAGTAGGAATTCTTTTTACTCCCAGTCCCTTCGTCGCTTTGGTGAGGAATCTTGACGTAGGTGTTTTGAATTACTCCTCTTCCCTTCAATTTTTTTAGGATCACGCGGTTAGTTTTTGTTCGTTGTGATGTCTGCTCTTTCATCTGGTGCATCTCTCCTCAAGTCGATCTGACCCTCCCCGTCTTTTGCTTCAATCCTTGGTTCTTTCCAACCGATGTGGTTTCCCCTTCCGAAGTTGTCTTTCTTTTCCCACCCGCCCACCCTTTTGCTTCTCGGAGCCGGAGTCCGTAATCGAGTATCCATCTTACTCGTGTGAATCCATTGTTTTCTTTCCTAAGTTATTTCAACCGGTGATTTCTTGTCTTGTCGTCATTCTTCATCTCTTCTCTTCTCCGTTGAATTCAATTCAAGTTTTCGGTTTTCATCATATTCTTTTTCGTGGCTCAAATGTTTTCCCTTGCTCGTTTGTCTCTTGCCATCTAATTATTCTGGAGTTCTGAAGACATCTTAGGAGATTCGTCTGTGTGCCAATTAAGTCGAGGTTGTCACCTCATTCAAGTTTTTTTCAATCATTCCGGTGCACCATATCCTTTTCATTCCATCTCAACGGAGTTATCTCTTTGGTGGGCCCTAACCCACAGGTTTATTCCCAGGATCTTACCCGACTCTTCTAATTTTCCGGAGCTATTCCCAAATTATTTTCAGGTGTGACATAAGTATGGATTCCATCAGTCATATGCCTTCTCCAAGATCGGTTGTAAATTCTTTTCATCGTTGGTTCAACCTTTCTTCTTTTCATTCTTCCAGAGTATTTCATGAATTCTTTTCTTTGTGTTCCTCCGAAGGCCGTCATTTCAGAAGTTTTCTCTGTTCTCAGTTGTCAACTTCGTCCTTCAAATATTCTTCATTGATTCTTCTTTGTTCGTCTCACATTCTTCCGGTGCTTCGTCCAAGTATTCTTTAATCAGTCGCGAGCTCTTCGTTCTCTTGTATATAAAATTCCTCAAGTGCATTATTCTTTCCGGCGATTCATTCTCTTGTATTCACTCAATTTCAATTCTTTACGGTGGTTTGTTCTTTTTCAACACTCGTTTTCAATTTCTTCCCGGTGGTTCGTTCTTTTTTCTTCACTCGGTTTCAATTCTCACGGTGGTTCGGTAAGGACATAATTCATTCTTCAAGTGTTCATCAAATTCTTGTTGAGCAGCTCAAGCATTATTCTTTTGTGTCCCGAGATGCAAATAATTCTCCGTATTCTTTTGAAGTGGAGTTTTGCATTTCTTCATTCTCAGCTAATCCATCTTTTCGTTGCGGCGGTATTTCACCTCAAGTTTTGGGATGATGTCCATAAGTCCATAACAAGCTTATTCTTTTGTTGTTGATTTTCTCAACATCTCCGTTCAAACATTTATCCTAAGGATGCTCTTTCAAATTCATCCGCGCTCGAAGTTATTCTTCTCTTATCCGTTCTTTTCATTCCACTCATTTCAATTCTTCCGGAGGCATTGTGTTCTTTCTTTTCTCAAGAATTATTTCACCTTCTCAATTTCATGCCAAGTTCCGTCAATTTTCAGCTAGAGTGCTGCCCGAATTACTTCGTTCAAATTCCTTTCTATCTCTTAGTAACCGGAGTGGTTTCGAATTCATTCTTGTTCCTTCAGCTCTTGTTTCGTGCTTTCAACCTCCTCGATTCTCGTCGTATTCCTTGTTCCTCTTGTTTAACGAAGTATTTGCAACTTCGTCCATCTCCGTTGTATTCTTCCTTTTCGAGTGGCACAACCTCTCAAGGTTCTTTGGTTTCACTCTTTTGTCCTCGAAGAACCTTGTTCTTCCTTTTTTTCCTTCCGCCTCGTTCCTAGGATCTCGGGACGAGATCTCTTGTTAGTAGGGGAGTGTTGTGACACCCCGAGACCGGTGCGCCAGGTGTCAGCCAGTTATTCGTTGTCTTTGCCATGTCATCTGCTTGCATGTTGCATCTTGCCATGTCATCATGTGTGTTGCATCATCATGTTTTCAAAACTTGCATCCGTCCGAGCCCCCTCGTCCTTTCCGTTGTCCGTTCTGAGCCCAGACACACTTGCACGCACCCGCGGCACCTCCGAATATTTACTATTTGAGTGGCCAGAAAATATTCTCGGAATGGGATGAAACTTGGCGTGTGGTCTTATTATAGTGTAGACAGGCTGCCTGCCAAATTTCATCGCATTCGGAGCTCGTTTGATAGCCGAACCGTTAAACTATAGCGGCACTAGTTGACGGTATCTCCGTCGCACGTTTCGGTCTCCGAAACGCGTGTCGGGCCGCACTTCATCTCTCCCTTCTCATTTCGAGGCCTCCAACACAGCCCATCTAGCCCACCTACACTACCCCTTCGTTGCGGACCGTCCGATTGGGATCTAACGGTCCGAAAACGGATTAAAACCCTCACCCCTAGCCTTCCCTGCTATATATGGACACCTTCCCCTCCAAATTTGGAAACCTAGCCCTAGCCTCCTCAATTTCCGTGCCCCTCCAACCTCCAGCCGCCACCTAGCCTCCCTGTCCCGAGATCCACTCCTCCCTCTCAATTTCAGCCCTCAGATCCGAAATCAGGGGCCCATATTTCGTCTCCAAGCCCCACCGGACATTGTCCGCCGCCACCCGCACAATGTCCGCATGAACGTGCACCGCGTGCCCGCGCGCCCGAGATGCTTCGTCCCCGCCGTCGTTGGGAGCGCCGCCGCCCTGGCTGTGCCGGGCCCGCACCCCGCGTCTCCATCGCCTCCTAGCCCCGGAGCCGCACCTCCGCCGCCGGCTTGCCGTCGGGCCCGCGCCCCACCGAATCACCACCGCAACCAATTCCGACGCCGAGCGCCCGCTTCCCCGCCACCATGCCTCGCCAGGCCCGAGCCACCACGCCCCTCACATCCCCCCGCGCCTCCACCGGCCTCGCCTTGCATCTCCGCTCCCTCGCCTCTGCCCGCCGGTGCGCGCCCTCGCCGGATCGCCGGAGCGCCTCGCCGCCGGCGCCCTAGGCCCGTCCCAGCGCCACCGCCGCGGGTCTCCAGCGCGCCTGCCGCCGATCCGCTCGGGAACGGGCATCCCTGGCGCGCCCGATCCACCTGTCCTACGCCTGGCTGCCTCCGCCCGCCTCCGCGTGGGCCAGCTGCAAGGCCCAGCCAGGCCGCTTCCTTCAGCCCAGCTGCGCAGGCCCAGGCCGGCCTGCCTCGCCTCCTCTGCTGCATAGGCCGAAGCCCATGGTGATTTGCTGTTAACCCCCGCCTGTGCGTGGAATCACTATAAGTCGCTCGCCCTATTTTTTTCTCAGGGTTTAAAAATGACCAAGTCCCTGAGATATGTAATTATGTGTGCATGTTTGACCCATGATAACTTTTTGTGTGGTGGTCCAATTTGAGCATATAATATGTCCAAATGTATGTTGTGATATGCTCTTCATTTTGTTCCATTGTGACATGCGTGGTTGAGTTCTTCTTGATGCCCTAATCGTCGTTGCAAGAGTGCTATATGTTTAAAACTTCTGATAACTGTAATTTTGTTAGCATGTTTGAGATATGATAACTTTATGCATGTTGGTCCAAATGGAGCATATGATATGTCAGAATGTTCATTGTGAAGTTCTCTACATGTTGGTTGCTGTAGCATTCATGTTAGGTGCCATCTTGCCATGTTAATCTCTGTTGCAGAAGTGCATGTGGCTGTTAAGTGCTGAAACTTGTTATGAGATGCTGTTTTGTCTTGTTCATAGCTATTGGTGTATTTGTCTTTTATGCCACATATCAATATGTTTTAGAAGCACAATCATGATTTCTTTGCTGTGGTGCAATCCACTTTCCATGATATGCCTTGAGGTGTTTGCAACAAGCTTGCAAAGTAGCCTTCTCACTGTTGTTGTTTTCTAGCACTTGTTAAAAACTGCTAAGTCTGAAACTGTTAAACCTGATGCTATGTTTGCTTGATGCCTCACTCAAATCCTTGCTTGTTTTAGTATGTCAAATAATCATGTCTTGTTTTCCATGTTATGCTCTATCCATCCATGCCCATTTTTGCATATATGGCCTGCTGTAGCTTATTTATTCCTTGCTCTCAAGATGCTATAAATGTACCTGTCAGATTTTTATCAGCATGATCAATTTGGTGAAGCTTGTTGTTATTGATCCATGCCTCCTATGGAGTTGTTCCAATGGAGTTGTTTGATGTATGCTATGTCTATTACATGTCCATGATCCTTATATACTTAGTAGAGTTTATATGCTTGTTGTTTTGTGCCTCCAAAGGCAGCATCGTGATGATGTTTTTGGCCTTCCCATATTTTGGCTAAGTCTGGATAAATTTATTGCAACTTGCCATGCTTGTTTAATTGTGTTCCAGCAAGTTTTTGGGTGTGCTCTAAGTTCATGCTTGTTAAGTATCATGTCGATTTCACATCCATGCCTCTTGTTATCATGTTTGGGTGATGTAGCATATATTTACCTTGCTCCAAAGTTGTGATGTTGCTGTTTTTGGAAAGCTTGCTGTTATATCTTGTTTCGTGTGTATGTGTTGAACCGTTGCTCCGTTTTGAGCGTGCTATATATGAAACTTGTGTGTTTTGCATGTAGAAGCTTATTATCATGTTGTTTACCTATTTGGAGTGTGTTTGCTTGATGTTTGGGGTGCATCTTGCACCGTTGACATGCTTGTCTTGTTTCGCTCATATCTTCTAGGCCGTATCTCCGAATTAAGTAAACTTTATATGTAACTTACTAGAATTTTGAGTAGGTCATCATGGTACATGTTAACCTGCTGTTTATCAACTTTAACTTAAGGTTTGTTCAGATCTGGACCAATTTCGAAATGTGTATACGAGGACTTACCAGAATTGCTATATGTTGTTTCCGGCCTCATTTAAACTTGTTGGTTTGTGTTGTTCTTGTGTGCTTCATCCCTTGCCATGAATTGCATCATATAGACTTCTCTTGCGTCCTACTTGGTTGAGCATCTTGTCATGTTCTTGAGTGGTGTGTTTACCATGTTGTGTACTTCTTCTCGCTAGTTCTTTTCTGTTGTGATCGTGAGGATACGTTCGTCTACACTTGGTTCGTCTTCAAGGCTTCTTCTTCGTCTACTTCATGGACTCGTTCTTCTTCCTTGCCGGATCTCAGGCAAGATGACCATCACCTTGGATACCTTTACTATCATTGCTAAGCTATATGTCTCGATGCTATCGCTATATGTCGCGCTACCTATCTTTTGTTGTCAGCCTCCCTCCTTGTTGCCATGAAACCTCTAACCCTTTGACACCTTCCCAGCAAAACCATTGTGTGGCTATGTTACCCGCTTGATCAGCCCCTCTTATAGCGTTGTTAGTTGCAGGTGAAGATGAAGATCGCTCCATGTTGGAACTTGATGTTTTGGGAATATCACAATATATCTTATATATATATATTAACACACCTATATACTTGGCAATGGGTGGAAGGCTTGGCCTTTTGCTCGGTGTTTTGTTCCACTCATGCCGCCTTAGGAGCCGATAAACCGGCGTTATGTTCCTTGATTTTGCGTTCCTAACACAGTTGGGTATATGGGGACCCCTTGACAGTTCGTTTTTGAATAAAACTCCTCCAGCAAGGCCCAACATTGGTTTTAATTTGCAACATAATAATAACTTAATTAATTAATTAATTTGCATAGGGGGTCGCGTCCCCGAGGATTCTTTCTACATAACAGGGGGCCCGGTGCTGATGGTGTTGGTCCCAAACTAGAGCCACTTGTGGTGCCACCCACTTATCTGGGGTCTTCGGTTGCTATACGTAGCGCTCATCCGGACGTGGCCTGAGACGAGATACGCGCGGCTACTATCAGGGTGTCGGCACGCCGAGAGGTCTTGCTGGACTTGTTTTACCATTGTCGAAATGTCTTGTGCACCGGGATACCGAGCCTGATCGGATTGTCCCTAAGATAAGGGGTACTATTATTGTTACTTCTGCTGATCGTGAGAGCTTGTGATGGGCTAAGTTGGGACACCCCTGCAGGGTTATGATCTTTCGAAAGCCATGCCCGCGGTTATGTGGCAGACTAGAATTTGTTAATGTCCGGTTGTAGAAAACTTGACAGACGATCCGAAGTAAAACACACAACCGTGTGAGTAACCGTGACCGTCTCTTTTCACTTTGAGAAGAGAACACGGTGGGGTTATGTTTGACTCGTAGGTAGTTCAGGATCTTTAGCGATCATTACTAGTTGCGACCGCTTGCGTCGATGCTCATCTTATTCTCGTACTCGTATGTTAGCCACCATATTATGCTTAGCCGTTGCTGCAACCTCACCACTTGACCTCTTCCAACCCATTAAGCTTTGCTAGTCTTGATACCCATGGTTATGGGATTGCTGAGTCCTCGTGGCTCACAGATACTACAACAAAAGTTGCAGGTGCAGGTTTCCGATGTCTTGACGTGGGAGCGATGTGTCCTTTTATTGGAGTTCTTTGTTCTTCTTCTTCGTCAGTCTTGGGCTAGGTTCCTGGTCGGCAGCCTGGGATAGCAGATGGATGTCATTGTGCTTTTCATGTTTGCATCCGTAGCCAGATGCCTTGTATTGATGTTGTTGTATTCATGTGAATTGTATGAATTATATGTATCCCCATGTATTTATGTAATGGTACGATGTAATGATATCCATCTTGCTAAGCGCCTGAGATGCGGTTGTGCCTCAATCACGTATGAGTCACGTGATCGGGATAGAATCGCATCTTGGGCCTGACAAGTTGGTATCAGAGCATCGACCGACCATAGGAGCCCCCATGATTGATCGTAGAATGGCCTTTGTCGAGTCTAGAAGAAAACTTTTTGGGAGCCTAGTTATATCGGAGAGTAGGAATTCTTTTTACTCCCCAGTCCCTTCGTCGCTCTGGTGAGGAATCTTGACGTAGGTGTTTTGAATTACTCCTCTTCCCCTTCAATTTTTTTTAGGATCACGCGGTTAGTTTTTGTTCGTTGCGAAGTCTGCTCTTTCATTTGGTGCATCTCTTGTCAAGTCGACCCGACCCTCCCCGTGTTTTGCTTCAATCCTCGGTTCTTTCCAACCGATGATGTTTCCCCTTCCGAAGTTGTCTTTCTTTTCCCACCCGCCCACCCTTTTGCTTCTCGGAGTCGGAGTCCGTAATCGAGTATCCATCGTACTCGTGTGAATCCTTTGTTTTCTTTCTTCAGTTATTTGAACCGGTGATTTCCTGTCTCATCGTCATTCTTCATCTCTTCTCTTCTCCGTTGAATTCAATTCAAGTTTTCGGTGTTCATCATATTCTTTTTCGTGGCTCAAATGTTTTCCCTTGCTCGTTTGTCTCTCACCATTTAATTATTCCGGAGTTCCGAAGACATCTCAGGAGATTCGTCTGTGTGCCAATTAAGTCGAGGTTGTCACCTCATTCGAGTTTTTTTCAATCGTTCCGGTGCACCATCTCCTTTTCATTCCATCTCAACGGAGTTTTCTCTTCGGTGGGCCCTAACCCACATGTTTATTCCCAGGATCTTACCTGACACTTCTAATTTTCCGGAGCTATTCCCAAATTCTTTTCAAGTGTGACGTTTGTATGGATTCCATCAGTTATATGCCTTCTCCAAGATCGGTTGTAAATTCTTTTCATCGTTGGGTCAACCTTTCTTATTTTCATTCTTCCAGAGTATTTCATGAATTCTTTTCTTTGTGTTCCTCCGAAGGCCATCATTTCAGAAGTTTTCTCTGTTCTCAGTTGTCAACTTCGTCCTTCAAATATTCTTCATTGATTCTTCTTCGTTCGTCTCACATTCTTCCGGTACTTTGACCAAGTATTATTTAATCAATCATGAGCTCTTCGTTCTCTTGTATCTAAATTTCGTCAAGTGCGTTATTCTTTCCGGTGACTCATTCTCTTGTATTCACTCAATTTCAATTCTTTACGGTGGTTTGTTCTTTTTCATCACTCGTTTTCAATTTCTTCCCGGTGGTTCGTTCCTTTTTCTTCACTCGGTTTCAATTCTCACGGTGGTTCGGTAAGGACATAATTCATTCTTCAAGTGTTCATCAAATTCTTGTTGTGCAGCTCAAGCATTATTCTTTTGTGTCCCGAGATGCAAATAATTCTCCGTATTCTTTTGAAGTGGAGTTTTGCATTTCTTCATTCTCAGCTAATCCATCTTTTCGTTGTGGCGATATTTCACCTTAAGTTTTGGGATGATGTCCATAAGTCCATCCCAAGCTTATTCTTTTGTTGTTGATTTTCTCAACAACTCCATTCAAACCTTTATCCTAAGGATGCTCTTTCAAATTCATTCGCGCTCGAAGTTGTTCTTCTCTTATCCGTTCCTTTCGTTCCACTCATTTCAATTCTTCCGGAGGCATTGTGTTCTTTATTTTCTCAAGAATTATTTCACATTCTCAATTTCATGCCCTGTTCCATCAATTTTCAGCCGGAGTGCTGCCCGAATTACTTCGTTCAAATTCCTTTCTATCTCTTATTAACCGGAGTGGTTTCGAATTCATTCTTGTTCCTTCAGCTCTTGTTTCGTGCCTTCAACCTCCTCGATTCTCGTCGTATTCCTTGTTCCTCTTGTTTAACGAAGTGTTTGCAACTTCGTCCATATCTGTTGTATTCTTCCTTTTTGAGTGGCTCAACCTCTCAAGGTTCTTTGGTTTCACTCTTTTGTCCTCAAAGAACCTTGTTCTTCCTTTTTCCCTTCCGTCTCGTTCCTAAGATCTCGGGACGAGATCTCTTGTTAGTAGGGGAGTGTTGTGACACCCCGAGACCAGTGCGCCAGGTGTCAGCCAGTTATTCGTTGTCTTTGCCATGTCATCTGCTTGCGTGTTGCATCTTGCCATGTCATCATGTGTGTTGCATCATCATGTTTTCAAAACTTGTATCCGTCCGAGCCCCCTCGTCCTTTCCGTTATCCGTTCTAAGCCCAGACACACTTGCACGCGCCCGCGGCACCTCAGAATATTTACTTTATGAGTGACCGGAATATGTTCTCGGAATAGGATGAAACTTGGCGTGTGGTCTTATTATAGTGTAGACAGGCCGCCTGCCAAATTTCATCGCATTCGGAGCTCGTTTGATAGCCCAACACTATAGCGGCACTAGTTGTCGGTATCTCCGTCGGACGTTTCTATCTCCGAAATGCGTGCCGAGCCACACTTCATCTCTCTCTTCTTATTTCAAGGCCTCCAACATAGCCCATCTAACCCACCTACACTACCCCTCCGTTGTGGACCATCCGATCGGGATCTAACGGTCCGAAAACGGATTAAAACCCTCACCCCTAGCCTTCCCAGCTATATATGGACACCCTCCCCTCCAAATTTGGAAACCTAGCCCTAGCCTCCTCAATTTCCGTGCCCCTCCAACCTCCACCCGCCACCTAGCCTCCATGTCTCGAGATCCACTCCTCCCTCTCAATTTCAGCCCTCAGATCCGAAATAAGGGGCCCAGATTTCGTCTCCAAGCCCCACTGGACATTGTCCGCCGCCACCTGCACAATGTCCGCATAAACGTGCACCGCGTGCCCGCGCGCCCGAGCTGCTTCGTCCCCGCCGCCGTTGGGAGCGTCGCCGCCCTGGCCGCGCCGGGCCCGCACCCCGCGCCTGCATCGCCTCCTAGCCCCGGAGCCGCACCTCCGGTGCCAGCTCGCCGTCGGGCCCGTGCCCCGCCGGATCACCGCCGCCACCAACTCCGGCGCCGAGCGTCCGCTTCCCCGCCACCATGCCTCGCCAGGCCCGAGCCGCCGCGCCCCTCGCGTGCCCGCGCGCCTCCAGCAGCTCGCCTCGCATCTCTGCTCCCTCTCCTCTGGCTGCCGGTGCGCGCCGTCGCCGGATCGCCGGAGCGCCTCGCCGCCGGCGCCCTAGGCCCGTCCCAGCGCCACCGCCGCTGGTCTCCAGCGCACCTGCCGCCGATCCGCTCGGGAACGGGCGTCTCTGGCGCGCCCGATCCAGCTGCCTTGCGCATGGGCCGCCTCCGCCCGCCTCCGCGTGGGCGAGCTGCAAGGCCCAGCCAGGCCGCTTCCTTCGGCCTAGCTGTGCAGGCCCAGGCCAGCCTGCCTCGCCTCCTCTGTTGCATGGGCCGAAGCCCATGGTGAGTTGCTGTTACACCCCGCCCGTGCGTGGAATCACTATAAGTCGCTCGCCCTGTTTTTTCTCGGGGTTTAAAAATGACTAAGTCCCTGAGATATGTAATTATGTGTGCATGTTTGACCTGTGATAACTTTTTGTGTGGTGGTCCGATTTGAGCATATAATATGTCCAAATGTTCGTTATGATATGCTCTTCATTTTGTTCCATTGTGGCATGCGTGTTTGAGTTCATCTTGATGCCCTAATCGTCGTTGCAAGAGTGCTATATGTTTAAAACTTCTGATAACTGTAATTTTGTTAGCATGTTTGAGATGTGATAACTTTGTGCATGTTGGTCCAAATGGAGCATATGATATGTCAAAATGTTCATTGTGAAGTTCTCTACATGTTGGTTGTTGTAGCATTCATGTTAGGTGCCATCTTGCCATGTTAATCTCTGTTACAAAAGTGCATGTGGCTGTTAAGTGCTGAAACTTGTTATGAGATGTTGTTTTGTCTTGTTCATAGCTATTGGTGTGTTTGTCTTTTATCCCACATGTCAATATGTTTTAGAAGCACAATCATGCTTTCTTTGCTGTGGTGCAATCCACTTTCCATGATATGCCTTGAGGTGTTTGCAACAAGCTTGCAAAGTGGCCTTCTCACTGTTGTTCTTTTCTAGCACTTGTTAAAAACTGCTAAGTCTGAAACTGTTAAACCTGATGCTATGTTTGCTTGATGCCTCACTCAAATCCTTGCTTGTTTTAGTATGTCAAATAATCATGTCTTGTTTTCCATGTTATGCTCTATCCATCCATGCCCTTTTTTGCCCATATGGCCTGCTGTAGCTTATTTATTTCTTGCTCTCAAGATGCTATAAATGTACCTGTTAGATTTTTATCGGCGTGATCAATTTGGTGAAGCTTGTTGTTATTGATCCATGCCTCCTATGGAGTTGTTCCAATGGAGTTTTTTGATGTATGCTATGTCTATTACATGTCCATGATCCTTATATACTTAGTAGAGTTTATATGCTTGTTGTTTTGTGCCTCCGAAGGCAGCATCATGATGATGTTTTTGACCTTCCCATATTTTGGCTAAGTCTGGATAAATTTATTGAAACTTGCCATGCTTGTTTAATTGTGTTCCAGCAAGTTTTTGGGTGTGCTCTAAGTTCATGCTTGTTAAGTATCATGTCTATTTCACATCCATGCCTCTTGTTATCATGTTTGGGTGATGTAGCATATATTTACCTTGCTCCAAAGTTGCGATGTTGCTGTTTTTGGAAAGCTTGTTGTTATATCTTGTTTCGTGTGTATGTGTTGAACCGTTGCTCCGTTTTGAGCGTGCTATATATGAAACTTGTGTGTTTTGCATGTAGAAGCTTATTGAAAGGATCGATATGGTTGACTAGAGGGGGGGGGGCGTGAATAGGCAACTAACAATTTTTAGCTTTTCTTAACCACTTTAAATTAAGCGTCAAAGTAAGTTGTCTAGATAAGCTACTAAGATGACAACTAACCGAAAGTAAAGGTAACAACTACACAAGCACACTATAGGAGATAAACAAGTAATGCTAGCACAAGTAAAGGTAAGAAATAACCACAAGTGGAGACGGTGAAGACGAGGATGTGATATCGATTTTCCTTCCCTTTGAGGGGAAGTACGTCTCCGTTGGAGCGGTGTGGAGGCACAATGCTCCCCAAGAAGCCACTAGGGCCACCGTATTCTCCTCACGCCCTCACACAATGCAAGGTGCCGTGAATCCACTAGTGGTGCCCTTGAAGGCGGCAACCAAACCTTTACAAACAAGGTTGGGGCTCTCTCCACAACTTAATTGGAGGCTCCCAACGAAACCCCGGAGCTTCACCACAATGGATTGTGGCTCCGAAGTGACCTCTTCCGTCTAGAGTGCTCAAACACCCAAGAGTAACAAAATCCACATAAGAAAGTATGGGGGAATCAAGTTTCCTTTGGTGGAAGTGTAGATATAGGTCTCCTCCTTCAAACCCTAGCAAATCAACAAGTTTGGTTGGCTAGGGAGAGAGATCGGGCAAGAAAGCTTCAATGGCATTAATGGTGGAGAGAGAGAGGCAAGAGATAAGGTGGAGGTGGGAGAAGGGACTCCTTAAATAGGGTCTCCACCAATCCAACCGTTATGTGCAGATTTACATAGGACCGGTAGTTCCGCTAGCCCAACCGGTAGTACCGGTGAGTGAAGGAACCTGCGCCCTTGACACTAAGGCGGTACTTTCGGTGGCTCACCCGGTAGTACCGGTCTTCCGGAGAAAACCGGAACTACCGCCCCACCTCTGGTCAACTACCGCTTGGAAACCAAAAGGTTTCAAGCAGGGGCGGTAGTTGGGACGGTGGTTGGGCCGGAACTACCGCCA
The DNA here is from genome assembly GCA_902687465.1 of Secale cereale. NCBI lineage: Eukaryota > Viridiplantae > Streptophyta > Magnoliopsida > Poales > Poaceae > Secale > Secale cereale. The sequence continues at coordinate 216,186,119 of LR738711.1, read as the reverse complement.
GGCAGATAGTTTCTGCGTGGTGGCAGTCAGAGCGGTACTACCGCTCGGAACACCGGTAGTACCGGTCTTGCGAGAAGAACACCGGTACTTCCGGGCCACCACCGGTCTACCACCGCACCCAGTACAGAAGGTATCACCCCTGAGCGGTACTTGGGGCGGTGGTTTGACCGGAACTACCGGCCACCGGTACAACCGCCAACGAGGGCGGTACTACCGTTGTGGATGAGTCTACACAAAAAGGAGGAATGAAATGGGACCTCTCTCTCCACGAACGTAGTGGGTGCAAAGTATCTGTGTACGTGACTTGATTCACCCATTACCTTCCGATGTGGGTTCCCTCTTAATAGTACGGATTTCCTATGACCAAAAGAAACAAAAAGGCATTGGAACCTCGGTCTTCGATCTTTTCCTTAAAGAGGGAAGGCCTAACCGTCTTGTGCCACATGTTATCAACCTGAGTAATATTCACACACGATTAGTCCACACAAGGATTGTCATCATCACCAAAACCTCAGGCAAGAGATGCCCTTACAATCTCCCCCTTTTTGGTGAATGATGACAACCACGAGACAATCACGGGGGTCTATAGAAAGAAGGTAGAGCTCCCCCTGAGTGTGAGCACTTATTAGAGTTTGCTTTTGGAATCAAAAAGTGCTCACACTAGGATCTATGCTCCCCCTAGGTTTTATAAACCAACCAGCGACCAAAAACAAAACAAATATACAACAGAGCATATGATTGCATAGAGCTTAAAAATGTAATTGCATGGATAACTAAGATAAGGGCACATGTCTTACACCATGCAACTGAAGTTCACAGGAACGAAATTCATAGAGCTAAGATAGAGCATAGAAAACTTAGATAACATGTCTTACACCATGCTACGGAAGTTCACAGAGAAGAAAAAGAACACCAAGAAACACCCATGCAACTCCCGTGACCTATAGCAATACTCAACTCTCCCCCTTTGGCATCAAGCACCAAAAAGGAAAAGAGCGAGACTAACGCCCCAGGGCTCAGTACAGTTCCTCGCCTGTCGCCAGAGAATCATCCGAGTCACAATCGTTAGAGTCCTCCGTGTCCTCATCGTCCTCAGCAGCCTCAGCCTTAGTCTCCATCGCATCCACAGTCGCTCGAGTAGTGGAGGTTGTAGGCTCATCATCAAACCACTGGCAGTTGGCCAGACACCACTTATCCTCAGGAGTGATGCTTTTCTCGGAGCCACTCTTCACATCGGGCACATTGAGGTGCTTCATCAACTGAATCTGCCGGCGGCGCGCCATCTTCTCATTCACATGAGCCTTGCAGAGCTTCTTCTGGACGTGGGCCTGCAGGCAGAAGGTCTTCTTGACCTTGGCAGTAAGCTTCTCCACCCAAGAGGGCTTGGCCCCAGCCTCTAACTCAAAGTCATCATCATCCGAGGTGGCAAAGACATCCTCCTCATTTTCCACGGCGAATCTAGGAGCTTTATGCTTCTTGTGTCTCAGCACCTTGACCTCATGCACCGTGAGCCTATCCGGAGAAGAAGGAGGCTCTCCAGGCCTCCGAACTTCCCAAACCGAGTAAAGGAAGCGCATCACAAAGGGAGCGTAGATCGGTACCTTGCGATACCAAACACAGTTGTACATCTCCTCCCACATCCATTTGGACACATCAAAAGTGATGCCCTTGCCTCGCTTGGTCTTCATTGCCACAAGCAGATCCACCAGATAAGCATAGATATCATCCTGGTTCCCAACTTTGGGCAGCAGCACACACCGGAACACACGGTGAAGAATGTCATAAACTGGCAGAAGGTCATTGGATTTACCTATGATGCCATGACCAGGGATATACTCGGTTCCCAACTTTATCCATGGGATTGGCTCGGTCGTGAGGACGGAGACCACCTTGGCCTTCCAAGCAAGTGTCATCATAGCCTAGAGCATTGCAGAAGGCACTCCAGGGAACACGAAAGAACTCATACCGACACATAAATGAAAGGTGACGCTGATCGTCACTGCCGAAGTGGACAGTAGCATAGAACTGATGAATGAGTTCCACATCAAAGTCACATCGCAGCTCCATGAGCTTGACCAGATCAAACTCCTCACAGACCTCCAGAGCCTCTCCAAAGTAATTGGGACTGCTTCTCCACTTTGCAAGGTCAATGGACCACATACGGGTGAACTTGTTCTTGTGGTGCTCGGAGATTTCATCCACAATCCTCAACTGCATCTCATTGCGGAAGTGAGGATTATTCCAACGTGGAGGAGGTGGTGCGGTGTAGGGGTCTTGAAACCGAAACTTCTCCCAGTCCGAAAGATTCCATTTGTACATAGGAAGCGCTACACGCTGCTTGGCTGCCACTGACTTTTCCCGGCGAGTTGTTTTGGAGGGGATCACAACCTCGAGAACATCTTCATCATCTGCTGGCCTATTGCCCCTACGGGCCTTCCTCTTGGCAAACTGACCAGTGCGAGAGCTAGAACCACCTGCAAACGCACACGGAGAACACATAGCAACCCAGAAAAGATGAGAGGAATGTACACAAGATCAGAAGAATAATTCACAAGTACGTAAGGAGAATAGAAACAATGCATATAAATTCAGAGCAACCGGTAGTTCCGGTATCAGCATCGGTAGTTCCGGACCGGCGGTAGTACCGGTCGTGTGACCGGTAGTACCGCTAAGAGCGGATCTGCCAAGAGGAGGGGAACTACCCGATCTCAAAACTACATGCACGATGTCTATTACTAACTACGCACAAGTGAATAGGAATCTATACGCACCACTCCCTCAAAACATTTAGCCAAAAATGAGGGAATACACGCATTGCCCTAGAAGAAGGATTCAAGAAGAACCCTAACAAAAAGAAGAAGTAGGGCAATACCTGTATCCATGGGAGGAGATCGAGGAAGAGGCGGCCTCCACGGAGCAGATCCGGTGAAGGGCTGACGGATCCGTAGAGCCGGAGGGCGCTACGGGGCAGTGAGAGGAGCAACTAGCGGCTAGGGCAAAATAATGAAACGGGTCAAGGGGAAAACCTCTTCGGCCCGTGCCTTATATATCCGCCCAGATCAGCACCGGTAGTACCGGTCCGGGGACCGGTAGTACCGGTCCGGATGCTACCAGGTGGTTGGAGCGGTACTTCCACGCCAGGCGGTAGTTCCGCTAATCAACACCGGTAGTACCGGCCAGGGGCACAGGTCAGAGCACCAGCGGTAGAACCGCCTGCTCTAGACTGGTACAACCGCTGGGCTGTAACGAGGTGATCAAGCGGTAGAACCGCTTGAACCACCGGTTGTACCGCCTGGGAGTGCCCACTCACTCCATGATAAAAAGCTTGTGTACATTTGGAGTAGCTGGCTTGGATGAGATGGCTTAGGATGGAGCAAGTCACTGTAGTACGAGAAAAACACGAAAGCCAGAAAACAACCAAACCGGAGGGCGGTGGTCGGAGCCACCAATGTTAGAGTCAATTGGCATGGCACCGCGAAGAATTATCCTTGGGCCCATAACCAAAACTCGTCTTTGAAACACAAGTGTCATCACAAATGACGAATGTGAAAAGCATATCAATTTATGCATAATGGGGGGAGGATGAGTTCATTGAGAGAACACCACTCCCCCTATTTCCATGCCTACACCTAGACTAGACAATATGATGAGTATGGTGGGGTGTGCACGTGCTCAAGCCACATTGCTCAAATCAATGATATTTAGCTCATGCCTTAACTCGCGAAATCTTGCTTCATCCAACGGCTTCATGAAGATGTTTGCAAGGTTGTCATGAGTGTTGACATAGTGAAGCTCGATCTCTCACTGCCTTATGTGATCCCGGATGAAGTGATACCGAATCTATATATGCTTCATCTTTAAGTGTTGTACCGGGTTGAGAGAAATCTTGATGGCACTTTCATTGTCACACCAGAGAGGCACTTTGTCACAAGTGACACCGTAATCCTTTAAAGTTTGCCTCATCCATAAGAGTTGAGCACAACAACTTCCAGCAGCCACATACTCTTCTTCGGTGGACGAGAGAGACACACAACTTTGCTTTTTGGAAGACCAACTAACCAGAGAGCAAGCAACAAATTGGCACCCTCCAGAAGTGGACTTCCTATCCACTTTGTCTCCCGCCCAGTCAGAATCAGAGAAACCAACAAGGTTGAAGTTTGCTCCTCTTGGGTACCATAAGCCAAAGTTTGGGGTATGAGCCAAATATCGAAAGATTCGCTTGACAGCCACAAAGTGACTTTCTTTAGGTGAGGCTTGAAACCGTGCATAAATTCCCACACTCAACATAATATTTGGTCTAGATGCACAAAGGTAAAGCAAGGAACCGATCATAGAGCGATATACCTTTTGATCCACCGCTTTACCATCTGGATCAATGTCAAGTTGGCACTTGGTTGGCATTGGAGTAGTAGCCGGCTTGACATCACTTAGATTGAACCTCTTGAGCATGTCTTGAGTGTACTTGGATTTTTTGATGAAGATCCCTTCTCTTCTTTGCTTGATCTCAAACCCAAGGAAGTACTTCAACTCTCCCATCATAGACATCTCAAAATGTGTGGTCATGAGTGCGGCGAACTCATCATTGAAAGCTTTGTTAGGACAGCCAAAGATAATATCATCAACATATAGTTGGCATACAAACAACTCCCCTTTTACCTTCTTAGTAAAAAGAGTGGGGTCGATTTTCCCAATTTCAAACCCATGATCTTGCAACAACTCGGTAAGATGCTCATACCACGCATGTGGGGCTTGTTTAAGGCCATAGTGTGCCTTATCGAGTTGGTACACGTGATTGGGGAGCTTAGGATCCTCAAATCCTGGGGGTTGTTTAACATACACCAACTCATTAATGGGACCATTAAGAAATGCACTTGTTACATCCATATGTTGCAATTTAAAGTTATGATGGGAAGCATAGGCAAGCAACAAATGAATGGATTCAAGACGAGCAACGGGGGAAAAGGTTTCAACGTAGTCGATACCCTCGACTTGGGAGTAACCTAGAGCCACCAGACGCGCCTTGTTGCGGATGACAATGCCATGAGCATCTTGCTTGTTCTTAAAGATCCACTTGGTTCCAATGACATTATGGTTCTCCTTTGGCCTTGGCACTAGACGCCACACCTTGTTGCGCTCGAAGTTATGGAGTTCTTCATGCATGGCATTAAGCCAATCGGGATCTTCGAGCGCCTCATAAACCTTTTGAGGTTCCACACAGGAGACAAAAGCTTGATGAGCACAATAGTTTGCTAATTGTCTACGAGTGCTTACCCCCCTTTTGATGCTTCCTAGAATGTTCTCCATGTGATGTTCTCTCGAAGCAAGCCTGGAGGCAACTTTTGCAGCACGACGCTCTAATTGCTCTTCAAGGGATAACTGAGGAGCACTGAGTTGATCATCTTGAGCGTCATCAGGAGCTAGATCTTGATCTTGAGCTTCCTCTTGACCTTGATCTTGCTCGGAGGACAGAACTTGGCCTTGTGTATCATTTGGTGGCTCTCCACCATCTTGTGATTGATCTTGCACTTGGCCTTGTTCGTCAGGTTGAGGGCCTTCACTTTGTTCTTCGGAAGCGTGTGGGTCTTGGGTTGGTGATGGTTCCACTTGAGTGGAACATTGTCCTTCTCCTTCGGCCACAAGGGGTTCCTCAATGGGTAGGATATATCCAACACCCATTCTTCTTATGGCTTGAGGAGGAATTTCATCACCTACATCACAAGTACCACTTTGCTCCACTTGGGAGCCGTTATTTTCATCAAACTCTACATTACTCGTCTCCTCAATGAGTCCATTGGACTTGTTGAGGACACGGTAAGCATGAGAGTTTGTAGCATAACCAACAAATATGCCCTCGTGAGCTCTAGATTCAAATTTAGACAAGCGAACACCTTTCTTGAGAATGAAACACTTACACCCGAATACCCGGAAGTACTTGAGATTGGGCTTGTTACCGGTAAGTATCTCATATGGAGTTTTGTTCAAGCCTTTGCGGAGATAGAGCCGATTTGATGCATGGCAAGCGGTATTGATGGCTTCGGCCCAAAAGTTGTATGGAGATTTGAATTCCGCCATCATGGTTCTTGCCGCATCCATCAGAGTTCGGTTCTTTCTCTCCGCTACACCGTTTTGTTGAGGGGTATATGGGGCTGCATATTGATGTTTGATCCCCTCATCACTGAGAAACTCATCCAAGGTGTAGTTCTTGAACTCGGTGCCATTGTCACTTCTGATTATCAAAATCTTTGCTTCATGCTGTCGTTGAGCTTCATTTGCAAAGTTGATGACGGTTTGTTGGGTCTCACTCTACTTTTTGAAGAAGTATACCCAGGTGTATCTTGAGTAATCATCCACAATCACCAAGCAGTACTTTCTACCCCCAAGACTATCAAAAGATGGAGGCCCAAAGAGGTCCATGTGAAGGAGCTCTAGGGGTCTCTTTGAATAGATGATAGTCGTGGGAGGGTGAGCCGTCTCATGTAACTTTCCTTCAATGCAAGCCCTGCAAGCACGATCTTTGGCAAAGCTAACATTTGTTAGTCCACGGTCATGGTCCCCCTTGAGAAGACTTTGCAAAGATCTCATATTGACGTGGGCCAAACGGCGATGCCAAAGCCATCCCACATCAACTTTAGCCATTAAGCATGTCGCGGCCTTAGTGGGTTGCTTCGAGAAGTTAACCACATAAAGGCCGTTCTCGACATGCCCAACATAGGCTACTTTAAGAGTCTTGCTCCACAAGAGGGCCACGGTATCAATATCAAAGAATGTAGCAAAGCCCATGAGTGCAAGTTGGCGAACAGAAAGTAAATTGTATGCAAGGGACTCAACAAGCATGACTTTCTCGATCGTGAGATCATGCGAGACAACAACCTTGCCAAGCCCCAATACCTTAGAAGATGAAGCATCACCCCATTCGACGTTGGTGGCCATAGATGAACCTAGATGCACGTCCACCACCAAGTCTTTGCTTCCAGTCATATGATTTGTGGCTCCGCTATCGAGCAACCATGATTCCCCACCGGAAGCAAACTCCTACAAGAGATCAATGCTTGGATTTAGGTACCCATTTGGTAATGGGTCCTTTGAGGTTAGTAACAAGGGTCTTAGGAACCCAAATGGACCATTCAATGTACTCATAAGAAGAACCAACAAATTTAGCAAACACATGACCATCACTAGCACGACATAAAACATATGAAGGATTAAAGTCGCCGGCCATGTTTGATGGTATGGTGGAGTTTTTCTTGACACCACCACTTTTCACCATTTTCTTCTTCTTTGATGTGCCCTCTCCTTCTTTCACAAAAGATTGTCGGAGAGGGGGTGGTTTCTTGGTCTTGTCATTCTTCTTCTTCTTGGGCTTAGGAACAAACCCAATTCCTTCCTTTGCCACAACCTCCTTTTGATTGCTCAAAAGGTTGTTGAGGTTCTTCTCACCTTGTATGCATGTCACAAGGCCTTTCTCAAGTTGCTTCTTCAACTCGGTATTCTCTTCAACAAGATGCACATGCTCGCAACACGGGTTAGTAGCATTTGCATTATCAATTGATACCACGGAGGAAAGATAGCCTTTTCTTTAGTTAGCGAAACTTGGAGTTGATCATGAGACTGCTTGAGAGTAGCATGCATACCTTTCAAGGCCTTGTGAGCATTGTCAAGTATGGCAAACTCTTCTTTGAGTTTCTCATGGTCAACCTCAAGTTTTTCCTTCTCGGAATTAAGCACACGAGAGACAACTAAAGCATGATCAAGATCTTTCTTTAATTTAGCATGACCATCGTTGTGTGACTCCTCAAGAGCCAAACGAAGATCACGTCTAGGGCATTAGAGAGATCCGATATCTCATCGGCATAGTCTCGACTATGTCCTTCCATTTTAGTAATGGTTTCCTCGTGAACCTCGATCATGTCATTGGCCTCACCGAGTTGTTCCAAGAGAGCAACAAAATGCTTCTTGGGTTTGCCCTTGAGATTTTTCATGAACAACTCAAATTCATTCTCTCCCGCCTTAGCACCCTCACTCTCATCAATACAATTCGTCAATGAAGGATTAGAAGAGATAGTAGTATTGATGTTTGGGGTTACCTTGTTGGTGGCCTTGGCCATGAGACACTTGGCGGTGATGTTCTCATTTGGTGAGTCGAAGAGAGATGAGTGCGGAGTAGTAGCAATTGCAATTGTGGCCATGGTGACCATCTCATCATCTTCATCATTATCATCATCCTGAACATATTCTTCTTGGGCCACCAACCCTTTAGGAGGAGTCTTCTTGTTGAAGTTGTTCTTGTTGGGATAGGACTTTGACTTGTCCTTCCGGATAAGCTTGCCTCCAAAGTCTTCTCTCTTCTCATATGGGCAATCTGCAACGAAGTGGCTTACATTGCCACAGTTGAAGCATGTCCTTACTCGTTGCTTGCCCTTGTTTCCACTTGAGTTGTTCCTGTTGAAGTTGGGTCTTGTGTTTTTCTTGCCCCAGAATTGCGTTGAAGCAAGAGCCATGTGCTCATGATAGGCATATTTGGTGTTCTCGGGGCTACACTCATCATCATCTTCCACCTCCTCTTCTTCCACACAAGCCTTGGCCTTCAGGGCAAGATTAGGCTTCTTTGATCGTTGAGCTCTTAAGACCGCATTGTCGGCGGTCATGTCCAAGATCCTCATGGCAACGAACTCATCCAACACTTCATGAGATGACAAGTGATGGAAATCCGGTCTTTGACGAATGACAGAGGACATGGCCTTATGATAGGGGATCATGGCCTTGAGGAACTTGCGCTTGATCCAGTTGTCATCCTTGTCCTTACTGCCATGATCTCGAAGAGCGACCGCAAGGGTGGTTAATCTCCGATAAAGTTCACGAGGATCTTCTTCTTCGATCATAGCAAACTCATCGGCTTCATCTTGCACAACTTCATAGTTAGAGCGTTGAATGCTAGTGCTTCCCTTGTACATAGTGCCAACATGTTCCCAAGCTTCCTTGGCCACAGTGAAGGGTCGAAGATGTGTAATGTCTTCTGGAGGAATATCATCTTGAAGAATGCAAAGAGCGGACTCGTTGAACTGATGATCCGCAGTTTCTCTTGGAGTCATGTTGTCGGGATCATGCGGATAAAAACCTTGCTCAATGATTCTCCAAAGATTAGTAGAACAATGATTTATATGACGTTTGAAGCGAAACACCCAAGTAGCAAAATCAGAATTTTTTATAAACTTCGGAGGTGGCCCAACGGAATTTAAATGCGGTGTAGGAACGGGTCCTCCATAGTGAGTAGGAGGAGCGGAGTGGGCAAAGATTCCACTCCCATTCTTAGTAACAGGGGATTGTTCACTACTAGCTTCTCCCTTGTCGGGATTAGCCTCCGACACGTTAGTAGCGGGACGAACCACTTCCAACGGTGCGGTGGATACTTTAATCCCCTCAAGCAAATCTTTAAACATGCCTTTGACCTCGCTCGCTAGTGACTCTTTCAATGTGGTCAAGGCCACATTGAACTCCTCACGAGTGACCGAGGCTCCCCCATCTGACGTAGGCAAGGACGGAGTTCCACCAGAATGGTCCTCCGTCTCGACTATGTTGTCACCCATACTCTTTGGACGGTAAAGTCCTTAAAAAGAGACGAGGCTCTGATACCAATTGAAAGGATCGATATGGTTGACTAGAGGGGGGGTGAATAGGCAACTAACAATTTTTAGCTTTTCTTAACCACTTTAAATTAAGCGTCAAAGTAAGTTGTCTAGATAAGCTACTAAGATGACAACTAACCGAAAGTAAAGGTAACAACTACACAAGCACACTATAGGAGATAAACAAGTAATGCTAGCACAAGTAAAGGTAAGAAATAACCACAAGTGGAGACGGTGAAGACGAGGATGTGATATCGAAGTTCCTTCCCTTTGAGGGGAAGTACGTCTCCGTTGGAGCGGTGTGGAGGCACAATGCTCCCCAAGAAGCCACTGGGGCCACCGTATTCTCCTCACGCCCTCACACAATGCAAGGTGCCGTGAATCCACTAGTGGTGCCCTTGAAGGCGGCAACCGAACCTTTACAAACAAGGTTGGGGCTCTCTCCACAACTTAATTGGAGGCTCCCAATGAAACCCTGGAGCTTCACCACAATGGATTGTGGCTCCGAAGTGACCTCTTCCGTCTAGAGTGCTCAAACACCCAAGAGTAACAAAATCCACACAAGAAAGTATGGGGGAATCAAGTTTCCTTTGGTGGAAGTGTAGATCTAGGTCTCGTCCTTCAAACCCTAGCAAATCAACAAGTTTGGTTGGCTAGGAAGAGAGATCGGGCAAGAAAGCTTCAATGGCATTAATGGTGGAGAGAGAGGCAAGAGATAAGGTGGAGGTGGGAGAAGGGGCTCCTTAAATAGGGTCTCCACCAATCCAACCGTTATGTGCAGATTTACATAGGACCGATAGTTCCGCTAGCCCAACCGGTAGTACCGGTGAGTGAAGGAACATGCGCCCTTGCCACTAAGGCGGTACTTCCGATGGCTCACCCGGTAGTACCGGTCTTCCGGAGAAAACCGGAACTACCGCCCCACCTCCGGTCAACTACCGCTTGGAAACCAGAAGGTTTCAAGCAGGGGCGGTAGTTGGGACAGTGGTTGGGCCGGAACTACCGCCAGGCAGATAGTTTCTGCGTGGTGGCAGTCAGAGCGGTACTACCGCTCAGAACACCGGTAGTACCGGTCTTGCGAGAAGAACACCGGTACTTCCGGGCCACCACCGGTCTACCACCGCACCCAGTACAGAAGGTATCACCCCTGAGCGGTACTTGGGGCGGTGGTTTGATCGGAACTACCGGCCACCGGTACAACCGCCAACTAGGGCGGTACTACCGCTGTGGATGAGTCTACACAAAAAGGAGGAATGAAATGGGACCTCTCTCTCCACGAACGGAGGCAATATAGTGGGTGCAAAGTATCTGTGTACGTGACTTGATTCGCCCATTACCTTCCAATGTGGGTTCCCTCTTAATAGTACGGATTTCCTATGACCAAAAGAAACAAAAAGGCATGGGAACCTCCGTCTTCGATCTTTTCCTTAAAGAGGGAAGGCCTAACCGTCTTGTGCCACATGTTATCAACCTGAGTAATATTGACACACGATTAGTCCACACAAGGATTGTCATCATCACCAAAACCTCAGGCAAGAGATGCCCTTACACTTATAATCATGTTGTTTACCTATTAGGAGTGTGTTTGCTTGATGTTTGGGTGCATCTTGCACAATTGACATGCTTGTCTTGTTTTGTTCATATCTTCTAGGCCGTAGCTCCGAATTAAGTAAACTTTATATGTAACTTGACTAGAATTTTGAGTAGGTCATCATGGTACATGTTAACCTGCTGTTTAACAACTTTAATTTAAGGTTTTATCATATCTGGACCAATTTCGAAATGTGTATACGAGGACTTACCAGAATTGCTATATGTTGTTTCTGGCCTCATTTAAACTTGTTGGTTTGTGTTGTTCTTGTGTGCTTCATCCCTTGCCATGAATTGCATCATGTAGACTTCTCTTGCGTCCTACTTGGTTGAGCATCTTGTCATGTTCTTGAGTGGTGTGTTTACCATGTTGTCTACTTCTTCTCGCTAGTTCTTTTCTGTTGCGATCGTGAGGATACGTTCGTCTACACTTGGTTCGTCTTCAAGGCTTCTTCTTCGTCTACTTCATGGACTTGTTCTTCTTCCTTAAGGGATCTCAGGCAAGATGACCATCTCCTTGGATACCTTTACTATCATTGCTAAGCTAGATGTCTCGATGCTATCGATATATGTCGTGCTACCTATCTTTTGCTGTCAGCCTCCCTCCTTGTTGCCATGAAACCTCTAACCCTTTGACACCTTCCCAGCAAAACCATTGTTTGGCTATGTTACCCGCTTGCTCAGCCCCTCTTATAGCGTTGTTAGTTGCAGGTGAAGATGAAGATCGCTCCATGTTGGAACTTGATGTTTTGGGAATATCACAATATATCTTTTATATATATTAACACACCTATATACTTGGCAATGGGTGGAAGGCTTGGCCTTACGCTCGGTGTTTTGTTCCACTCATGCCGCCTTAGGAGCCGATAAACCGGCGTTATGTTCCTTGATTTTGCGTTCCTAACACGGTTGGGTATATGGGGACCCCTTGACAGTTCGTCTTTGAATAAAACTCCTCCAGCAAGGCCCAACATTGGTTTTAATTTGCAACATAATAATAACTTAATTAATTAATTAATTTGCATAGGGGGTCGTATCCCCGAGGATTCTTTCTACATAACAGGGGGCCAGTGCTCATGGTGTTGGTCCCAAACTAGAGCCACTTGCGGTGCCACCCAGTTATCTAGGGTCTTCGGTTGTTCTACGTAGCGCTCATCCGGACGTGGCCCGAGACGAGATACGCGCGGCTTCTATCAGGGTGTCGGCACGCTGATAGGTCTTGCTGGACTTGTTTTACCATTGTCGAAATGTCTTGTGCACAGGGATACCTAGCCTGATCGGATTGTCCCTAAGATAAGGGGTAATATTATTGTTTCTTCTGCTGATCGTGAGAGCTTGTGATGGGCTAAGTTGGGACACCCCTACAGGGTTATGATCTTTCGAAAGCCGTGCCCGTGGTTATGTGGCAGATTGGAATTTATTAATGTCCGGTTGTAGAAAACTTGACAGAGGATCCGAAGTAAAACACACAACCGTGTGAGTAACCATGACCGTCTCTTTTCACTTTGAGGAGAGAACACGGTGGGGTTATGTTTGACTCGTAGGTAGTTCAGGATCTTTAGCGATCATTACTAGTTGCGACCGCTTGCGTAGATGCTCATCTTATTCTTGTACTCGTAAGTTAGCCACCATATTATGCTTAGCCGCTGCTGCAACCTCACCACTTTACCTCTTCCTATCCATTAAGCTTTGCTAGTCTTGATACCCATGGTTATGGGATTGCTGAGTCCTCGTGGCTCACAGATACTACAACAACAGTTGCAGGTGCAGGTTTCTGATGTCTTGACATGAGAGCGATGTGTCCTTTTATTGGAGTTCTTTCTTCTTCTTCTTCGTCAGTCTTGGGCGAGGTTCCTGGTCGGCAGCCTGGGATAGTAGATGGATGTCGTTCTGCTTTTCATGCTTGCATCAGTAGTCGGATGCCTTGTATTGATGTTGTTGTATTCATGTGAATTGTATGTATCCCCATGTATTTATGTAATGGTACGATGTAATGATATCCATCTTTCTAAGAGCCTGAGATGTGGTTGTGCCCCAATCACGTATGAGTCACGTGATCGGGATAGAATCGCATTTTGGGCCTGACAATACTAGGGATCAAACCCTAACAAAACTAACTCGATTACATGATAGATCTCATCCAACCCATCACCTTCCAGCAAGCCTACGATGAAATTACTCACGCACGGCGATGAGCATCATGGAATTGGTGATGGAGGAAGGTTGTTGATGACGATTGCGACGATCTCCAGTCTCCGGAGCCCCGAACGGACTCCAGATCAGCCCTCCCGAGAGAGATTAGGGCTTGGCGGCGGCTCCGTATCGTAAAACGTGATAATTCTTCCTTTCTGATTTTTTTTCTCCCCGAAAGAGAATATATGGGGTCCTGAGATACGTCGGTGGAGCGTCAAGGGGCCCACAAGGCAGGGGGCGTGCCCTGGGGGAGGGGCGCGCCCCCCACCCTCGTGGACAGGGTGTGGGCCCCCTGATGTAGATCTTTTCGCAGGTGTTTTTTATATTTTCCAAAACAATTCTCCGTGGATTTTCACGTCATTCCGAGAACTTTTATTTCTGCACAAATACAACACCATGGCAATTCTGCTGAAAACAGCGTCAGTCCGGGTTAGTTCCATTCAAATCATGCAAGTTAGAGTCCAAAACAAGGGGAAAAGTGTTTGGAAAAGTAGATACGTTGGAGATGTATCAGTGACCAACACCCAAAGGGTTTAATAGGGTCAATAATCTAGTTCACATCGCCATGTGATTTAACACCCAAAGAGTAGTAAGGTGTGATCATGTTTTGCTTTGTGAAAGAAGTTTAGTCAGCGGGTCTGTTACATTCAGATTCGTATGTATTTCGCAAATTTCTATGTCTATAATGCTCTGCATGGAGTTACTCTAGCTAATTGCTCCCACTTTCAATATGTATCCAGATGGATACTTAGAGTCATCTGGATTAGTGTCAAAGCTTGCATCTGTGTAACTCTTTACGACGAACTCTTTATCACCTCTATAATCGAGAAACATTTCCTTAGTCATCCAGTAACTAAGGATAATTTTGACCGCTGTCCAGTGATCTACTCCTGGATCACTTTTGTACCTCCTTGCCAAACTCATGGCAAGGTACACAACAGGTTTGGTACACAGCATGGCATACTTTATAGAACCTATGGTTGAGGCATAGGGAATGACTTACATTCTTTCTCTATCTTCTGCCGTGGTCAGGTTTTGAGTCTTACTAAACTTCATACCTTGCAACACAGGCAATAACTCTTTCTTTGATTGTTCCATTTTGAACTACTTCAAAAACTTCTCAAGGTATGTACTCATTGAAAAAAACTTATCAAGCGTCTTGATCTATCTCTATAGATCTTTATGCTCAATATGTAAGCAGCTTCATCGAGGTCTTTCTTTGAAAAAACTCCTTTTAAACACTCCTTTATGCTTTCCATAAAATTCTACATCATTTCTGTTCGACAATATGTCATTCACATATACTTATCAGAAAAGCTGTAGTGCTCCCACTCACTTTCTTGTAAATACAGGCTTCACCGCAAGTCTGTATAAAACTATATGCTTTGATCAACTTATCAAAGTGTATATTCCAACTCCGAAATGCTTGCACCAGTCCATAGCTGGATCGCTGCAGCTTGCACATTCTGTTAGCACCTTTAGGATTGACAAAACCTTCTCGTTTGCATCATATACAACTCTTCTTTAATAAATCCATTGAATAATGCAGTTTTGTTATCCATTTGCTAGATTTCATAAAATGCGGCAATTTAAATACATTATAATTGTGCACTCTAGGAGGTTTCTCACGTTCTCATCGTTCTGGACCGTCTGATCCATCCCCTAGACGTTTTTTGGCCGTTGGACCGACTCCTCAGTGAAACACTTCCCGCAGCTGGACTGGATATCCGATGGGTCGCTGCTCCTGGAACAAAATTGGTGTTATCTGATTAATTGGGGCCTTTGGGTGCGGGCTATGACCGAAAATGGCTTCCGGGCCTAGCATCAGACAATGTCCACCGAGTAAATCAATAGTCCGATCTACACTTCGGTCGGCCCAGGAGAAAAAAGGAGAGAAAAAACATCCAACCAAGACAGAGATGGTGGTCGAGCGAACGGCAGATGGCCTTCCTGATCGGCCAGCCAACACGGATCGAGGCAATGCCAGAGAGGCGATGCGGGAGTCACCAACCAATGTGGATCTCCTAGCACACCTCGACAACTAAAGCGGTAGAAACATGTGAAACGGCACGACAGAATCAGATCGATTTTCAATCTGTCGTCATTGAAGAAAGCATTGAAGCATCAGTTTGTGGAAGCCTTCGTAGCGATTGATGTGTGGAAATCGCGGTGTTGATTGGTGGAGGTACGTGTGTTATTGCTTTGGAAGCCTAAACACCTGCTCCAGTTCGTCTGCCGGTATAATATGCTCCGTCGCCTCATGCTCTCCCGATGTTCAGGCAGCAGAACAAAGCTGCTCCTCAACCGCCCATGGGTTCTCATCATTATCTCAAGCTTCATCTTGTACAGATGCGCCCACGTCGATCCGCCATCCTTTTGTCTTCTCCTTTGTTTCTGTGCTTTCTAATGTCTCTTGAGAGAGTATTACCATTAGGGCTTCCCAAGTGTTTGATACTTGTTCTGTGCGATCGATTCTGCTTTTTGGGATTTCACAGTTACAGAGGATATATATGGGGCCGTTTTATATCTGAAAATTCTTGTCCTTCAACTCCAGGTTACACCTTCCCCTCTGCCGCTTTCAAAACTTTTCAGGTTCAGTTTCAGGTTGATGTGAGTTGAGCTTATTTAGTTCTGGTAGCAATTGGTGGATGTGCTAATAGGCACTACATCTACTATCTGCTATTCCCATGCATTTTTTTCACATTATTGATTAGTTGATGAATCATGAGATTATTCAGGTTATGACTTATGAAAGGAAAACATTCAGCATGCTAGTGAACATAAAGCAGGTGTAAATTCTCTTATTTCAGGTTCTACTATATTGACATTTACACGTAAAATAGCTTCTGAACTGATTCAGGTACATTTGATAATTCCATGAAATGTCACCATGGGTGAGAATAGCTACTGTAAAGTTACTATCTGTAGAGTTAGCTGAGCTTTGAAAGTACACATTAGCAATGTTTAGCTATCTGCTCAAGAAATATTACAACAACAACAACAACAACAACAACAACAACAACAACAACAACAACAACAACAACAACAACAACAACAACAACAACAACAACAACAACAACAACAACAACAAAGCCTTTAGTCCCAAACAAGTTGGGGTAGGCTAGAGGTGAAACCCATAAGATCTCGTGACCAACTCATGGCTCCGGCACATGGATAGAAAGTGTCCACGCATCCCTGTCCATAGCTAGTTCTCTGGTGATACTCCAATCCTTCAGGTCTCTCTTAACGGACTTCTCCCATGTCAAATTCTGTCTACCCCAACCACTCTTGACATTCTCCGCATGTTTTAGCCGTCCGCTATGCACTAGGGCTTCTGAAGGCCTACGCTGAATATGCCCAAACCATCTCAGACGATGTTGGACAAGCTTCTCTTCAATTGGTGCTACCCCAACTCTATCTTGTATATCATCATTCCAGACTCGAGCCTTCCTCGTGTGGCCACACATCCATCTCAACATACACATCTCCGCCACACCTAACTGTTGAACATGTCGCCTTTTAGTCGGCCAACACTCGGCGCCATATAGCATTGCGTGTCGAACCGCCGTCCTGATGCATTTTTAATTTAGACAGGTCAAAAGACATATTCTGGCCTTTTAAAAAATACATATTATGGTCATACTAATCTATTTGCATCCTATTAATAAACATGTCATGAGCTAGACACATTGTTTCTTTTTGCCATATAAAATTTATTTCCATACTACTAATATGTGTTAATCTTATATATGAAAGTTCTAGCATCATATGGTGCCTTATGACATTCTGTGTCCAGCATGTGATCGGTGATAGTTATCATCTTTTTTATTATATCGAGTTTCTAATTGTATTGTGCATCTTGCACATGATATTACCTGTTCTATCAGACATTCCCTTCTAAATGTGAACTTTTCTTTTTTGTATGTGGTGCAAGGTAATCAACTGCTGATCTGTAGACAATATACTTTGGACCTTATTTTGTTTCGTGCAAGTTGGCCCCCTTTTACATAATGACCTATTTTGGACAGCCTCTTCAGGTATCATATGGAGCTGCTAGTTTGTGACTTCTTTCAAATAGCATTCAGTCGGGTTGCTCTTTAATAAATGATCTTATTACTACAGATCCACACGGCTCCTTGTATGGCACATGTTAGTGATTGCCTACCTAACTAAATTCCTTATGTAGGAATCTTCATCCATGGATGTAATGCACTTAAGAATCGAGCAGATTACTTGTTTCAGCTGTTGAAGATGGCTATTTTGGGTATAAACCAGTGAGGATTTCATCAGTGCACCATGCTTAAAATCAACGTTGAAAGTTTGTCAAATTACATATACATGTTTGTTTTCTGCTGCTGATTGCCAACTTATTGGCAGTTCCTTTTCGTAATACTAGATTGTTGTGTATGTTTTCACGACAAGCCAATTTGTATATTGGCCACTTATGAACTGACTGATGGTACAAATCCAGCCAAAATCCATAAAGCTCATGTGTCCCTGCCGACAAATAGTTCAATATAAAGAGGTAATAAATTAGAATAGTGCACATTGAAAAACCTTTCAATTTTTTTATAAAATACGGATCAAGAGTCTACATTAAGGCACGACCAGTAAGTCCAAACTAGAATAAACTTCTAAGTCCATTAGACACAAGACAAATCCCAGCTCTCCTCTACGACCACTTTACATTCATACGATCGAGTTTTTGCAAATTTAAGTTTCATTCATCTTGCGTCCATACCTCTATATATTTACAAATATAATATCATTTAACTATCAAAATAGGGGGGTGCAGCAACGTGCGCCATCGATGATCTAGTTGCTAACATGATTCGGACAGACTTAAGCATCGCTACGAGTGAGAAAATCTCATTGTAGTCAACACCTTGAACTTGTCGAAAACCTTTTGCAACAAGTCGAGCTTTGTAGACAGTAACATTACCTTCAACGTCAGTCTTCCTCTTAAAGATCCATTTATTTTCAATGCCTTGTCGATCATCGAGCAAGTCAACCAAAGTCCACACTTTGTTCCCATACATGGATCCCATCTCAGATTTCATGGCCTCAAGCCATTTTGTGGAATCTGGGCTCATCATCGCTTCCTCATAGTTTGTAGGTTCATCATGGTCTAGTAACATGACTTCTAGAACCGGGTTGCCGTACCACTCTGGTGCGGAACGTACTCTGGTTGACCTACGAGGTTCAGTAGTAACTTTATTCGAAGTTTCATGATCATCATCATTAGCTTCCTCGCTAACTGGTGTAGGAATAGCTGGAACTAGTTTCTGTGATGTGCTACTTTCCAATTCGGGAGAAGGTACAATTACCTTATCAAGTTCTACTTTCATCCCACTCACTTCTTTCGAGAGAAACTCCTTCTCTAGAAAGGATCCATTCTTAGCAACGAATATCTTGCCTTCGGATCTATGATAGAAGGTGTACCCAACAGTTTCCTTTGGGTATCCTATGAAGATACATTTCTCCGATTTGGGTTCGAGCTTATCAGGTTGAAGCTATTTCACATAAGCATCGCAGCCCCAAACTTTAAGAAACAACAACTTTGGTTTCATGCCAAACCATAGTTCATAAGGCGTCGTATCAACGGATTTAGATGGTGCCCTTATTTAACGTGAATGCAGTTGTCTCTAATGCATAACCCAAAAAATAGTGGTAAATCGATAAGAGACATCATAGATCGCACCATATCTAATAAAGTGCAGTTACGACGTTCGGACACACCATTACGTTGTGGTGTTCCAGGTGGCGTGAGCTGTGAAACTATTTCTCATTGTTTTAAATGAAGGCCAAACTCGTAACTAAAATATTTGTCTCCGCGATCAAATCGTAGAAACTTTATTTTCTTGTTACAATGATTCTCTACTTCACTCTGAAATTTCTTTGAACTTTTCAAATGTTCCAGACTTGTGCTTCATCAAGTAGATATACCCATATCTGCTCAAATCATCTGTGAATGTCAGAAAATAATGATACCCACCACGAGCCTCAACACTCATTAGTCCGCATACATCAGTATGTATGATTTCTAACAAGTCAGTTGCTCGCTCCATTGTTTCGGAGAACGGAGTTTTAGTCATTTTACCCATGAGGCATGGTTTGCAAGCACCAAGTGATTCATAATCAAGTAATTCCAAAAGCCCATCGGCATGGAGTTTCTTCATGCGCTTTACACCAATATGACCTAAACGGCAGTGCCACAAATAAGTTGCACTATCATTATCAACTTTGCATCTTTTGGCTTCAATATTATGAATATGTGTATTACTACGATCGAGATCCAACAAACTATTTTCATTGGGTGTATGACCATCGAAGGTTTTACTCATGTAAACAGAACAACAATTATTCCGTGACTTTAAATGAATAACCGTATTGCAATAAACATGATCAAATCATATTCATGCTCAACGCAAATGCCAAATAACATTTATTTAGGTTCTACACTAATCCCGAAAGTATAGGGAGTGTGCGATGATGATCATATCAATCTTGGAACCACTTCCAACACACATCGTCACTTCACCTTTAACTAGTCTCTGTTCATTCTGCAACTCTTGTTTCGAGTTACTAATTTTAGCAACTGAACCGGTATCAAATACCCAAGGGTTGCTATGAACACTAGTAAAGTACACATCAATAATATGTATATTAAATATACCTTTGTTCACTTTGCCATCCTTCTTATCTGCCAAATACTTGGGGCAGTTCCGCTTCCAGTGTCCAGTCCCTTTGCAGTAGAAGCACTCAATTTCAGGCTTGGCTCCAGACTTGGGTTTCTTCGTGGGAGTGACAACTTGCTTGTCATTCTTCTTTAAGTTCCCCTTTTATCCCTTTGCACTTTAGTTGAAACAAGTGGTCTTGTTAACCATCAACAATTGATGCTCTTTCTTGATTTCTACCTTCGTCGATTTCAGCATTGCGAAGAGCTCGGGAATTACTTTCGTCATCCCTTGCATATTATAGTTCATCACGAAGTTCTACTAACTTGGTGATAGTGACTAGAGAACTTTGTCAGTTGCTATCTTATCTGGAAGATTAACTCCCACTTGATTCAAGCAATTGTAGTACCTAGACAATTTGAGCTCATGCTCACTGGTTGACCTATTCTCCTCCATCTTGTAGGCAAATTATTGTCAGAGGTCTCATACCTCTCGACACGGGCATGAGTATGAAATACTAATTTGAACTCTTGGACCATCTTATATGCTCCATGGTGTTCAAAACGTTTTTGAAGTCCCGGTTCTAAGCCGTAAAGCATGGTGCACTAAACTATTAAGTAGACATCATATTGAGCTTTGCCAAATGTTCATAACATTTGCATCTGCTCCTGCAATAGATCTGTTACCTAGCGGTGCATCAAGAACATAATACTTCTGTGCAGCAATGAGGATAATCCTCAGATCACGGACCTAGTCCGCATCATTTCTACTAACATCTTTCAACTTATATTTCTCTAGGAACATATAAAAAATAAACGGGGAGCTACATCGCGAGCTATTGATCTACAACATAGAAATGCTAATACTACCAGGACTAAGTTCATAATAAATTAAAGTTCAATTAATCATATTACTAAAGAACTCCCACTTAGATAGACATCCCTCTAGTCATCTAAATGATCACGCGATCCAAATCAACTAAACCATATCCGATCATCACGTGAGATGGAGTAGTTTTCAATGGTGAACATCTTATGTTGATCATATCTACTATATGATTCACGCTCGACCTTTCAGTCTCCAGTGTTCCGAGGCCATTTATGTACATGCTAGGCTCGTCAAGTTTAACCGGAGTATTCTGCATGTGCAAAACTGTCTTACACCCGTTGTATTTGAACATAGAGCTTATCACACCCGATCATCACATGGTGTCTCGTCACGACGAACTTTTGCAACGGTGCATACTCAGGGAGAACACTTGTACCTTGAAATTTTGTAAGGGATCATCTTATAATGCTACCGCCGTTCTAAGCAAAATAAGAAGCATAATAAGATAAACATCACATGCAATCAAAATATGTGACATGATATGGCCATCATCATCTTGTGCTTTTGATATCCATCTCCGAAGCATCATCATGATCTCCATCGTCATCGGCTAGACACCATGATCTCATCACAGCGTCGTGGTCGTCTCACCAACTATTGCTACTACTACTATCGCTAACTCATAGTGATAAAGTAAAGCAATTACATGGCCTTCACAGTTCATACAATAAATAGAAAACCATAAGGCTCCTGCCGGTTGCCAGTAATTTACAAAACATGATCATCTCATACAATAACGTATAACTCATCACGTCTTGACCATATCACATCACAACATGCCCTACAAAAACAAGTTAGACGTCCTCTACTTTGTTGTTGCAAGTTTTACGTGGCTGCTACGGGCTTAGCAAGAACCGTTCTTACCTACGCATACAAAACCACAACGATTTTTCGTCAAGTATGTGATGTTTTAACCTTCACAAGGACCGGGCATAGCCACACTCGATTCAACTAAAGTGAGAGAGATAGGCACCCGCAGGTCACCTTTAAGCAGTGAGTGCTCGTAATGGTGAAACCAGTCTCGCGTAAGCGTACGCGTAATGTCGGTCCGGGCCGCTTCATCTCACAATACCGCTGAATCAAAGTACGACTTGCTGGTAAGCAGTATGACTATTATCGCCCACGACTCATTGTGTTCTACTCGTGCATATCATCTACGCATAGACCTGGCTCTGATCCACTGTTGGGGGACGTAGTATTTCAAAAAAATTCCTACGATCACGCAAGATCTATCTACTAGATGCATAGCAACGAGAGGGGAGAGTGTGTCTACGTACCCCCGTAGACCGAAAGCGGAAGCGTCTAGTGATGCGGTTGATGTAGTCGAACGTATTTCCGATCCAACCGGTCCAAGCACCGAACGTACGTCACCTCCGTGTTCAGCACACGTTCAGCTCAATGACGTCCCACGAGCTCTTGATCCAGTTGAGCTTCACGAGGGAGTTTCGTCAGCGGGACGGCATGGTGACGGAGATGATTAAGCTACCGACGCAGGGCTTCGTCTAAGCACTGCAACGATATGACCGAGGTGTATTTCTGTGGAGGGGGCACCGCACACGGCTAAAACAATGTTCCTTGTGTGTTCTAGGGTGCCCCTGCCCCTGTATATAAAGGAGCAAGGGGGGAGGCAGGCCGGCCCTAGGGGCACGCCATGGAAGGAGTTTTCCTACTCCTAGTAGGAGTAGGAATCCCCTTTCCTGTTCCTACTAGGACTAGGAAAGGAAGAAGAAGGGAAGAAGGAAGGAGAGGGGACCTCCCCCCCACACTCCTAGTCCAACTAGGATTCCCTTGGGGGGGCGACCAACCCTAGTGGGCTGCCTCTCACTTTCCCTCATGGCCCACTAAGGCCCAATACTCCCCCGGGGGGTTCCGGTAACCCCTCCGGCACTCCAGTTTTCTCTGAAATCATCCGGAACACTTCTGGTGTCCGAATATAGCCGTCCAATATATCAAACATTATGTCTCGGACATTCCGAGACTCCTCGTCATGTCTGTGATCTCATCCGGGACTCCCAACTACCTTCGGTACTTCCAAACTCATAAACTCATAATACCGATCGTCATCGAACATTAAGCGTGCGGACCCTACGGGTTCGAGAACTATGTAGACATGACCGAGACTCATCTCAGGTCAATAACCAATAGCGGAACCTGGATGCTCATATTGGTTCCTACATATTCTACCAAGATATTTATCGATCAAACCGCATAACAATATACGTTGTTCCCTTTGTCGTCGGTATGTTACTTGCCCGAGATTTGATCGTCGGTATCACCATGCCTAGTTAATCTCGTTACCGGCAAGTCTCTTTACTCGTTCCGTAATACATCATCTCGTGACTAACTCATTAGTCATTTGCTTGCAAGGCTTATTATGATGTGTATTACCGAGAGGGCCCGGAGATACCTCTCCGACACTCTGAGTGACAAATCCTATTCTATATCTATGCCAACACCACAAACACCTTCAGAGACACCTGTAGCATCTTTATAATCACCCAGTTACATTGTGACGTTTGATAGCACACAAGGTGTTCCTCCGGTATTCAGGAGTTGCATAATCTCATAGTTATAGGAACATGTATAAGTCATGAAGAAAGCAATAGCCTTAAAACTAAACGATCAAGTTGCTAAGCTAACGGATGGGTCTTGTCCATCACATCATTCTCCTAATGATGTGACCCCGTTGATCAAATGACAACTCATGTCTATGGTTAGGAAACATAACCATCTTTGATCAATGAGCTAGTCTAGTAGAGGCATACTAGGGGCACTATGTTTTGTCTATGCATTCACACATGTACTAAGTTTCCAGTTAATACAATTCTAGCATGAATAATAAATATTTATCATGATATAAGGAAATATAAATAACAACTTTATTATTGCCTCTAGGGCATATTTCCTTCATAGACTATCGTTGATTTCTTTATCTGTGAACACAACACATAATTTCTCATTCATCTCCTGTGTGACTCGCGGCTCTAAGATGTTCATAACCGAATCAGGCTGTAGGGTGTCATCACGTGTGAAGAGGTTGTGAAAGTAGTTGTTGACCATAGTTGCCATTACTTCAGGTTTACTATGGCTGACCCCTGCATCATCTTTCAATAGTTTTACTTTGTTTTTTCTTGCCCGCCACACTGATTTTTGATGGAAAAACTTTGTATTCCGGTCATCCGCGCGAAGCCACCTTTGCATCCACATGAGTTCTTCGCGATACAGCAGCTCGTTCATTGCATCTATGACATGTCGTATTTCTTCACGGCCAGCGTTCATGTGAAGCAGCTCCTCTAACTTGGACCGGGACTGCTCTAGTTGTGTGACCACGCTACCAAACTTCTCTTTACTCCATACCTGCAGTTCTGACATCAGGGTCCCAAGCCCTTTCCTGATACCTCCCAAATCAACTTTTGCATCAGCTTTGGCCCATGCATTTTGCACACGTTCCCGTGGGCTCGGTTCCCGTTCCCACATAATCTCATACCTGCGCTGGCTTTGCTTATGTTGTTGTACCTCCTCGCCTTCACACATAAGAACAATCGGACAATGGTCAGAACATGGCGAGACCTTATGCACAACTTGCGATTCAGCAAAAATATCTCTCCATCGGTTGTCTACGACAACTCTGTCGAGGCGTACACGAACATTGCATCTCCCATGGCGCCTGTTATCATATGTAAAGGGTACACCAGAGAATCCCAAATCAACAAGCTCACATACCTCAAGGGTGTCACAGAAGGCTAGAATTCGAGTTTCACTCCGTTGCGAAGAGGAAAAGTGCTCAAACGACCATAACGCTTCATTGAAATCCCGTGGAACACACCAGGGTAGATCAGACTGTGCTTTGAGGTTTTGCATCAACGACCACATTTTATGCCTATTTTCCTGTTTTGGTTCCCCATACACACAAGTGAGATGCCATAGAGGATCATTGGCTGACACACGGACATAAGCATCAATGTACCTTTCATTAATATCCTTTATTTCAACCGACATCTGGTCGTTCCAAAACAAGGCTAACCCACCACTAAGACCATCACTATCAAAACCCGCAAACCCATTAAGACCAAGTCGACCACGTAGGCGATAAACTTTCTTTGCTTTCTGCCAAATTTCACAAAGAAAAATAAAACTTGCCTCGGCATCCCTGGACAGAGTTACCAAGTCACGAACTGTCTGTTTGTCTCCAACTCCCCGACAGTTACACCTTAACAAATTCACTGCTCCTGACGGGCGCCACATTTGGCCTCGTCAGTTGACCAGCGGCCCCATGGCTGGTTGCCTCCATACCTACCATGTGGTCCATTAGCTCGCTGACCTCATCCGACACATGTGTACCAAGTTTTCCCTTTGTCTGCATATTCCTTGTGACAGCTGCCCCAGTATGCACCATCCTATTACATCACCAAACATGCACCTTACTTAGTCCCGGACGCTCTGTAGGAGAGCGCTTCCCCAATACCGAGTCACCCACATCGCCGGCGAATGCCAGCGACAGTACCAACAGTTTAGAATTGTCACGAACCTGTTCATGCACTGCACCATGTGGGTCACTAGCCGCCGATGAGGCCTTTCCTTCTCCCCGTATAGAAACGACGACCTCCAGCACATTAGGGCTCAACTCCGGCAGGGCCGCAGTTTCCCCATCAGAAGGCTTCGGGAAGGCGGCATCCGCTATGGGAGCCCCTTTTTCGCCCCCACCGACTTCCGGGTTCACCTTGGCTGACTCCGGCGCGCTAGCAGAAGGCAACGCAGGGCCCATCATCACTACCAGACTTGGCTGCAGGGAAGATCGTTGGTCGCTACACCATACGTGATCAGGTGGCTCATGAGGTTTGACATAAGTTTCATCAGCGGGCCTGGGATTCGCAGCTCTGTCAGACTCCTTCCTCCGTATGGTAGAAAGAGTGTCAACCCTTGTCCTTCTGATCTGAGAAATATCGCGTCCGCCACGAGCACGTAGCCCCGGTAGAGAACAGGCGGACTGGGCCGCAACGGGTCCATAGCCCTTCCCAGGGGTGGGCATGGAGACGGCGCCGTCGGCCGCGAGGACCGATCCGACGAGCGGTGGAGGCGGCACCTGGGCCGTGGCCACAAAATCGCCTAACCCTAGCATACGGGCAGCATAATGATGTGCTTACCTCCAGGAAAACTTGTTGTTGCCTCAGACTGCATGGAAGTGGTAACTAATACTCCCTACGTCCCAAAACAAGTGACTCAAAAGTGGCTCAACTTTGTACTAAATTTAGTAGAAAATTAAATCATTTTTAAGTCATTTATTTTGGGACGAAGGGAGTATTAAGAAGGGAGCTATGCCATCATATGCTCCGGTGCTTAGGGACATACAGTTTAGTACATTGTTATTTTCTAAGGTTGCCTTTTGCTTTGAGCATAGAGATAATAATTTTGAAGCCCGCTCCTTAGCCAAAGGAGCTGCATCTTTTGGAGTGGGCCGCCATCTGTGGCTAGGGGTTTTACTGGATGTTGCTTGTATCTTCTTTTTTTGAAACGAGGCAAAAGACTTGCCATTTTCATTGATTAAGCAGAAGAGAGTTGCCCGATTAATTGACGGAAAACCGGACTAAAACCGATACATCACAACCCACATGACGTGGGCACCACCAGCTAACCTGACCACCAACATGGAATAAGACACGATGGCACATGCCAACGGATAGCCACACGCGCAAGCAACCGACAGCTCCGACTTTGACGACGAGCAACACAAGGAAAATATGCAGGACTTGCGCCGACCATGCCCATCGCAAACGGCCACCGAATGTCTGTCATCGTCACCACTGGACACGCTCCAACGCAGCTCCGACTTCAAAGCAACCCGGCAACCACGGAAGAGCACCTCGGACACGCCGGGAAGAACCGACTACCGAAGACCACGCCGCGACCGAAGCTCCTCTCAACGCCATCATCATTGCCAAATAGAAACCAGCGCCCCACCTCAGCCCCAGCAAACCACGCGGCGAAGATGCCGCCATCGACGGCGAAGATGCCATCATCCTCCAAACTCTCTGTCGTAGCCGGCTCCGAGACGATGCCCCCAAGGACGAGAAAGACGCGAAGACGCCTCCATCGCCCGATCCAACGGATCTGAGGTTTCCCTCCGGAGCACAAGCCGTGGGGAGAAGGTGGAGCACCTCCACGACGACGCTTTCAAGAAAGACCGCGGCACCCACGGGCGCCGCCGCCGCCGACTTCGGTGAAACCAGAGCAAGGATTTCTCCCGGAAATGTGCTGACCACCTGCCACCACCGACAGCCGCCCACGAACCACCACCCCTGCCGAGGCCGACTCCAATCTAGCCACGGGACCCCTCGATCCGCTGCGTCGAGAAGCGCTTCGCCCCCTGGCCGAAGCCGCCACCACCGAACCCGGGACCGCCGCCCTGGCAACCATAGCCCACCACCGCCGACGACATCACCACCAAAGGAGCCTGAGCAGGCCCATCGGTCCGGAGCCCACATCACCAGATCCAGAGGCAAAGGAGGGCCTGACCAGATCGGGGACCTCGCTCCGGGCCTCGCTGCGAGATGGCCGGCAGACAAGAAGCCACCGGGAAGACGCAGCCTCGCGCAACGCACATCCCTCTGTCGTCAGATGTGGCCGGAGACACATCGAAGGAGGGGACGGGGCGCCGCGGTCGCTGGACCCCAACCACCCCGCAAGGCAGCCCACGCCAACACCGTACAGCATCCGCGCGCCGCACCGCCAGCTCGAGCCACCGCAGGAGGAAGCCGCCGTCGCAGGAGCACCAGATCCGCCACCGCCTTCAGCCGTCGTCAGACGAGAGGAAGAGGAAGGGGAAAACCCCGCCGCCGCCGTCCGCCGCCCGAGCTTAGCCCGGCGGCCTCCTCCAGCGACGGCGAGGGGAGGGAGGGGGCGAGGGGGGCGGCCCGGCGGCGCGGACGAGGGCTCCGCCCGAGTCGCCTCTGGCGACGCGGGGGACGAGGGGGTGTTTTCGGGAGTTGACGAGTACTCTGTATCTTGTATCTCTCTTGATTTGAACCTTGAATAAATTCCTAATTACCCTTAAAAAGATAATTATTTCTCAAAAAGAAAATCAAGAGTCAATTTTACTGTTGCGTTTCTCGTGTTGAGATCATTATTAAAAGTAGATCTCGTATTAAGAGATTTTGATGAAATTTAATTAGTTGCCCCAATCAGACGTATTTTTGTCAGGAAAAGAAAAACACCCATATATGGCTTTCTCAGGGGCCTCGGTGCAAACAGGCGAGGTGCATTTCCGTTGGGCAGGAGCTTATGGGACCAGCTGCACGTGAGGTATTTGCCGGCAGGTCCATCTCGCAGGCCGACGCGCCCTGCATGCGCGCCGCGTAGGCATTCCAGCCAGTGCCGTGCGGGCACGTTGCACCGAGCCACTGTCACTGCTGCCCCTCAAAAACAAAACAAAGTCGCTGCTCACTGCCTTAAATAATAAACGAGACGTGGCCCAGTTGGTTACTACTCCAGCAGATGATCTTTATTTTAAGGAAAACTACAGGAGATGATCTTGGATAAGCGTATAGATCGATGAAATCAGTGGTACTCCCTTCGTTCCATAATGCAGTGTTTATAGATTTTTTTAAGAAGTCAAACTTTTTAAACTTTGATCAAGTTTGTAGACAAAAATACTTATATCTACAATAGCAAAAATATATAATATGAAACTACATCTTATGATGAATCTATTGATATATGTCTCGCACTTTAGATATAAATATTTTTCTCCACAAACTTGATCAAAGTTTATGTGATTTGTTTTTTCAAAAAATCTATAGACACTACATGAAACGGAGAGAGTGGTATTTTATCTTGAATAGGCCAGGCACTTCACATGAACTATGGACTTGGTTAGTCGCATTAGGCCTAATCAGATTCGGGCGAGATTTTAAGCTTTTAGGTTACCTGGTAGCATCTAAATTTTGACTCACACAAAACTTAAAGCAATGCTCCGCCAGGCTCACTAGGAATAGTCGAATCGGCCATTTCTAGCCAAGTCAGGCTGGGGTGAGCCAACTCGAGAGCACATGGATGAGACCGGTTGCACCAGGGAATGCGAGTAGTATACACCCTGCAGATTGTTTCTTCTTCAACCTCGAGTAACCTCCTTCTCTAGTTCATATTTTTCCATCCCTTCTAATCTACACAACGGTGCTTTGATTTGAGATAAGTTTTACACGAAAAAGATGCACATCGATGTTATGGTTCCATTTTTTAATGAGTTCGTAGTTTTGTTGACTGTAAATGTTCAATTTCATGTTCATGTTTGAAGTTATTTTGAACGAATTTTGACAAATTCGTCGTGCGCGGTCGATCGACTGAAATTTCCTTTGACCAGTAGTTTCATTTTGCAATTTCACACGACTTTCGTGTTGCACATTTTCGGGTACGCTATCGTAGACAAGTAGATCTAACCTTTTCTCACTAGACCGTGTACACATATATGTGATATGTGTTAATGGCATGTTCCTGCTACACCGGGGTCACCGTCGGCGTCGCTCCTCTCAGCCTCCTCATCTGCGTCGTGAAGCAGCTCTAGACAGCCATCGCCGTGTACGTCGACCACGGCTAGAACCGCGTCGACCTGTCGCTCCCGA
The DNA here is from genome assembly GCA_902687465.1 of Secale cereale. Lineage (NCBI taxonomy): Eukaryota > Viridiplantae > Streptophyta > Magnoliopsida > Poales > Poaceae > Secale > Secale cereale. Next base: position 216,156,533 of record LR738711.1, on the reverse strand, counting down.
GCCACGTGCTCAACGTCCTCCACTCCTGCGTTGCGCTCCACAGCGTGCAGAAGAGCGCGCCGGCGGGCAGGAGCGCAGCGAGGCGAGCGGCGAGCCACGCCAGGGCGTATCAGACTTGCAGAAGAGAGTGACGGCATAGTACATGCCGGAGGCGGCCAGTCCCCGCCCTCTTCTGCTGCTCGTTGTTCCCCTTCCCTACTCAGTATCTATCTATCATTGATGAGCTTTAGAGGCTCTGCTCGCCACGGCGGCGGGAGGCTTGCTCGTCGACCCGAAGAGGCCGACATTCCGCATGGGCGAGCCCGCGGCGGTGGACGATGGCCTTGGCGCCGAGTCCGACGGCGACGCAACGAATTAGTTGCTTGTGTCCTCGTCATCGTTTGTTGCAATCGCCGTGACACTATGTGTTATGAGTAGTTATTAAATCTCAATCATACATCGTGTAAGCAATCAAACAACGTGCACTAGTATGAGCATAACCAATACGATCAACCAAACACAGTGCGTAAAGACGTTGTTCCATGCAGGAAGAGTGGATGCAGTCAACTAAGAGCATCTCCAACAGCCGCGCTTAGCGCCGCGCCCAAAAAAAGCATATGCCGCGCGCGCTTTGTCTGCTTTGCCGCGCCGCGCAGTGCTGGCTCCAGCAGCAGCGCTATAATGCAGCGCGCGCGTGCTGCTCCAGCGGTGCCCAAAAATACAGCGCGCGCACACTATTTTTTTCATACGTAAAATTGCATTAAAATAAAAGGATATAAAGTTATTTTACATATTGCAACTAGATAGGTAGTTCGAAAACATAGATAGATAGTTCTAAAACATAGATAGATAGATAGATAGATAGTTCGAAAACATAAAAAAAACTAATCGCTCCAGTCATCTCCATCATCACCGGCTTCGTTGTTGCTGTCCGAGGAGGTTGACAACCAGACGTCGAACCAACGGTCATCTTCTGCGGCGAAGATCGTTCTCCCGTCTGCATCGCGGATGGCGCACTGCTGACACGCCAATTCCCTCCGACGACGCCTGTCCTCGCGGCGACGTTCCCAGTACTGCTGCTCGGCGGCGACGTCCTCCGGGTGGAGCCGGCGCCACTCCGCCATGCGCCGCTCGTCCTCCTGGGCGACGAGGAGGCGGTTCTGCGACGCCGTGTGCTCCGCACGGTCTCGTGCGGTGTGTAGACGAGGCGGCGGGGCGAGCTCCAACGCCTGCTCGAGCGTGCGGGCGTCGTCGAAATTCATCTGACGGCGCGGCCAGCCTAGGCGCCACGCCGCCGCGTCGAACGCGCGGGCGGCCTCGTGCGCCGTCTCGTAGGTGCCGAGGGGAAGCCGGAGATCGCCGGAGCGTATCTCGGCGTAGAAGCCGCCGCCGTTCGGGCGCTCGCGGATGCCGCGGTAGCCCGACGAAGAACGGCGGCGCGGCGGCATGGTGGCGCGTCGGGGGCGGCGGCGGTGCTCCGGTGCGGCGGCGGCGCTCGGGGGCGGCGGGCGCAAGCGGTGGCGAGAGAGGCAGGGAGAGAGAGGGAGAGAGAGCGCGGTGGAGCGAGGACAGCGCGCGCGCTGCGTTTTATAGGCGCGTGGAAGGAGCCGCCGCAAAAAAGGCGCGCGAGAGGCCGCCGTTTCGCGCGCGCGCAAGCGTTTCCCGCGCGCGCGTTTTTCCCGCCGCCGCTGGAGCGCGGAATTCTGCCCCGCGCGCGCGAAATCGCAAGTTTAACACGCGCGCGTGCCTTTTTACGCTCCAAGGAGATGCTCTAATCAACATGCATATGATGTTTTTTTACCTGCATGTGCCTAACCAGGTCTAACTGAAACAAGTATGCAACGTGATAAAAAATCGATGGAGATAACCAAACGCGATGCTCGTCAGCACTCGTGCGTGCTACGTGCTAGCACTACCCACTGACCACGAACTGTACTGCTTCGTAACGTGTGCGAGCTGCGCGCCCGGTGACGAACACAGAGGAACAGAAACAGATCCACCGGTGCACGGGATGGGCGCACGTGAGTGACATCCAATGAGCGGCGGCGGCGGCGGCGTACGACTGTACGAGTGATTCGTGCTTTCGTTCACGGCTAGTCCATCGACACCTGAAATGGCAGGGGTTGAGAGGCAGGTAGTACGTGCTGCGGCCGGGCAAGTTGGAACCAATGAAATCAGAAAACGGTCTCGTCCTTCTTCCTCGTTCTCTCATACCCGACGTTGAGATGCACCCATACTTGCATGGGCATCGTCCATGTTTTCCGTGCCGCTGCCGCTAGCAAAAGCTTGATGATGCGGCGCACAACTTTTGTGTTCCGGCCTCACGATCTATACGGTCATTCTATTCCAATGCATCGACGTGAAGGGCTAGTCGTCCGTGTTTTTTTTTTTTTGGAAAAATCACCGGGGAACTCCTCACCTGGATATATTTCTCAAGTTTTGTAATCCATCGTATGACTGATTACAAATAGCTGAATTACATAAACACGTGTAAGCGTGAGGATAGGTAAGAACGCCACGAGGAGGCGGCATGTTTTTCTTCTGGCTTCCCCATCCTATGGACCCAAATCATAAGGTCTTGTAGGATGTTCTTGAGGGTGGTGATGATGTCGTGATTCTGCTGCTTGAAGGTCATGGCATTCCTGAAGTCTCACGTCTTCCACAGAATGATGAGCAACACTGAGTTCCAGATTATGTGATCAGTGGTGGCGAGTATGGGGCAATCCCAAAAATCGTTGATGCTGCCGCTGGGAGTGAAGCCAAGTCTGAGCCATATCCCCCGCGCTAGGGGCAGTTGATGAAGATGTGCGTGATGTCTTCACCGTCGAACCCGCATCTTGGGCAGAGGGCGTTCGAAACAATATGCTTACGCAAGAGATTGGCTTTACAGTTTAGCCGCCCATGAAATAGGAGCCTCATATCTGCTACACAACCTTCTTTTTATAGACGTTGTTGGGCCTTCAAATGCAGAGGTTTGTAGGACAATAGCAAATTTCCCTTAAGTGGACGACCTAAGGTTTATCAATCCGTGAGAGACGTAGGATGAGGATGGTCTCTCTCAAACAACCCTGCAACCAAATAACAAAAAGTCTCTTATGTCCCCAACACATCCAACACAATGTCAAATTGTATAGGTGCACTAGTTCGGCGAAGAGATGGTGATACAAGTGCAATATGGATGGTAGATATAGGTTTTTGTAATCTGAAAATATAAAAACAGCAAGGTAACTAATGATAAAAGTTTTCATAAATGGTATTGCAATGCTAGGAAACAATGCCTAGGGTTCATACTTTCACTAGTACAAGTTCGCTCAACAATAATAACATAATTGGATCATATAACAATCCCTCAACATGCAACAAAGAGTCAGTCCAAAGTCACTAATAGCGGAGAACAAACGAAGAGATTGTTGTAGGGTACGAAACCACTTCCAAGTTATTCTTTCTGATCGATCTATTCAAGAGTCCGTAGTAAAATAACACAAAGTTATTCTTTCCGTTCGATCTATCCTAGAGTTCGTACTAGAATAACACCTTAAGATGCAAATCAACCAAAACCCTAATGTCACCTAGATACTCCATTGTCACCTCAAGTATATGTGGGCATGATTATACGATATGCATCACACAATCTTAGATTCACCTATTCAACCAACATAGAGAACTTCAAAGTGTGCCCCAAAGTTTCTACCGGAGAGTCAAGATGAAAACGTGTGCCAACCCCTATGCATAGATTCCCAAGGTCACGGAACCCGCAAGTTGATCACCAAAACATATATCAAGTAGATCACGTGATATCTCATTGTCACCACAGATAAGCACATGTAAGACATACATCAAGTGTTCTCAAATCCTTAAAGACTCAATCCGATAAGATAACTTCAAAGGGTAAACTCAATTCATCACAAGAGAGTGGAGGGGGAGAAACATCATAAGATCCAACTATAATAGCAAAGCTCGCGATACGTCAACATCGTGCCATCTCAAGAACACGAGAGAGAGAGAGAGAGAGAGAGAGAGAGAGAGAGAGAGAGAGAGAGAGAGAGAGAGATCAAACACATAGCTACTGGTACATACCCTCAGCCCCAAGGGTGGACTACCCCCCCCCCTCGTCATGGAGAGCGGAATATGAAGATGGCCACCGGAGAGGGATTTCCCCTCCGGCAGGGTGTCGGAACGGGTCTAGATTGGGTTTCGGTGGCAACAGAGGCTTTCGGCGGCGGAACTCCCGATCTAGGTTATTTTCTGGAGGATTCTGTATATATAAGGGGTGTTGGAGTCGGGAACAAGTAAAGGGGGTCCCCGAGGCGGCCACGAGATAGGGGAGCGCGCCCTGGGGGGTTGGTGCGCCCCCCACCCTCGTGGGCAGCCCGGGACTCCCCTGGTCCATCTCCGGTACTCCTTGGGTTTCTTCTGGTCCAAAAACATCCTTCGTTGAGTTTCAGGTCAATTGGGCTCCGTTTGGTATTCCTTTTCGGCGATACTCAAAAAGAAGAAGAAAAACAGAAACTGGCACTGGGCTCTGAGTTAATAGGTTAGTCCCAAAAATCATATAAAATAGCATGTAAATGCATATAAAACATTCTAGAAGGATAATATAATAGCATGGAACAATAAAAAAATTATAGATACGTTGGAGACGTATCAAGCATCCCCAAGCTTAATTCCTGCTCGTCCTCGAGTAGGTAAATCATAAAAACAGAATTTTTGATGTGGAATGCTACCTAACATAATTATCAATGTAATTTTCTTTATTGTGACATGAATGTTCAGATCCATAAGATTCAAGACAAAAGTTTAATATTGACATAAGAATAATAATACCTCAAACATACTAGCAAAGCAATTATGTCTTCTCAAAATAACATGGCCAAGGAAAGTTCATCCCTACAAAATCATATAGTTTGGCTATGTTCCATATTCATCACACAAAATACTCAAATCATGCACAACCCCGGTTTCAGCCAAGCATTTGTTTCATACTTGAATTTTTTCAAACTTTTTAAACTTTCACGCAATACATGAGCGTGAGCCATGGATATATCACTATAGGTGGAATAGAATGGTGGTTGTGGAGAAGACACAAGGAGGAAGATGGTCTCACATCAACTAGGTGTAGCAATGGGCTATGGAGATGCCCATCAATAGATATCAATGTGAGTGAGTAGGGATTGCCATGCAACGGATGCACTAGAGCTATAAATGTATGAAAACTAAACAATAGAAACTAAGTGGGTGTGCATCCAACTTGCTTGCTCACGAAGACCTAGGGCATTTGAGGAAGCCCGTCGTTGGAATATACAAGCCAAGTTCTATAATTGAAAATTCCCACTAGTATATGAAAGTGACAAAACAAGAGACTCTTTATCATGAAGATCATGGTGCTACTTTGAAGCACAAGTGTGGAAAAAGATAGTAGCATTGTCCTTTTTTTCTTTCTTTTTTTCTTTTTTCTTTCTCCTTTTTTTGGGCCCTTCTTTTTTCTTTGGCCTTTCCTTCTTCTTTTTTCCTTGTTTTTTTGGGACATTGCTCTAATAATGATGATCATCACACTTCTATTTATTTACAACTCAAGGATTACAACTCGATACTAGAACAAAATATGAATCTATATGAATGCCTCCGGCGGTGTACCGGGATGTGCAATGAATCAAGAGTGACATGTATGAAAAATTATGCATGGTAGCCTTGCCACAAATACGTTGTCAACTACATGATCATGCATGGCAATATGACAATGATGAAGCGTGTCATAATAAACGGAACAGTGAAAAGTTGCATGGCAATATATCTCGGAATGACTATGGAAATGCCATGATAGGTAGGTATGGTGGCTGTTTTGAGGAAGGTATCTGGTGGGTGTATGGTACCGACGAAAGTTGCGCGATACAAGAGAGGCTAGCGATGGTGGAAGGGTGAGAGTGCGTATAATCCATGGACTCAACATTAGTCATAAAGAACTCACATACTTATTGCAAAAATCTACAAGTCATCAAAACAAAGTACTACACGCATGCTCCTAGGGGAAGGGTTGGTAGGAGTTAACCATCGCGCGATCCCGACCTCCACACAAAGGATGACAATCAATGAAATACCGCATGCTTCAAATTTGTCACACAATGGTTACCATACGTGCATGCTACGGGACTTGCAAATCTCAACACAAGTATTTCTCAAATTCACAATTACTCTACTAGCATGACTTTAATATCACCATCATCATATCTCAAAACAATCATCAAGCATCAAACTTCTCATAGTATTCAATGCACTTTATATGAAAGTTTTTATTATACCCATCTTGGATGCCCATCATATTAGGACTAAATTCATAACCAAATAAAATTACCATGCTAATCTAAAAGACTCTCAAAATAATATAAGTGAAGCATGAGAGTTCATCTATTTCTTCAAAATAATACCACCGCCGTGCTCTAAAAAGATATAAGTGAAGCACTAGAGCAAACGACAAACTACTCCAAAAGATATGAGTGAACATCAATGAGTAGTTGAATAATTATGTAACTATGTGAAGACTCTCTAGCATTTAAGAATTTCATATCTTGGGATATTATTCAAACAGCAAGCAAAATAAAATAAAATAAAATGACGCTCCAAGCAAAACACATATCACGTGGTGAATAAAAATATAGCCTTAAGTAAAGTTACCAATAGACGAAGACGAAAGAGGGGATGCCTTCTGGGGCATCCCCAAGCTTAGGCTATTGGTTGTCCTTGAATATTACCTTGGGGTGAATTGGACATCCCCAAGCTTAGGCTCTTTCCACTCCTTATTTCATAGTCCATCAAATCTTTACCCAAAACTTGAAAACTTCACAACACAAAACTCAATAGAAAACTCGTAAGCTCCGTTAGTATAAGAAAATAAAACCACCACTTAGGTACTATTGTGAACTCATTATAAATTCATATTGGTGTAATATCTACTGTATTCCAACTTTTCTATGGTTCCTACCCTCCGATAGTACTCATAGATTCATCAAAATAAGCAAACAACACACGAAAAACAGAATCTGGCAAAAACAGAACAATCTGTAGCAATCTGTAACTTTCGAATACTTTTGTAACTCTAAAAATTTTGAAATAAAATGGTGGACGTGAGGAATTTGTCTATTAATCATCTACAAAAAGAATCAACAAAGAAGCACTCTCCAGTAAAAAATGGTAGCTAATCTCGTGAGCGCGAAAATTTCTGTTTTTACAGCAAGATCACATTAACATTCACCCAAGTCTTCCCAAAGGTTCTACTTGGCACTTTATTGAAACAAAACCAATAAATATGATTACTACAGTAGCTTAATCATGTGAACACACAAAAACAGTAGGGGTAAATATTGGGTTGTCTCCCAACAAGCGATTTTCTTTAATGTCTTTTAGCTAGGCGTGATGATTTCAATGATGCTCGCATAAAAGATAAGAATTGAAACATAAAGAGAGCATCATGAAGAATATGACTAGCACATTTAAGGCTAACCCACTTCCTATGCATAGGGATTTTGTGAGCAAACAACTTACGGGAACGAGAATCAACTAGCATAGGAAGGGAAAACAAGCAAAGTTTCAAAACTTTCAACATGTAGAGAGGAAACTTGATATTATTGCAATAGGTAGAAACATATGTTCCTCTCTCATAATAATTTTCAGTAGCATCACGAATTAATTCAACAATATAAACATCACATAAAGCATTCTTTTCATGATCCATAAGCATAGAAATTTTACTACTCTCATCATAAGCAAAATTATTCTCATTCATAGTAGTGGGAGCAGCAAATTCAACAAAATAACTATCATGTGAAGCATAATCCAATTGAAAATTAAAATCGTGATGACAAGTTTCAAGGTTATATTTATTCTTTATAGCATATGTGTCATCATAATAATCATCATAAATAGGAGGCATGCTTTCATCATAATAAATTTGCTCATCAAAACTTGTGGGACAAAAATTATCATCTTCATCAAACATAGCATCCCCAAGCTTGTGGCTTTGCATATCATTAGCATCATAGGTATTCAAAGAACTCATACTAACAACATTGCAAAGCATTCTACGTAATTCTTCTTCTAGTACTTGAGACAATTTTCCTTCGCATCATTTTCACGAAAGATATTAAAAAGATGAAGCAAATGAGGCAACCTTAATTCCATTTTTATAGTTTTATTTTATAAACTAAACTAGTGATAAAACAATAAACTAAAAGATTTGATTGCAAGATCTAAAGATATGCCTTCAAGCACTCACCTCCCTGGCAACGGCGCCAGAAAAGAGTTTGATGTCTACTACGCAACCTTCTTCTTGTAGACGTTGTTGGGCCTCCAAGTGCAGAGGTTTGTAGGACAGTAGAAAATTTCCCTCAAGTGGATGACCTAAGGTTTATCACTCGGTGGGAGGCGTAGGATGAAGATGGTCTCTCTCAATCAACCCTGCAACCAAATAACAAAGAGTCTCTTGTGTCCCCAACACACCCAACACAATGGCAAATTGTATAGGTGCACTAATTCGGTGAAGAGATGGTGATACAAGTGCAATATGGATGGTAGATATAGGTTTTTGTAATCTGAAAATATAAAAACAGCAAGGTAACTAATGATAAAAGTTTTCATAAATGGTATTGCAATGCTAGGAAACAAGGCCTAGGGTTCATACTTTCACTAGTGCAAGTTCGCTCAACAATAATAACATAATTGGATCATATAACAATCCCTCAACATGCAACAAAGAGTCAGTCCAAAGTCACTAATAGTGGAGAACAAACGAAGAGATTGTTGTAGGGTACGAAACCACCTCAAAGTTATTCTTTCTGATCGATCTATTCAAGAGTCCGTAGTAAAATAACACGAAGCTATTCTTTCCATTCGATCTATCCTAGAGTTCGTACTAGAATAACACCTTAAGATACAAATCAACCAAAACCCTAATGTCACCTAGATACTCCATTGTCACCTCACGTATCCATGGGCACGATTATACGATATGCATCACACAATCTCAGATTCATCTATCCAACCAACACAAAGAACTTCAAAGAGTGCCCCAAAGTTTCTACCGAAGAGTCAAGATGAAAACGTGTGCCAACCCCTATGCATAGATTCCCAAGGTCACGGAACCCGCAAGTTGATCACCAAAACATACATCAAGTAGATCATGTGATATCCCATTGTCACCATAGATAAGCACATGCAAGACATACATCAAGTGTTCTCAAATCCTTAAAGACTCAATCCGATAAGATAACTTCAATGGGAAAACTCAATTCATCACAAGAGAGTGGCGGGGAGAAACATCATAAGATCCAACTATAATAGCAAAGCTCGTGATACATCAAGATCGTGCCATCTCAAGAACACGAGAGAGAGAGAGAGAGAGAGAGAGAGAGAGAGAGAGAGAGAGAGAGAGAGAGAGAGATGAAACACATAGCTACTGGTACATACCCTCAGCCCTGAGGGTGAACTACCCCCCTCGTCATGGAGAGCGCCGGGATGATGAAGATGGCCACCGGAGAGGGATTCCCCCTCCGGCAGGGTGCCGAAACGGGTCTAGATTAGTTTTCGATGGCAACAAAGGCTTTCGGCGGCAGAACTCTCGATCTAGGTTATTTTCTGGAGGTTTATGTATATATAAGGGGTGTTGGTGTCGGGAACAAGTAAGGAGGGTCCCCGAGGCGGCCACGAGATAGGGGGGCGCGCCCAGGGGGGTGGGCGCCCCCCACCCTCGTGGACAGCCCGAGACTCCCCTGGTCCATCTTCGGTACTCCTTGGGCTTCTACTGGTCCAAAAACATCCTCCATTGAGGTTCAGGTCAATTGGGCTCCGTTTGGTATTCCTTTTTTGCAATACGCAAAAAAAAGGAAAAAACAGAAAGTGGCACTGGGCTCTGGGTTAAGAGGTTAGTCCCAAAATCATATAAAATAGCATATAAATGCATATAAAACATCCTAGAAGGATAATATAATAGCATAGAACAATCAAAAATTATAGATACGTTGGAGACGTATCAGAGCCAAGCGAAAATCTTGACCAGGTTGGGTACTCGTGCGACCAGATAGACATGAAGTGGAGGTCCACCGAGTCCTCTGTCATGGTGAGCTTGTATACCGCTTTGGTGAAGAAGGGTAGGCTGCCATTGACGAAGCGCTCATCTGGTTCCTGGGATGGCTGGAAGTCGTATAACAAAGACAACGAAGACAACAACTCGGATGCAGCATTAGATGTTAGGCGAGTTGATGACCCACAAGTGTAGGGGATCTATCGTAGTCCTTTCGATAAGTAAGAGTGTCGAACCCAACGAAGAGCAGAAGGAAATGATAGGCAGTTTTCAGCAAGGTATTTTCTGCAAGCACTGAACTTATAGGTAACAGATAGTTTTGTGATAAGGTAATTGGTAGCAAGTGACAAAAGGTAAAAGTAAATAAGGTGCAGCAAGGTGGCCCAATCCTTTTTGTAGCAAAGGACATGCTTGGACAAACTCTTATATAAAGGAAACGCTCCCGAGGACTCATGGGAATTATCGTCAAGCTAGTTTTCATCACGATCATCTGATTCGCGTTCGGCACTTTGATAATTTGGTATGTGGGTGGACCGGTGCTTGGGTGCTGTCCTTACTTGGACAAGCCTCCCACTTATGATTAACCTCTAATGCAAGCATCCGCAACTACAAAAGAAGTATTAAGGTAAACCTAACCATAGCCTGAAACATATGGATACAAATCAGCCCCTTACGAAGCAACACATAAACTAGGGTTTAAGCTTCTGTCACTCTAGCAACCCATCATCTACTTATTACTTCCCAATGCCTTCCTCTAGGCCCAAATAATGGTGAAGTGTCATGTAGTCGACGTTCACATGACACCACTAGAGGAGAGACAACATACATCTCATCAAAATATCGAACGAAGACCAAATTCACATGACTACTAATAGCAAGACTTCTCCCATGTCCTCAGGAACAAAAGTAACTACTCACAAGACATAATATTGTTCATGATCAGAGGGGTATTAATATGCATAATGGATCTGAACATATGATCTTCCACCAAATAAACCAACTAGCATCAACTACAAGGAGTAATCAACACTACTAGCAACCCACAGGTACCAATCTGAGGTTTGGGTACAAAGATTGGATACAAGAGATGAACTAGGGTTTGAGAGGAGATGGTGCTGGTGAAGATGTTGATCAAGATAGCCCTCCCCAAGATGGGAGAGTTGTTGGTGATGACGGCGGTGACGATTTTCCCCTCCCGGAGGGAAGTATCCCTGGAGAACAGCTCTACCGGAGCCCTAGATTGGTTTCCGCCTCGCGAGGTGGCGTATGGTCCCGAAAGCCTCCTTCTGATCTTTTTCAGGTCAAAACACCTCATATAGGAGAAGATGGGCATCGGGGGGCCGTCGGTGGGCCCACGAGACAGGGGGCGCGCCCCCTCTCAGGGCGCGCCCCCCACCCTCGTGGACAGCAGGTGGCCCCCCTCGTGAACTTCTTTTGCCAGATATTTTTTATATTTTCTGAAACGGAGTTCTGTGGAGTTTCGGGGCTTTTGGAGTTGTGCAGAATAGGTTTCCAGAGTTTGCTCCTTTTCCAGCCCAGAATTCCAACTGCCGGCATTCTCCCTCTTCATGTAAACCTTGTAAAATAAGAGAGAAAAGGCATAAGTATTGTGACATAACGTGTAATAACAGCCCATAATGCAATAAATATCAACATATAAGCATGATGCAAAATGGACGTATCACGAGTCCGCAGGAATGATTCTAAACCTTGATTCAAAACAGCAGTCACGCGAGCAAGTGGGAGAGTGGTGTGTGAGTATAGGTAGGGGAACAAGTGTGCAAGCGGTTTAGAATGTAGCCAAGTATCTGGCCAAAAGTAAGTATTGGTCCCCGAATTGGTCAGAACAAAGGAGGTGGGGTGTAGGAAGGGTAGTTGTTGGTTAATGGTGTTGCAGAGGAAGGATGCTTTGTGGATCAACGAGAGCGTTGGGGTATTGGAGAGCAAGCCAGTCAAGCCAAGGTGTTCGTTGTGGTAGTAGAGCCTTGGTGAAAATTTTCATGAGGAGACAACGATTTTGTTGTGCCAGATTTTTCAGCCCTAGACCACTAAATTCCTTAGGTTTGCAAACATTTTTCCAAGCAACTAGATAGTCAGCACCCGTGCATGTTTCTCCAGTAGCAGAAAAGAAAGCGTGTCGGATCGAGTCCGGAGTTGTGAGAACACTTTTCAGGATGAGGAAGACGGACATAAAGTAAACCAATATGGAGTTTAGTACTACAGGCAGGAGGATTAGTCTATCGCCTTTAGAGAGCAGTCTGGCGCGCCAGCCGGATAGAATTTTTTTGCATTTGTCAATGATAGGTAGAAATGCATTGGCGGGCGGGCGAGTAGGCGCCAGAGGGAGTCCTAGGTAGATCTGCGAAAACGAGGAGACCAGGAATTGTAGGGAGGATGCAATTGAGGAGGCAATGCCAGGTGTGACATGTAGTGGTATGAACGTGGTTTTTGAGAAGTTGATATTAAGGCTAGTTGCTAGAGTGAAACTATCCAGAAGGTCTTCTAGTTGCAAGGCAGGCGCAGTAGAAGCTCTGGCTATGATCGGCGTGTATCCGCATATTGGAGGACAGTGGGTGGGAGGTGGGCGAACATGGGGTGGGTAACGTGAAGTAGGTTGCAATCCTGTTGGATCATCTGTTGTAGCAAGTCAGCAACAATGATGAATATATATGGAGATATCGGGTCTCCCTGTCTAAGACCATTCTTGCAGTTGATCCAGTTTCCAGGGACCCCGTTGAGTAGTACAACAGTTTTCCCGGTGATTAGAAGATCGGTAATCCAAGTAGAGAATTTGTGAGTAAAGCCTCGGGTTTACAGAATGGTGAGAAGTGAGTCCCATGATAGAGAGTCGAAAGCTTTTCGGAAGTCAAGTTTTAAGACCATTTCTTGGGGTGGCAGGAGCTGACGAGGTCGGCTGCGTAGACAAAGTTTTCAGCGATGCATCGTCCAGAAATGAACCTGGTTTGGTTGTCGTGCACGAGCAGCGGAATTAAGGGTTTTATGCGATTGGTGAGGATTTTAGCAACCGCCTTGATAGGACAGTTTTGTAGAGAGATTGGTCGGAAGGCATCAGGTGTGGTGACGTGTTCTGTTTTGGGAATGAGAACGATATGAGCTCTATTTAAGCACTCAGTTTGGGCTACACCGTTTTGGAAGTCCTGCATGAATTTAAGTATGTGCGGTTTGACGAGGCTCCAGAATTTGCGGTAGAACAGAGGGCCAAAGCCATCTGGGCCAGGATTAACTAGTGGGTCCATCTGGAAAAAGGAGTCCTTAATTTCATCTTCCGAGAAGGGGGGGTCGAGGGATACGAGTTGCGATATCGTATGTGGGTAGTATTTTTTTGGGTCAAAGGACCATGCAATTTGTGGTGAGGTTCCGATGATAGTTGTGAAGTGGTCTTTGAGTATGGTTGCCTTTTGTTGATGTGAGTGAAAATCGTCCCCTCTCGAAGAGAGCGAAGTGGTTGTATTTTTTCGGAGGCGTTGCGATGACGCGGCAAGGAAGTAGTCAATGTTTTCTTTTCGGAGGCGTTGCGATGACGTGGCAAGGAAGTAGTCAATGTTTTCTTCTCCATCAATTGCAGCACGTACTTTGCCGCATTGTTTCCAGAACGCCATTTTTTCTCGAGCGGCAGTTTGGAGAGAGATCATGGTTACCAATTTTAGCATTTTCTCAGCTCTGGAAAGAGGTCTAGATTCTTCCTTGAGATCAACAAGGTTAATGATCCTTTTTGCGGCGGTTTCTCGCAGTTGGGCCGATGAGCATTGTCGAGCCCACCTTTTGAGAGTGGTCTGGGGTGATTTAAGGGCTTTTGAGAGGATGGTAGTAGATGTTAGGTTGCGGTCCGTGCATGTGTTGGGGGGCCCAGTTTTGCTGGACAATTTTGTGACATTCCGTTGAGAGGGCCCAATGTGATTCAAATCGAAAGTGACGGGGACGGGGTACGTTTGTTTGTACTTGGATGATTAAGGGGACGTGATCGGAAATGGTACGCGTGAGCGAAGAGAGTGTGGTGTTTGGGAAGTGTGAGTTCCAAGCTATATTAAAGAAGGCGCGATCGAGTCGTTCAAGTGTAGGAGAGGGCCTATTGTTTGTCCAGGTAAATCTACGGTCTAGTAAGGGTAGCTCCATCAGGGCCAGTTCGTTAATTAGCGCGTTGAAGGCATCGACTTCTTGTTGGTGAAAATTGGGGTTATTCTTTTCGTGAGAGAAGCGAATGAGGTTGAGATCTCCAATGATTAGCTAGGGCGTGTGATCGTCTTCTTTGATTTGTATGAGCTCGTCGAGGAAGGCCCGTTTAAGGGAGCGGTTGGAGGGAGTGTAGACGTTGGTGATAAAAAAGTGTGTTGGGTGAGCGAGGGAGGATAGTTTGAGTGAAGTGGCGAAATTGTGGTGTACATAGGCGATTATAGTGAGGTGATTGGAGTTGACAGCAGAGAAAATTCCTCCCTCAGAACCATTCGCGTGCAGGAACATTTTATTGTCCACAGAGCATGGCGGGAAGGAGGTACATTTTTGTTCATCTATCTGGTTAAGTTTTGATTCTTGCAGAAGGGCGCATTGTGGGTTTATAGCGATCAGTTCAGATAGTACATCGTTACATTTTGAATCCTCGCCCAGACCTCGAACATTCCATGAACAGATAGATAGTTTGGCATTACACATGGTAAATAGCGAGGCACCTTGACATAGGATGGGTAGTTGGAAAGATAAGTAAACTAGCACGAACGGACTGATACAAGGATGCATGCGGCAGGTAGCTCCAGACTCTCATAAGCAAACATAAACTAAGGGGGATAAAGCCAGGCCAAGACCGATGTGTGAGCATGTACGTCAGGGCGCCATCAGGGCACGACAAGGGTTAGCAACACATCAAGGCACAAGCGCATCACTGCCAACGTCATCCTCGTAGTCAACACGAGCGATGGTAGAGGCAACCCCGTCATCTGCACTACAGAGGATCGCTATTTCTGTGAGAGTTGCGGCGGAGGCAGGTGGTGCGTCTAGGACATCCAGCTGGGTGTCGTGGATGTCATTCTCAATGGCATGGGCGACCTCAGAAGCAGAAAGACTAGCGGCTTTGGCACGTAGAGCCTTGGCGGTCATGTTGGTGAACATCTTGGGCTCCTTGGCGGCGAGGCGCGTGCTCCATCGAAGGCACATGGCCTTGTCCGTAGAGCGCTTGTCACTATGGCGTAGCTTGCGCACTAAGTTCTCATGGGAAGACGAGTCTGCAACGAAGGGCAGGGGGTAGTTATGTGTTGAGCGTTGGGAGACCCGGGTGAGATTGACAAAGATGCAGGTGGAGCTAAAGGAGTGTGGGAAGGTGTGGTCTTACCAGGGGAGGGTGCTATGGACGAGAACACCATGGATGAGAATCCAAGGCTGAGGAAGGAGGAGGTGGAGCTGTCGTATGGCTTGAACGCAAAGGGCAGAGCCTGAGTGGTTGGAGGCGGGTGTGTGTCGTCAGCTTCGAGGACAATGGGAGGTGGCGGGGGAGGCGTCGCATGCCCACCCATGGTGACCGCTAAACGGGGTGTAGGGCGTGAGACGCTGGTGGGTGTGGATGACAATGCAACGAAGGTTGAGGCGGAGAAGGTCGTTGTCAGATTCGGGGCTCCGCAGACCCTTCATAGATTCGAACACTGGGGTGCATACAAAGAACTCAACTTCCCCTGTTTTCTTACTCGTCGTTCTCACGTCCCAGCTCGATGAACATGAAGGAAATGGTACAAGGCAGTTTACCTTGGTTCGGGCCACCTCGCGGTGTAATACCCTACTCCTGCTTTGTGGTCGATTGCCTCGAGGTGGGCTGAGGATGAACTAGTACAGTGCTGGAACAACCTCAGGAGGTGTGTTCTTGCTTGTGTGGTGGTCAGGATGGTCCGAATGATCCGTCCCTTGCTACGATGGTGGCTAGGCTATATTTATAGTGGCCTTGGTCCTCTTCCCAAAATGAAGGCGGGAAGGGATCCCACAATGGCCAAATTCGAAGGGAGACAACTAGTACACCTTATCCCGACGAAAGGTGGTCCTCGCCTGCAAAGCTTCATGTCGTGACACATGGTGGGCTCGGTGATGACCTTCGTCCTGTTGTCCTGGCGATCTTGGTCTTATTGCATGGAAATAGAAACCTTTGGCTGATTCCTAGGGACTCCGCGCATGTGCTTGCTTCTTTAGCACCAAAGAGGAAACCTGCTGCACTACGTCCGCTAGCGACTGATACGTCTCCAACGTATCTACTTTTCCTAACGCTTTTCCTCTTATTTTGGACTCTAATTTGCATGATTTGAATGAAACTAACCCCGGACTGACGCTGTTTTCAGAAGAACTACCATGGTGTTGTTTTTGTGCAGAAATAAAAGTTCTCGGAATGGAACGAAACTTTGCGAGGATTTTCATATAATAAAAGAAAAATACTGGAGCCAAGAACCATCAGAGGGGGCACCTGGGTGGGCACGACCCACCAGGGCGCACCCCCCTCCTAGCGAGCCCAGGTAGGTTATCCCCACCTGGTAGCCCCGCAGACGCCAACCATGACACTATAAGTTCATATTCGCGGAGAAAAAAATCAGGGAGAAAGAATTATCGCGATATACGAGACGAAGCCGCCGCCACCTCCTGTTCTTCCTCAGGAGGCCGGATCTGGAGTCTGTTCGGGGCTCCGGAGAGGGCGATCTTCGTACTTCGTCATCACCAACCCTTCTCCATCACCAATTCCATTATGCTCCCCACTGAGGGAGTCCTGGATCAGGGGGTCCACATGTGGCCGGACAAACTCCTGGTGGGCCGTGAAGATTATTATAGAAGATCATCTCTCGTATCCGGATAGGACTCCTGGATTCTTGTAATGGCAAGTTTTAGGCTCGGATGTAGATTTTCCTTCCTCTGCAAGATGATATGTACAAACCCTAGGGCCCTCCGGTGTGTATATAAACCGGAGGGTTTAGTCCATAGAGGCTAGAGAAGAATCATAATATCCTCATAGGCTAGACCTAGGGTTTAGCCATTACGATCTCGAGGTAGATCAACTATTGTACACATATTCTTTCATACTAATATAGCAGGAAGTAGGGTTTTACCTACATCGAGAGGGCCTGAACCTAGGTAAACATCGTGTCCCCTGCCTCCTGTTACCATCAATCCTCAGACGCATAGTTCGGGACCCCCTACCCGAGATCCGCCGGTTTTGACACCGACATTGGTGCTTTAATTGAGAGTTCCACTATGTCGTCGACGGAAGGACTGATGGATCACGTCATCAACTACAACGGCGATGTCGAGGGGATTTTCCCTCCTGACCAACTTTTCGTGTTCGGCTGCTTCGCGCTTCGTGCCAACATCGAAGGCCACCTTGAGAAGATCGAGAGCTACGCCCCTGGCCATCATGTCAGATTCGGTAGCTTGAACTACGTTGCTCATATCCGTGGAGACTTGATCTTCACCAGATTGAAGCCATTGGCAACCCCTCTCTGCCACCATGATGATCATGACTTAACTCTGTCATCGGATCAGGAAATAGCACCTGCAACAGTTCTGGCCCTAGATCCAGAACATATCACGTCACCCGAAGATGGGAAGCTCAACCCCACCATGGGAGCCGCAGACTCTACGACATTGGAGCCGCACACAGACCCAACTGATGGGGTCTGTGTTACCGGAACCCCGGACTCGGCTCAGTCTCTGATTCCTAACTGCGCCTATCACCTATCGCCGAATTATGTGCCTATCGCCGAATTATGTGCCTATCCCCTCAAATCCAATCAGGCGCCTATCGCCGAATTCTGTGTTGCGGATATTTTCCAACACTCACCACTTGGTGACATGTTAAGGTCGTTAAGATCCCTCTCCTTGGATGAGAGCACACAGCCGCACTATACCCGGTTCGAACTAGAGGCTGATGAACAGCCACGCTATACCCAGGGGGTGAAGAATTTTGTTCCCCACCCACCACCCACTTGGTAGCCACGGTTGAAGATCTAACCGATCTACTCGACTATGCTTCAGAAGACTTCCATGAGATGGACCTCGAAGTTGAAGCAGATACAAATCAAAGCCGACCCATAATAGGGCGGTGGAAAGCTACGTCTTCATACGAAGTATATATGGTGGATACACCCAAAGAGGCAGAAGGCAACGTCGAAAACAATCTCGTAGAGGATAAACCCGCCGCAGAACCTCCCAAGCGTCAGCGTCCAAAACGCCGAACAAAATCCCGTAAAGGAAAAGACAGCAACACTGTGACTAATGACGGTGATATTCCGGAACAAGCCGATGACCCCGCAGATCCAATGATAGAGCAGGAGGAGCAAGAGGACGGCGAACAGAGTCCGAAGCCACAGTCCGATGACAGCGATGCCGAAGACGGTGTCTATGAACCGGTCTCTGAAGAAGAGGCTATCCTGGATGACGATGAATATACCGTCCTAGAAGAACCCTCCGAACAAAAACGCTTCCATCAGCGGCTTATAGCCACTTCACGGAGCTTAAAAAAGCAGCAGAGACAGCTTCGAGCTACACAAGACACACTCAATGATAGATGGAATGAGGTGCTAGACGCCGAACAGAAACATGGATTTAACGGCCAAACCAAAGGCTATCCCAAGCGCAAGCTGCTGCCCGAATTCGACGACAAGGCCGATGCGCCCGTCCCATCGAAGAATAACACCGCCAACAAGCCGGACCAACCACCTCACGGACGGGATAGAGTCGCTAGCAATGGCGTAAACAAGCCCCCACCCCATAAAGGAAAGGAGGGTGCAGCCCAAGTCCGAAAACATGATCTGCATGAGGACCTAAACAAAAAAGCTAGCAAGACCAGGTCTATATTCGGACCCAGAGACCGAGCTCCCATATGGGACGGCGGCCATCAAGCCAATCACGCCGGTGACATACCAGTTCGGGGTCAATACCGAACACCACAACCATTGGACATACGCCACGATATAGCAAGATACCGAGGAGCTTCACACCCTCTATGCTTTACCGATGAGGTGATGGGTCATGATTTCCCAAAAGGGTTTAAACCCGTGAACATCGAATCGTATGATGGAACGACGGATCCTGCCGTCTGGATAGAAGATTTTATTCTTCACATCCACATGGCTCGAGGAGATGATCACCATGCCATCAAATATTTACCCCTCGAGCTAAAAGGAACAACCCGACACTAGCTAAACAGTCTCCCGGAAAGCTCCATTGGAAGTTGGGAAAAACTTGAGGACGCTTTTCGGGCCAATTTTCAAGGGACTTATGTCCGGCCCCTGATACGTCTCCAACGTATCTATAATTTTTGATTGTTACATGCTATTATTTATGAAGTCTTGGATGTTTAATGGGATTTATCTTACACTTTTATATCATTTTTGGGACTAACCTACTAACCCAAAGGCCCAATCCAGATTGTTGTTTTTTGCCTGTTTTAGGGTTTTGCAGAAAAAGAATATCAAACAGAGTCCAAACGGAATGAAACCTTCGTGAGAGATATTTTTGGAGAAAATCACGCACAGAGAACTTGAGAACCACGTCAGGGGAGATACGGGCTGCCCACGAGGGTGGGGGCGCGCCCCCCTTCCCAGGGTGCGCCCCTGCCTCGTGGGGCCCCCGTGACTCCCCCGTTGTCCTCCTTCCTCCTATATAAGTCTACGTACCCCGAAACCATCAGCAATAGAGAGAAAACCCTAATTCCACTGTCGTAACCTTCTGTTCCCGTGAGATCCCATCTTGGAGCCTGTTCCGGAACTCCACCGGAGGGGGATCCATCACGGAGTTCTACTTCATCATTATCATCGCCCTCACCATGAGTTGTGAGTAGTTTACCACAAACCTTCAGGTCCATAGCTAGTATCTAGATGGCTTCTTCTCTCTCTCTGGATCTCAATACAAAGTTCTCCTCGGTCTTCGAGGAGATCTATTCGATGTAATCTCTTTTTGCGGTGTGTTTGTCAAGATCCGATGAAATGTGAGTTTATGATCAAGATTATCTATGAGAAATATTTGGTTCTTCTCTGAACTTTTTATGTGTGCTCATAATATCCTTGCAAGTCTCTTTGAATTATTGGTTTGGTTTGGCCTACTAGATCAATAGTTCTTGCAATGGGGGAAGTGCTTGGCTTTGGGTTCAATCTTGCGGTGTCCTTTCCCAGTGACAGTAGGGGCAGCAAGGCACGTATTGTATTGTTTCCATGAGGATAAAAAGATGGGGTTTATATCATATTGCTTGAGTTTATCCCTCTACATCATGTCATCTTGCTTAAGGCGTTACTCTGTTCTTATGAACTCAATACACTAGATGCATGCTGGATAGCGGTCGATGTGTGGAGTAATAGTAGTAGATGCAGAATCGTTTCGGTCTACTTGTCTCGAACGTGATGCCTATATACAATGATCATGCCTAGATAGTCTCATAATTATTCGATTTTTTATCAATTGCTCGATAGTAATTTGTTTACCCGTAGAATATCGCTATCATGAGAGAAGCCACTAGAGAACACTATGCCCCCCCGGGTCTATTCTCAACATATCAATCTACATCAACTTTACTTTTACCACTTTTACTTTCTGTTCTTATAAACAAAAAATACCAAAAATATAAACTATCATCTCTATCTGATCTCACTTTCGTAAGTGACCGTAAAGGGATTGGCAACCCCTTATTGTGTTGGCTGTGAAGTTTTATTTGTTTGTGCAGGTGCGAGGGACTTGCACGTGGTCTCCTACTGGATTGAACCTTGGTTCTCAAAAACTGAGGAAAATACTTACGCTACTGTGCCGCATCTCCCTTTCCTCTTCGAGGGAATACAACGCAAGCTCAAGAAGTAGCAAGAAGAATTTCTGGCGCCATTGCCAGGGAGGCTTACGCAAAAGTCATATACCAAGTACCTATCACAAACCCTTATCCTTCGTATTACATTTATTTTCCTCTCGTTTTCCTCTCCCCCACTTCACCCTTGCCGTTTTATTTGCCCTTCTTCTGCCATGTGTTTTTCATTTGCTTGCTTGCTTGTCATTATGGCTAGTCCCTTATCCGCTCCTTTGTCTCCCGAGTTTGAAGTGCTTCACTTCAAGCAAAAGCAAGGAGAAAATTTAAAAGATGCTTGGTTTAGGATGATGGATTCTTATCGTAAGTGCCCCTAGAGGTGAATTTTAGAATCTTGCTTTGCAATTTTTATGTTGGATTGAATATGTCTCGTAGACAACTCTTGGATGTTGCCAAAGAGAATTTTATCGAAGTTGATCCTAGTATCGTGCATGAAATTATAGAGGGAATAGTGGGAACACTACCTCCCCAAAAAGGGTCAAATTCAACCCCGGAAGGGACGCAAGTTTTTGAGAGAATTTGCGAAG
Organism: Secale cereale; assembly: GCA_902687465.1. Lineage (NCBI taxonomy): Eukaryota > Viridiplantae > Streptophyta > Magnoliopsida > Poales > Poaceae > Secale > Secale cereale. The sequence goes on along the minus strand of LR738711.1, from coordinate 216,135,136 downwards.
TAACAAAAATATTACAAAAGTCACTTGAACCTCTTAAAAGTGTTAGTGGGAATCTCCACCGCATGAATATGCTGATTACTCTTTGTAACAAGCGGTTGGATGCTTTAGATCTAAAGATTTCCGAATATGAAGGGAAACATAAAGAACCTCCCGGATTCGAGCTTGACACCATTAAAAGGGTGAAGATCAAAGATGGCATTCCCTAGATTTATCTTGTATCGTGCCTAGCTAGGGGCGTAAAACGATAGCGCTTGTTGGGAGGCAACCCAATTTTTTGTTTTTATTTTGTTGCTGTTAGGGAATCAATATTGCATCTAGCCTCTTTTTAGATGTGGTTTCATGTTTTGTTTAGTGTTTGTGCCAAGTAGAACCTTTGGGAAGATGTGTGTGAGGTTTATGTGATCTTGTTGTGAAAAACAGAATCGTTAGCGCTCACTAGAATGGTCGTCAGATTTTACTGGAGCGTGCTATTTAGTTGATTCTTCTTGCAGAGGATTAATAGTCAAATTCCTCACGTTTACCAATTTAGTTTGATTTTTTTGGAGTTACAGAAGTATGTCAAACCTGCATATTACTACAGACTGTTCTGTTTTTGACAGATTCTGTTTTTCGTGTGTTGTTTGCTTATTCCAATGCATCTATGAGTAATATTTGGAGGTATGAACCATAGAGAAGTTGGAATACAGTAGGTTTAACACCAATATAAACAAAGAATGAATTCATTGCAGTACCTTTGAGTAGTGGTTTGCTTTCTTATACTAACGGGGCTCACGAGAATTTTTGTCTAAGTTTTGTGTTGTGAAGTTTTGAAGTTTTGAGTATTGCTTTGATGGACTATGGAACAAAGAGTAGCAAAGGCCTAAGCTTGGGGATGCCCATGGCACCCCAAGTAAAATTCAATGACAATCAAAAGCCTAAGCTTGGGGATGCCCCGGGAAGGCATCCCCTCTTTCGTCTTCATCCATCAGTAACTATACTTGGAGCTATATTTTTATTCACCACATGTTATGTGTTTTGCTTGGAGCGTCTTGTATAATTTGAGTCTTTGCTTCTTAGTTTGTCACAATCATCCTTGCTGGACACACCTATTTGAGAGAGTTAAATATGGCCTAGGAATTGTTAGAACACTCTATGTGCTTCACTTATATCTTTTGAGTTGAATAGTTTTTGCTCTAGTGCTTCACTTATATCTTTTAGATCACGGTGGTGGTTATATTTTGTAGAAATTGTTGAACTCTCATGCTTCACTTATATCTATTTTAGAGTCTATTAAAACAGCATGGTAATGTGTTTAGGCTAAAAAACTAGTCTTCACATGATAGACATCCAATGTCAATGTAGTAAAAAAATTCACACTCATTGCATTGAATAGAATGAGATGCTGGATGCTTGATAATTGTTTTGAGATACGAGGATAGTGATATTAGAGTCATGCTAGTGGAGTTATTATGAAATTGAGAAATACTTGTGTTAAGGTTAGTGATTCCTGTAGCATTTACGTATGGTGAACCGCTATGTGACGAAGTTAGAGCATGAGGTATTTGTAAAGTGTCAACCTTTGTGTGGAGGTCGGGGGCGCGCGATGGTTAACTCCTACCAACCTCCCCCCTAGGAGCATGCGTTGATTGCTTTGTTTTGATGACTCATAGATTTTTGCAATAAGTATATGAGTTCTTATGACTAATGTTGAGTCCATGGATTATACGCACTCTCACCCTTCCACCATTGCTAGCCTCTCTTGTACCGCACAACTTTCGCCGGTACCGTAAACCCACTATATATCCTTCCTCAAAACAGCCACCATATTATTCCTCAAAACAGCTACCATACCTACCTATCATGGCATTTCCATAGCCATTCCGAGATATATTGCCATGCAACTTTCCACCGTTCCGTTCATATGTCACGCATCATATTTTCATATTGCCATGCATGATCATGTAGTTGACATTGTATTTGTGGCAAAGCCACCATGCATAATTTTTCATACATGTCACTCTTGTTTCATTGCACATACCGGTAAACCGCCGGAGGCATTCATATAGAGTCATACTTTGTTGTAGTATCGAGTTGTAATATCAAGTTGTAATGAAAGTGTGATGATCATCATTATTAGAGCATTGTCCCATGGGAGGAAAGGCTAAATCCATAAATCTCCTCCGCAAAAAAAAGAGAAGAAAAAGAAAGGACGAAAGGCCAAAGAAAAAAGAAAGGCCCAAAAAAGGGACAATTGCTACTATCTTTTTTCCACACTTGTGCTTCAAAGTAGCACCATGTTCTTCATTGTAGAGAGTCTCATGTTTAGTCACTTTCATATACTAGTGGGAATTTTCATTATAGAACTTTGCTTGTATATTCCAACGATGGGCTTCCTCAAATGCCCTAGGTCTTTGTGAGCAAGCAAGTTGGATGCACACCCACTAGTTTCTTTTGTTGAGCTTTCATTTATATTTAACTCTAGTGCATCCGTTGCATGGCAATCCCTACTCACTCACATTGATATCTATTGATGGGCATCTCCATAGCCCGTTGATACGCCTAGTCGATGTGAGACTATCTCCCTACTTTTTGTCTTCTCCACAACCACCTCTATTCCACCCATAGTGCTATGTCCATGGCTCACGCTCATGTATTGCGTGAAAGTTGACAGGTTTGAAAGAATAGAGTATGAAAACAAGTGCTTGGCTGAAATCGAGGTTGTGCATGATATGAATATTTTATGTGATGAAGAGGAGCATAGCCAGACTATATGATTTTGTAGGGATAACTTTCTTTAGCCATAGTATTTTGAGAATACATGATTGCTTTGTTAGTGTGCTTGAAGTATGGTTATTTCTTATATCAATATAGACTTTTATCTTGAATCTTTCAGATCTGAACATTCATGCTACAATTAAGAGAATTACATTGAAAACCTATATTGGTTAGCATTCCACATCAAAAATTCTTTCTTTATCATTTACCTACTCGAGGACGAGCAGGAATTAAGCTTGGGGATGCTTGATACGTCTCCAACGTATCTATAATTTTTTATTGTTCCATGCTATTATTTATGAAGTCTTGGATGTTTGTTGGGCTTTATGTTACACTTTTATATCATTTTTGGGACTAACCTACTAACCCAAAGGCCCAGTCCAGATTGCTGTTTTTTGCCTATTTCAGGGTTTTGCAGAAAAATAATATCAAACGGAATCCAAACGGAATGAAACCTTCGCGAGAGATATTTTTGGAGAAAATCATGCACGGAGAACTTGAGAACCACGTCAGGGGAGATACGGGTTGCCCACGAGGGTGGGGGCGCGCTCCTACCTCGTGGGGCCCCCGTGACTCCCCCGATGGCCTCCTTCCTCCTATATAAGTCTACGTACCCCGAAACCATCAGCAACAGAGAGAAAACCCTAATTCCACCGCCGTAACCTTCTGTTCCCGTGAGATCCCATCTTGGAGCCTGTTCCGGAGCTCCATCGGTGGGGGATCCATCATGGAGTTCTTCATCATCATCATCGCCCTCACCATGAGTTGTGAGTGGTTTACCATAGACCTTCGGGTCCATAGCTAGTATCTAGATGGCTTCTTCTTTCTCTCTGGATCTCAATACAAAGTTCTCCTCGGTCTTCGAGGAGATCTATTCGATGTAATCTCTTTTTGCGGTGTGTTTTGTCGAGATCCGATGAAATGTGAGTTTATGATCAGGATTATCTATGAGAAATATTTGGTTCTTCTCTGAACTTTTTATGTGTGCTCATAATATCCTTGCAAGTCTCTTCGAATTATTGGTTTGGTTTGGCCTACTAGATCTATAGTTCTTGCAATGGGAGAAGTGCTTGGCTTTGGGTTCAATCTTGCGGTGTCCTTTCCCAGTGACAGTAGGGGCAGCAAGGCACGTATTGTATTGTTGCCATCGAGGATAAAAATATGGGGTTTATATCATATTGCTTGAGTTTACCCCTCTACATAATGTCATCTTGCTTAAGGCGTTACTCTGTTCTTATGAACTCAATACACTAGATGCATGCTGGATAGCGGTCGATGTGTGGAGTAATAGTAGTAGATGCAGAATCATTTCGGTCTACTTGTCTCGGACGTGATGCCTATATACAATGATCATGCCTAGATAGTCTCATAATTATTCGCTTTTCTCTCAATTGCTCGACAGTAATTTGTTTACCCGCCGTATTATATCGCTATCATGAGAGAGGCCACTAGAGAACACTATGGCCCCCGGGTCTATTCTCAACATATCAATCTACATCTACTTTACTTTTACCGCTTTTACTTTCTGTTCTTATAAACGAAAAATACCAAAAATATAAACTATCATCTCTATTAGATCTCACTTTCGTAAGTGAGCGTAAAGGGATTGACAACCCCTTATCGCGTTGGCTGCGAAGTTCTTATTTGTTTGTGCAGGTGCGAGGGACTCGCGCGTGGTCTCCTACTGGATTGATACCTTGGTTCTCAAAAACTGAAGGAAATACTTACGCTACTGTGCTGCATCTCCCTTTCCTCTTCGAGGGAATACAACGCAAGCTCAAGAAGTAGCACCCCCAGACGCTGACGATTTAAGTCACATCATCCAACAACCCGGGGAGTCAGCCCGCAAGCTTTGGAACCGATTTCTCACTAAGAAGAACCAGATCGTCGACTGTCTGGACGTCGAAGCCTTAGCGGCATTCAAGCACAGTATCCGAGATGAATGGCTAGCCAGACACCTTGGACAAGAAAAGTCGAGGACAATGGCAGCCCTAACTACACTCATGACTCGCTTTTGCGCGGGTGAGGATAGCTGGTTAGCTCGTAGCAGCACGAGTGACCCTGGAATATCTGAAGTCAGGGATGGCAATGGAAAGCCACGACGTAACAAAAACAAATGTCAAAACAATTCTAGAAGCCCAGATGATACAGCGGTAAATGACGGATTCAGTGGCTCCAGACCCGGTCAACGGAAGAAGCCATTTAAAGGCAACAAAGACGGTCCATCAAGTTTGGACAGGATATTAGACAGGCCCTGCCAAATCCATGGCAAACCAGAAAAAAACTGCCAACCACACCAACCGTAACTGTTGGGTTTTCAAGCAGGCCGGCAAGCTAAATGCCGAACACAAGGGGAAGGAGCCTCAGAGCGAAGACGAGGATGAGCCTCGCGAGCCGAATATAGGGGGACAGAAGAAATTTCCACCTGAGATCAAAACAATGAACATGATATATGCCACTCATATCCCAAAGAGGGAGCGCAAGCGCGCACACCGAGACGTCTATGCCTTTGAGCCTGTCGCCCCAAAATTCAACCCATGGTCAGCCTGTCCGATCACTTTGGATCGCAGGGATCATCCAACTAGTATTCGGCATGGGGGTTCGCATGCCTTTGTGCTCGACCCAATAATAGATGGATACCATCTAACCCGAGTCCTTATGGACGGAGGCAGTAGTCTCAATCTGATATATCAGGACAATGTCCGCAAGATGGGGATCGACCCATCAAGAATCAAGCCAAGCAGCACAACCTTTAAAGGAGTGATACCGGGCGTTGAAGCTCGCTACACAGGCTCTTTCACATTGGATGTTGTATTCGGTTCTCCCGTCAACTTTCGAAGCGAAGAACTACTCTTCGACATAGCTCCGTTCCGAAGTGGCTATCACGCTCTACTCGGAAGAACGGCCTTCGCCCGCTTTAATGTAGTCCCGCATTATGCCTATTTAAAACTCAATATGTCTTGACCACATGGCATTATCACGGTCAATGGAAATATGGAGCACTCTCTCCGTACGGAGGAGGACACTGTGGCCTTAGCAGCCGAAGTCCTATGCGGCCTATTCAAGCTGGATAATCTATCAACAGCGGACACAGCTAAACGTGTCTGGCACACACTTCAGTGCGGAAGCTCAGATGAACCTGAGCAAGATTGACAGCTACGCCCCCGTCGACTGTCCCATAAGGTGATAGCATATGTGCCTCGAGTACATAATTATGCCTTAAAAATTCCTTGGGCAACGACCGGGGCACCTGCATATAGTCCATAGTTCAGTTAGACCCTATTCGGACTTTAAACTTACCTTCTTTAGGTTCATTAAACGAACCAGACTTGTTATGGCCACACGGGATCGATTTATTCTTTTCTAGGTTTAGTTTTTCCTTTCTACAGACGGCCATCATACTCACACCTTCAAGGACACATTACAGATGAGGAAACGACGCAGACGTGCAACAGGGACCCGCACTAAGGTTTCTTTTTTAGATTAAGACCATGTGTAAACCTTTTTTCTCTTTCTCGTTATATACCTTTTTGGCATGTAAAATGTCCAAAAAAGGTCATCGGCATTATATGTAAAGTTTGCGGCTCGTTGTACTATAGAGGGATATTAATAAAACCGTTTGTATTCGTATTATGTCCAAATTTTTATTCACTCACCACGGAATGTTCTTTTCCCGCATCAGATTGCCATATGTGCCTTGTCAATAAGGGTTTACTACCACGGGCTATAGTCAGCCCTAGTATATTCTGAAAAGACCGAACACCTATGGGGAGTGTTCGGCGTCCTGGATATTTGCATTATATGCATCAGTTCCGAATCATGTCTTGGGTCATTAGTTGGGTTGCCCGGCTCCTGTGCTTACCCCTATGTTCTTGATTATTCGGCTAGGGTATAAAGGGAGAACTACTGCGATAGTACTTCTGGCTAGTCCGATCAAGTACCTGAGTAGAGAAAGCCGAAAACTGGCTGTCGTGATAAGCGAGAACCTGGTGTGCAATCCGGTGACTTAGTTTTATACTACGATCGATAGAGATCTACCCCGTGTTATACAAAGGGTTGGTTTTTCGCCCAGCCAAGTGCAATTGGATACCTCATCCACACCAGGCGCTAGTACCTAGCCCCACTTGTCAAGCTCCTACGACTAAGTGAAAGGAATAATGCCGCATAGTCTGATTGCCTGGTTCGGTCCGCATACACCTCCTATACGGACCAAGACGTTGGATAAAGCGCGTATTTGCATATGACCGAACACCCGGTACTATGTACCTGGGGGCTGAAGCCGACGACTGGAAACTTTCAAGTTTAAAATAAACAGTCACACAGGAGGAAAAAGACGCTGATATTATAATAGCGCAAAAGGTATACACATCGGATTCATAAGCTTAGTCTTTACATCCGGATACAATCATTCAAAGGCAACATCCTTCGAACACTGGCCTTCTACCAGGCGGGCACCGTCGATGACGTCCTTGAAGTACTTCTCCGGCTTGCGGTGCTCCTTGCCTGCGGGCGGGCCAGCAGTAGCTATATGCACTGCGTTCATCTTCGTCCAGTGCAATTTAACGCGAGTGAAGGCCATCCGAGCACCTTCTATGCAGGCCGAACGCGTTGCTGCATCGACCGCGGACTCGCTGCGACGAGCCGCTTCACCAATACGAAGTAACTACTTGGGATTGGCTCCCCGGGCCATAGCCGGACTATAAGTCCTTCCTCGCCGAACCCGCTATGTTGTGCAGCTCGACCAACTACTTCATCTGGTCGCTGAGGGGCACCAGATGTTTTGGCGCCTCGAACTGCGACCAAAATAGCTTCTCAGTGTTGTTCCCCTCCAGGGCTCGGAAATACTGGGCAGCGTCTGCGCTGCTCCTTGGAAGATCAGCAAACACGCCTGGAGAACTCCACAATCGTGTCAGCCCAATATACTTCCGCCCTCCGAAGATGCTCTGTAAGAGAAATATCTTACCAGATGCTATCTGTCGTGCCTGCTCGATTTCTTGATGAGCACGGCGCACCTCGCCTCGCGCGTCCTGGGCAGACTTTACTGCTGCAGACAGCTCGGTCGCCTGCTCCGAAGCCTTCTTCTCAGATGCCTCACACTTACGGATGGCATCTTGGAGCTCGACCTCAACTTCGGACACCCGAGATTTGTGCTTCTCACACTCCGCCTTTTCAGACTCCAAATCAGCAGCCGCTTTATCAGCGGCCGCCTTGTTCGCCTTGGCCTCCTCCTTGGCATTGGCAACCTCTCCCTTGAGGGCCTCGAGCTTAGCAGCGCCAACTGTGTAACACAGAATACAATATTAGAGTTTGTACTCATACTCAATCAATTATATCTTATTGAGATTTTAAAACTAAAATCCGCATACCTTGCGTTTCATCAAAACGCCGGTTGATGGGGTCGAGGTCCGCGTTGGCGACCTTGAGCTTCCGATTTAGTTTGATAACCTCTGTGTCTCGCGCAGTCGCCGTAACCAAGGAAGCCTGCACAACAGTTCAGCTCTGTAAGTATGCTATTCTAATGGATACTTCGTCCGATTCTTTTCAGAATCACACAAAGCATCAGGGGCTACTGGTTATATATGTGTATTTAAAACAAATAAAATTTCTTAAAAGCATTACATTGCTTACCTCAAAGCCTGTTAAAAGGTTGTTGAAGGCTTCATTTAGTCCGCCCTTGACGGACTGAATCTTCTTCATCACCGCACCCATCACGGTGCGGTGTTCTTCAATGACGAGAGCACTTTACAGTGCTCCCTCCATAGAACCTGGCGCCTCTCGATTAACTCCGGGCGCCGCTGTATCCTCCTCCGCTAGAGGAGCTAGATCTTCGAACCCCAGAGCCACGCTAGGCTCTGGGATGGTGTTCGGTGGGACCCCGAACTGTTCGGAGTCCACGTCTTCGGTCTCCATGGGGGGCTTCTCCCCATGGTCAGCGGCCGCGGAGGTATTACCCTCGGCCGCCATGTCTCCTGCCCGGCCCTCATCCCCTTGGGCGGAGAGAACCCACTGGGACGACACTTCGGTGTCCCTGCCGATTACGGGCGATGGAGCCCGGACTGGCGGGTCACTCTCCGTCTCCCCAGGCGCCAGAGAGTTCCCCTCCGATGATGTAACATCGGGGTTTACACTGGGAGGGCTGTAGGTCAGCAGGAGAAAAACACTAAGTAAAATACCATAAAAACTGAATAAACAAAGATGCAGCACTTGAGTCCGGACTGACTTACGTCGTGGGCAGGGGTTTTTCCCTAGGCTTCATCACATAGCTATGTTCGGATGAACTCGAACTAGCTCCGAGGTTTAGTTTCCTCCGGGGCACGGCTGTACCCGCGTCAGCGACGGCCCCCTTCTTCCTCCCCTTGCCTTGCGCAGGGGGCATTTCCTCCTCCTCTTCCTCCTCATCATCTTCCTCCGCCTCCTCGGAGGAGAGGATGTGGAGGTCCTCGGGCTTCTTGCCCGCAAGATGGGGGCTGTCTCCGGCCCCCTTGCCCTTTGACTTCTTGGGCTTCTTGGTCGGTGCCTTGTACGGCGCCGGAACCAGCATCGCCATTAGTAGAGGCAGTGCTGGATGTTCGGGCAAAGGCGCCGGACACTTAATCCGGGACGCCTTCTTCGTCCAGCCATGTATATCATGGAAAAATTCTAACTCCTATTATCATTAAATAAGGGAAAGGGTAAGTGTTCGGCAAGGATTATTATTACCTCTGTGGCGGAAACTTCGGTGCTGAAGCCCGCATCCTCGTCCTTTTTGGACCATTCCTTCTAGCTCTTGAAGAGATGCTTCCAGATCTCTTTGTGCATAGAGCCGAAGAGATGCTTCAGCGGCTTGTCTCCCGCCGGATCGAACTCCCATAGGGAGGAATCCCGGCTTTGGCAAGGGAGAACGAGCCGGGTCAGCATCACCTGGATCACGGAGGAGAGCAGGTGCCCCTTGGAGATCATGCCGGACACACGACCCACGAGAGTTGTAACCTCAGTGTGCGACCCCCAGTCCAGACCCTTCTTGGTCCAAGAGGTCAACCTCATTGGGGGTTCGGATCTGAAGGCAGGTTCCATCGCCCACTTGGTGTCACGGGGTTCGGTGATGTAGAACCATTCCTGCTGCCAGACCTTGTTCGTCTCCACGAACGAGACCTTGGGCCAAGTTGCGTTTGGGAGCTTGCTGATCATGGCGCCCCCGCACTCTGCGTGCTCCCCGTGAACCACCTTCGGCTTCACGTTGAAGGTCTTAAGCCACAGGCCAAAGTGTGGGGGGTGCGGAGAAAGGCTTCACACATCACTATGAAAGCGGATATGTGAAGAATTGAGTTCGGGGCTAGATCATGGAAATCTATACCGTAGAAGAACAAAAGATCCCAAACAAACGGGTGGAGTGGAAACCCTAGCCCCCTAACAAAGTGAGAGGTAAAAACTACCCTCTCGCCTGCCCTAGGAACGGGAATCACGTGGCCCTTAGGGGGGGACTCGGTGTGCGATGTCGCCGGCGAGATACCCCGCGCTCCATAGATCCTCCATGGTCTTTTCCGTGACCGTGGAAGCCTACCACTTACCTCTGGAACCGGATCCACCCATTGCTGGGAAGAGGAGTAGTGGTTGAGGAACGAGGAGTTGTGGGTGAGGGAGATGAGAATACGGGGGCAAGGGAGATTGGAGAGCTCGAGCTTGAGGAAGGCGTGTGGCTGATGAAAGGGATTGGTGTCCTTTTATAACGCTGCGAATACAGAGTGTCCCCCCACTTTAGCCATAAAACTCGCCGGTTCCCAAGCGGTCGTGCGTAATGCGCGGCGTGGGTGCTCACGTCACACTTATAAGAATCCCACAATAAACGGGCACGATCTCTATTCTGATGGGACGTGCCAATGAGGATATACCTCGAAACGCGAAACTGGGACCAAATAAAATGGTTCAATATGTTAGTGGGTTGGATGCGACGCTTCACCCAAAAGTTGTCAGTAGAGACACATTATTCATTTTCTTTAAAAGCCTTGCCTTCGAGGCTAAGGGTTGTACTAATCTTGCAGAGTTGAACACAATCCATCTATTTGCAGAAGATATATTCGGGAGGAGGAACCCGACTTGCAATGCCGAAGACAATACGGAAGCCGAACTCATCGGCATCGAAGACAGGTTGAGGAGCTATTGAGGGAGTCCTGGATCGAGGGGTCCACATGGGGCCGGACAAACTCCTGGTGGGCCGGACTGGTGGGCCATGAAGATTATTATAGAAGATCATCTCTCGTATCCGGATAGGACTCCTGGATTCTTGTAATGGCAAGTTTTAGGCTCGGGTGTAGATTTTCCTTCCTCTGCAAGATGATATGTACAAACCCTCAGCCCCTCCGGTGTGTATATAAACCGGAGGGTTTAGTCCATAGAGGCTAGATAAGAATCATAATATCCTCATAGGCTAGACCTAGTGTTTAGCCATTACGATCTCGAGGTAGATCAACTCTTGTACACATATTCTTTCATACTAATATAGCGGGAAGTAGGGTTTTACCTCGATCGAGAGGGCCTGAACCTGGGTAAACATCATGTCCCCTGCCTCCTGTTACCATCAATCCTCAGACGCATAGTTCGGGACCCCCTACCCGAGATCAGCCGGTTTTGACACCGACACCCACCGGGAGTGAGTAATTCATTCGTAGGCTTGTTGGTCAGTGAGGAATTGGATGAGATTCATCATGTAATATAGTTAGTTTTGTTGGGGCCGATCCCTAGTATCCATTTTGTTGTGAAATTGATGTTGCTATGACTTTGTCATGCTTAATGCTTGTCACTTTGGACCCGGGTGCCATGATTTCAGATCTGAACCGTTTATGATATTATCATTATATTCATGTTTTAGATCTGATCTTGCAAGTTATAGTCACCTACTACGTGTTATGACCCGGCAACCCCAGAGTGACAATAACCGGAACCACTCCCGGTGATGACCGTAGTTTGAGGAGTTCATGTATTCACCATGTGTTAATGCTTTGTTTCGGTCCTCTGTTAAAGGGAGGCCTTAATATCCCTTAGTTTCTAATATGGACCCCGCTGCCACGGGATGGTAGGACAAAAGATGTCATGCAAGTTTTTTACATAAGCACGTATGACTATTTACGGAATACATGCCTACATTATATTTATGAACTGGAGCTATTCTCGTATCGCCCTAGGTTATGACTATCACATGATGAATATCATCCAACAAGTCAATGATCCAATGCCCACGAATTTATACTATATTGATCTTGCTAAGTTACTACTGCTATCATTACTACTGCACTTGTTAAAAAACTATTGCTACCACTGTCACTGTTACTATTGCTACTACCAGTACTATCAAAACTATCATATTACTGTGCCATCGATCACTTAGCTGCAGATAATTAATCTCCAGGTGTGGTTGAATTGATGACTCATCTGCTAATACTTGCAAATATTCTTTGGCTCCCCTTCTGTCGAATCTATAAATTTGGGTTGAATACTCTACCCTCGAAAACTATTGCGATCCCCTATACTTGTGGGTTATCAGCGACCGTCTAGCATTGGTCGTCATGGCTTGCATCATCTGAACCTCATGAGGTGGAGGCTTGCATAGAGATCTCCACTCCTCAGGAGCTAGCCTAGAGAGGTCGCTCGTTCCAGAGGCCTTCGCATTGTCTGCCTCACGAGGCTTGGCCCCTCGCGAGGGTCTTGTGTGTTGATGCTGAAGATGGGCCGTACCAGGCCGGTGAAGGATCCATGCTGTGGGCTGCAGGAAGGCAAGTCTGGGTACCCTGGTTCCCAGAACACCGACGGTAGCCCCCGGGCCCAAGGCGTGCTCGGACTTGGCTTCAAGGTGAAGCCAAAGGGCAAGGGTGAAGCGCTGCGGGCCCCAACCGCCTGCGGACCTGCTCGATGTGTGGCACATAATGAGAGGTGGGCGCCTCCACTTACCAACATAGCCTTGCCAACCGTCAGACTTGACGGTTGCCTGTTGTAGGCGCGGCTTTGCCAGACTTGACCGTCGTGTTCGGGCTTGGCTCCCCCTCCTTTTTGTGAACTTGTAGCTTCTCTCCCAGACTCAGCGCCGACGCCAATCCTCCCTTGATACCATGGCCCCCAGGTTGAAGAAGAAGGGAAAGGCTCTCGCGCTCGCCGAATTCTGGTCGGGTCTGGAGCACGCGCTTGATCGGTCGACGGTGGTCAATCGGGAAGGGTTGGACAAGGTCCGGGCGGCCCTTGTCGCCGATTCCAATGAGTGGAAGGCAACGACAGTCTGGACTGCCTCCCGGTCCATGACGGACATGGAAGCCACCGAGATCACCATCCATCTTTACGCTCTTCTAGATGGCTTGGTCCCTCCCTTCTCTGATATCTTCATTGCCACACTCTCGCATTACCAGATCCAAGCATTGCATCTGGACCCCAGATCCATTGTCCTTCTTGCCACCTCCACCTTCCTGTGCGAGGCCATGGTGGGCATTTCCCCGTCTGTCGCCTTGCTCCACCATGTCTTCTCGCTCCACCTGTCGACGACCGGCAATGCTCGGGATGTGTAGCTTTCCAGGCTGGGCAGCAACAGCCGGCTCAGGCATCGACTTCACGCTCCGCCCGGATGTGAAGGGGTTCCGGAAGCTGTGGGTGTTTGTGGACGCCGCCATATTCAGCCCCCTGCTCCTGCTCCCTCGAGCGCCGGCGGAACCCAGCTCCAGGTGGGGGCATTCGAAGCTTGTCGACCATCGGCTTGCCCATGTTGGACCAGGCTGGCCAAGTTGAAGAGGGTCGAGGTGATGGCACCAATGGTGGTGAGGGAGTTCATCAGGCGGCGCATCGCCCTGCTCTAGCACCATTCTCGCCCGAGGATCCCATGAGGCTTCAGGTGCCTTCGCTCCCTTCCAAGACGCTGCGCGCAATGCTTGAGCTCCTGACAGGCGACCCAACGCTTGCCGAGCTTCCGAGGAAGGGCTGCCTCTTGTACAACTGCTCGAACAAAGCAGACTTCATGAGGCAAATTCCCTTCTTCGACGAGTGGGGCCCCCGCCCGGGGAGCCTTGAGGGGCCTCGCGAGAATCCCGTCTTGGTGGCTCTTGTGACGCCCGCCCCAGACGTTGGTGCAGGGGGGCGAGCGTCGCCGGGTGCCCTGCGGCGACTGGCGGGGAGTAGGTGTCGCCATATGCCTCCGAGGTTGTCGCTCCTGAAGCCCCCATGAATGCTCCTGAGGTGACCGTCAGTGAGCAGGTGCAGCCCAACGCTCCTGAGGAGGGAGCCCGTGAAGCCCAGGCAAGCGCACCTGTGGTGGCAGCATGTGCCCCGATCTTTGGTTTGCTTCGCCCGAACCTCGAAGCACTCTCCAAGAGGAAAGGGCAATGGAGCTACAATAGTGACAGCCTTCGGCCCCTGAAACAGATGAAGTACATAGCAATAGATGAGTAAGTGCCTTATCTTTGTGGTTCTTCGCGTGTTGCATTCTTTTCTGATCCGGTCGTGGCGGCGAAAACTCTTGGGGCTCGCCTTCCGGGGGCCTTTGGCTCGTTGGTGACTCCAAGCCCCCCGCGCCAGGCACCTGCGCGAGGTACGGGGGAAGCTCGTGAGACGAATGCACCATCGAGAAACCGTGAGCCTGCACCCCCAGCATCCTTTCTTCATGGTTGCTTCTGGGGCGATGAAGATGTGCCGAAGGCTCCTCCACTGGTTCTCGCTAGTGGTTGGGCAGCCCCAGTACTGGCTTTGTCCCCGAGTGGCGGGACCTCTTCTCTGTTGGGGCCAATGAAGCGGTCGGGGGAGCGCTGGCCACCAGTCCTCCGCGGGACACATGCGGGCTGCCTTCGCCTCCCAGGCTACCCCCGATGCTAAGGAAGGGCTCGACCACATGCTAGAGCTCGCGGGCGAACGCAGTGCCATCCGCAATGACCTTTCCAAGGAAGCCATGAGTGTGCTAGGTCGGCTTGGGGGAGAACTTGTCGATGTCGACGCCCGCCTCGAGTCAGAGAGCCTCCGCCTGGCGCGCGACTGGCACAAGCTGAAGGTCACCATCAACCTTGGGCATCCGCAGCACGAGCGCGCCCGGGCGGACGCCGCGGTGTCCCTCACATCTTCTTTTGAGGCCCGCGCTTGCGCTCTGGAGGAGGCCGGCGCTGCTGATCGCCGCCGCGAAGCGGCAGAGGAGCGGGTGAGGGAGCTTCAAGCTTCGAATGCCGCCCTTGAGCGGCAAGTCCAGGCACGCAGGGCCGCGCTGGAAGTGACACCGAGGGAGGCCCCCCGTGATGAGTAGGAAATCCAGGCATGCGAGGAAGCGCTGCTCTTGGGGTTTTGGAGCACTGCCTGGAGCTCAAGCGACTGGAAGTGAGGGAGCGCCAAGCAGCCATGGTTGAGGATGCCACCGCTGCCCGGGAAGCCAGGATCCAGCAGGAGACTGATCAGAAGGTGGCAGAGATTCGCAAGGTTCTCGCAGAAGAATTCCTCCAGGAGTTGAGGCTTCAGGAGACCAGCTTCCAGCAGCGGAAAATCGAGCTGGAAGGCAGAACCACCGCCCTCAGGACAAGGCTGGCTGCCGCGAAACAACGCGAGATGGCCGCCAAGGAGGCTCGAGCCTCCATCCAAGCTAACTTGTCTTCGCTCCAGCAGCAGGTCGCGGATGTCGCATCCCTCGCGGTTCAGGCTGCAAACGAAGCAATCCGCCATCGGACGATGCTACATGAGCGCTCCTCGATGCTCGAAGATCTCAGGGTCAGGGCCAACCGGGCCCTAGATGCGATCTGTGAAGAGCGCGTCGCTCGGCCGCATGAGGATGATGACACCGGCTACCTCCACTTCTTTACTCTAGTCATGACCCGTATGGAGGATCGAGCCACAAGAGCTCGCCAACTTGTCGAAGAAAGAAGTCGGTGCCTCCATGGATGTGCATTCTCACGCGTCTTCAGCCACCTTCTCAGCCTCGATCCTGACTTTTACTTCAATGTTGCGATAGCACCCATGCCCAGGGCCATTCAGGGCGATTTGGTGAGTTGGGTGGACAACCATGTGGGTGATCTGGTCGCGGAGTTTTCCCTTGAGGGTGGTGTGGACGTGTTTGCAGCCGAAGAGGGTGATGCGAATGGCGATGATGACGACGACACTGATGGCAATGCGCCTCACTAAGCTTTCATTTCCTTTCATGTTCTGTATGTACAAAATTTTTGAACACTGACCCAGAGGGTGCGAGAGCATATTTGGCGGAGAGTTCCTCCATAATGTATGAAATGAAAACATGCTTTTGGGATAGGTTGTAGCAGGTGCCGCCGTGAGCCAAGAGGCTCTCGATTAAAGTAGACATCAAGACTTATCTTTGGTGCTGATGGTCTTGGGCGAGTTCTTCTAGCGCGGGAGTGCCCCTCTCCCGAGGCGGCCTCTGATAACCCACAAGTATAGGGGATCGCAACAGTTTTCGAGGGTAGAGTATTCAACCCAAATTTATAGATTCGACACAAGGGGATCCAAAGAATATTTGTAAGTATTAGCAGCTGAGTTGTCAATTCAACCACACCTGGAGATTAATTATCTGAAGCAAAGTGACCAGTAGCACCGTAATATGATAGTTTTGATAATAGTGGTAGCAGTCATAGTAACGGTAACAATGATAGGAGTAATTTTGTAGCAACTGCAACGGTAACAATAGCAATAGTAACTTAGCAGAAACAACATAGGATAAATTTGTAGGCATTCGATCGCTGATTTGTTGCATGATATTCATCATGTGACAGTCATAACCTAGGGCGATACGGCACTAGCTCCAGTTCATAAATATAATGTAGGCATGTATTCCGTAAATAGTCATACGTGCTTATGGAAAGAACTTGCATGACATCTTTTGTCCTACCCTCCCGTGGCAGCGGGGTCCATATTGGAAACTAAGGGATATTAAGGCCTCCTTTTAATAGAGAACCGGAACAAAGCATTAACACATGGTCAATAGATGAGCTCCTCAAACTACGGTCATCACTGGGGGTGGTCCCGGCTATTGTCACTGCGGGGTTGCCGGATCATAACACGTAGTAGGTGACTATAACATGCAAGATCGGACCTAGAACATGAATATAATTGTGATAATATAAACGGTTCATATCTGAAATCATGGCAGCCTGGCCCAAAGTGACAAGCATTAAGCATGGCAAAGTCATAGCAACATCAATCTCAGAACATAGTGTATACTAGGGATCGGCCCTAACAAAACTAACTAGATTACAAGATGAATTTCATCCAACTCCTCCCGACCAGCGATGGAGAAGGGTTGGTGATGACGAAGAACGAAGATCCCCCTCTCTGGAGCCCCAAATGGACTCCAGATACGGCCTCCCGACGAAGAACAAGAGGTGGCGGTGGCCCCGTATCGTGGATTGTGATAATTCTTTCTCCCTGATTTTTTTCTCCGTAAATGTAAATATATAGTATCAGGGTTGAGGTCTACGGGGCCACCGGGTGGGGACAACCCACCCGGGCGCGCCTGGAGGGGGGGCGCGCCCTGGTGGGTTGTGCCCACCCAAGTGCCCCCCCTCCGGTGGTTCCTGGCTCCGGTATTTTTCTTTTATTGTTTAAAAATTCCTCACAAAGTTTTGTTCCATTCCGAGAACTTTTATTTCTGCACAAAAACAACACCATGATAGTTCTGCTGAAAACGACGTCAGTCTGGGGTTAGTTTCATTCAAAACATGCAAATTAGAGTCCAAAACAAGAGGAAAAGTGTTAGTAAAAGTAGATACGTTGGATACGTATCAACTCCCCCAAGCTTAAACCTTTGCTTGTCCTCAAGCAATTCAGTTGATAAACTGAAAGTGAAAACGAAAAACTTTTACGAACTCTTTTGCTCTTGTTTACATAAATAAGCTTAAATAGCACCCAGGTTTTCAGCAAAGATCATGACTAACCATGTCAACAATAAATCTTAGAAATTATATTAACTCATATCAATGACATAATCAGCTAGTGAGCGATAATAAGACATCTCAAACAGAAATACGTTATCAAAACAACCATGATATAGTATGACAATAGTGGTATCTCGCTAGCCCTTTCTGAGACCGCAAAACACAAATGCAGAGCACCTCCAAGGTTCAAGCAGCGACTAAACATTTTAATTCATGGTAGAAAAGATCCAGCCATGCTAACACCCAACATTCACTACACACAATGCATAGGCATGACGGCAGTGCTCTCAGATCTAGCATTTATTTTAGAAGGTGATGACACAACATAAAAGTAAATAGATAGTCCCTTCGCAGAGGGAAGCAGTGATTTGCAGAGGTGCCAGAGCTCAAGTTTTTAAAACAGAGGTAAATGATATTTTGATACATGCACCCTTCTCATTTACTTCACGACTATCAGTTATCAATATCCTCCATGCTAAACAGGCTAGTGGCGGTTCCCAAGCGAAAAACTAAATGTTATGACTCCATTGGGAGTTTTTGTTTGCTTTTTTGAGAGATCAATTCTTTTTGAAGTTTGGGACTGGGCATCCCTATTACCGCCCTTTTCTCGTGCGATGGCGAGTGAATAAACACTCGACCTGAGAATAACCCGCTTAGCATGGAAGATACCGACTACGTCCTGTCATTCCATGAACGATCTAGGCGCACAAAAAGAATATTTATTTGAAATTTTTAGATATGGCACATGCAAATTTACTCGGTGGGGTAATATCGCATATAGGTAGGTATGGTGGACTCGTCTAGAATAACTTGGGTTCAAGGTTTTTGATGTACAATAAGAATTCCCGCTTAGTACAGGCGAAGGCTAGCAAATAGGTTGAGAAGTGGTCAGCTGGAGAGCAACAACGGTCATGAACATACATTATGCATAATAAACATTGGACACCATCATGAGTAGGATATTGACACCATGAACATAAATATCATAGAGGCTATGTTGGTTTTGATTCAACCACATGCATAAACATGTGCCAAGTCAAGCCACTTGAACATCCAGAGGAGGATACCATATTATGATACTACATCAGAATCATTTTAAGGCAATGTTGATATCCAAGATAAATCATTATCAACTCCTAGCTACTTATGCATGGCATGAGAAACTATAATCTCTAATTGTCATTGCAAACATGTTTAATCATAATGAGCTGAATCATGGATACTAGGTTAAACATATTTACATAAACAAAACCAAGTTGAGTTCATACCCGTTTCTCTCTGCCACGGCCAGTTCATCAAATGTCGTCATTATTGCCTTTCACTTGCATGACTGAACGATATGAAAATAATAATAGTGCAAGAGTGACGTGGACTAAGCTAGAATCTGCAAACATTTTATTCAAAAGGAGAGGACGAAGTAAAATGGGCTCTTTGTTAGATCAACAATTATGCATATGAGAGACACTCAACATTTTCATCGTGGTCTTCTCCTTGGTACGACTCAATAAACATAAAAGAAATTTAGAGAAACACACTGAAATATTTTTGGAGTTTTTGGTTTTCTAGAACAAACAAATAAAAGAGAAAGCAAAAACGAGAAAAATTATTTACATGGGAAAACTCCTAACAAGCAAAAGAAGAACAAGGAAATCCTTTTGGATTTTCTTTTTAGTGCTACAACAAACTATTCTAAAAATAAGAGCAAAAAGAAGCATGAAATATTTTTGTATTTTCTCAAGTTTTTCAAACACACAAGAAGAAAGCGAGAAAATAAAATTAAGCATGGATAATACAATGAAAAAGTGTGGACACCGACTACTGAAATGTGTGAACATGAATGTAAAGTCAGTGAGAAACACGTACTCCCCCAAGCTTAGGCTTTTGGCCTAGCTTGGTAATCAGTCGGTAGCCTCGATAGTAGTCGGCGTGGTAGCTTATGGAGGCTCTCAGTGCGAATGCCTCGGCCTACCGTGCTACCTCAACCATGTCGTTGTGGGCTCGAGCCTCGCTCTCAAGAATGAAATATATTCCCTTCCTGTGATAAT
Organism: Secale cereale; assembly: GCA_902687465.1. Taxonomy (NCBI): domain Eukaryota; kingdom Viridiplantae; phylum Streptophyta; class Magnoliopsida; order Poales; family Poaceae; genus Secale; species Secale cereale. The sequence goes on along the minus strand of LR738711.1, from coordinate 216,115,470 downwards.
CAAAAAGAGCAGGCGCAGGAAAATATGTCTGCACAACAGACGCTTGGTTAAACAACAAATTATAGCTGAAATTATGAATGTCTCCTTTAAGGATCTTATGATTTTTCATAGCATCAAAGTCTAAATACTGTGTGGGTGGGATAGGGTCAAAGGGCAGAGGTGAAACACCCAGCTCTCTTGCTAAATGTGTGGCGTAGATTCCACCATAGAAATAGCCACTATTAGCGTTGTGTTGTAACATGCGTGCAACAATCGCCCCAAGATTAAACTTCTATCACCGGTGAGAGCAGTGCGTATGAGGCTCAAGTCTGGAGCACAAAGTGTACTACAATCTTGTTTGTCTATAATACATTTCCCATTAAATAATGCAAAGTACTGAATGGCGGTAAAATGAATGCTCTTTATTCTACCTTGCGTCACTCCCCTATTCTCACCATAGTAAAGACTAGAAAGAAACATCTCAAACTCAAACCTTGGCGGTTCGTCAAGCGAACCTCAGAATGGGATTTTACAATGGTAAGCAAACCTGTTTAGATGCATGGTAAAAGGATTTTCATAAAGTTTAAATAACACCCTAGACTCACAGGGATGGAATTTAAATCCTTTGACAAATGTTTCAGTGAGAATGTGGTGTTGATCACACTTATCTGAAATGTAGGGTTCGAGACCGGTATTGTGAACATAATGCTCGGATTCCTCCTTAATGCCTATACGCACCATATAATCATCACAAGGCCATAAGCAAGTTTTGGTGGTGGCACCTCGTATGGAACTTTCACTTGGTTCAACATAAGACCGGCGAGCGGAGCTGTCACTAGAGGATGCTCCCGAGGATCTTCTCCTCAAAGAACTCCTTCCAAAGAGGTTCGTAATATTTGCGTACAATTTTTGAAATTCTTGGTCCACAAAAATTTATTAACCAAACTTCATAAGATTGATAGCAACTACTCCTAGAGATACATAGAGGTCATAGCAAGCATTCGAACTACTTAGAACTCTAAGAATTCAACATGCAAGCTCATCTACAACAGCACCAAGAGTAGATAATTATTCTGAATATAAACCACTAAAACAAAAACTAATTGTACAAATGGTGGAGCCACATACCAAGCAACAATCCCCCAAAACAGTTTCGGAATCGGAGCTCCGAGCAAAGAAATCGAAATCCGCGGGTTTGAGAGCAAGAACACGAGAGAGAGAGAGAGAGAGAGAGAGAGAGAGAGATAGATGGAGAGAGGGAGAGAGAGAGAGAGGGCAATGGTGATTTTTTTCTGACAATTCTGTATCGGTAGGTTCTTAGAGAGAGTCACAGAGTGTATATAGCGAGAAGAGAAAATGAGTCCAACGGCTCTGGTACGGACTGGCGACTCGGGTGGCGATGCGGCGGGCGATGCGGCTTAGCTCGCTGGTCCCGACGAGCCGTCGACCTGGTCGGTGGTGCGGACGCCGGGCCGGTCGACGCGGGCGTCCCCGGAGGCGACCTCGGGTGCGGAGGCGGCGCCGCGCTGGACGGGGATCCACTTCTGGGCCATGGCCGTGGAAAGCGACGATGAGGATTCGGAGGCGGAGACGAGCGATGGTGTGGCTCGGCATGCCGAGGCGAGTCGGCCGTCGTTGGGCGCGTTCGTGGCTCGGGCTAAGGAGCTAGGGGGCTCGCTCACGGCCGGGCGGCGGCGGGCCTTTGCGCCCGGCGGCCGCGGTGCTCGCTGACCAGGGGTGTCTGGTCGAGCGCCGTTGGTGCGCGCGGCGTTGATGGGGGGCGTGTGGGCGGCCTCGGGCAGCACGCGGGCTGCCTCCCCTCCGCGGGGTTTGGGGGCTGCGCCGGCGAGGCTGGTGGAGCCTGGGGCGGTGGCGTCGGCGGGCGCAGGGGCGGCGGCAGCGACGGTGGAGGCGGCCGATCCCTGGCCTAGGGTTGGGGAGGCTGGTCGGACTGGGTCGGTGGGCCAAGTCCAGGAAGTGGGCCAAGGGGGTCTACTTGGGCCTTGCGATGTCCAGGGCGTTAGTTCCGTGGAGACGGGGCTGCGTCCGGAGGTGGGCTGCTCAGAGTCGCGGGACGACGCGGAAAAGCCCAAGTCTGGCCTGTCCTCGGAGCGGGCAGTACTTAAGTGGCTTTGGATCCGCCGTGGGGCCTCAGACAGTTCACTAGGATTTCCAGCCACTCCATCTGAGGTGCAGCGCTTCGGTGGATCCACCCGCTCCCTTTCCCCACCACCTCCTGCCCCACCCCTTCTGCGGTCCTTCGCCGAGGTGGTTGCCATGGGCTCCAAGGCGGAGCGGCATGCTGACAAGCGGGCGGAGCCGGATCTCGAGGTGGAGAGGCGTCACGAACGAGATATGCGCGCCCAAGCGAAGTCGCGCGCGGCGGAGCGTGCCGGCGAGGAGGGTGGCTGGGGGCCTCCCCCAGCTTGGTGGGTCAAGGAACAAGAGAGAAAGCAGAAGAAGAAGGAGGCTTACAAGAAGAAGGGGCTGGAGCTCAAGCGCAAAGAATCTCTCCTCCCCTACGGTGGTGACCACGTCCACGACCCCTACTCCAAGCAGAAGATGAAGAAGCACAAGCCGACGATGCCGGCTCCTTCCAAGGCCTCCAAGCCCTCCGCCTCCAAGGGCACAGCAGCGGAGCCCATTCCCGTCGAGGACGCGGGTGGGCCAGAGTGCTTTCGCTGCGGGTGCACGGGCCACCACCAGAGCGAGTGCGGCTTCAAGCAGCTTTGCATGCTCTGCAGCAACGAGGGGCATGCATCGGCCTACTACCCCACGCACGGGAAGCAGCTCGTGCTCCAAACCATGGGCCACGCCTTTGCAGGCGGTTTCTTCTGCCTACAATACCCGGAGGAGGCGGATGTGGCGGCGGAAGGAATGCTGGGGGCCAATGCGGCCCTTGTGTCGGCGGCACCCGGCGTCCTGTCTAAGGAGATCCTCGAGGCCGAGCTCCCCCATCTCTTCGAGGGCGAGTGGGACTGGCAGGTGGCACCGTTTGACACGGACTGCTTCTCCGTGGCGTTCCCGGACCCTGTCATGCTTCGGATGGCGACGTGTAGCAGGAAGCTTTTCCTCTCCATCAACAACATCACCGCCGACATCCGTGACGCGGTCCTCGCCGAGCCCAAGGCGATGTCTTTGCCGGAGGTTTGGGTAAAGCTATGGGGGGTGCCTCCGAAGCAGCGACGTGTGGAGCGGCTGATGGCGGCCACGACTGTGATCGGCCAGCCGTTGGTGGTGGATGAATTGTCCCTAATCCGTTCGGGGCCGGTGCGAATGAAGTTTGCGTGTCGGGCGCCGGCCAAGTTGTGCGGATTAGTGCAAATTTGGTTCAATGGCGAGGGCTACTCCATCAAGCTCTAGCCAGAGGTGGTCCAACCGCGCACGGCGGCCCCTGCTCTCCCGCCCCCACCGCCACCTCCCGTGGGTCGGGGCCCGGGGGATCAAGACAAGGACAAGTGCAAGGACAAGGATCCGGAACAAGACGCCAGCATGGAGGAGGATGACTCCATCGATACCGCCGCCTGGGACAAGCTCGGGATCTCTGCGGCGGGCCCTGCCGCGCCGGTGGAGGGGTCGCGGGGCTGCGGGCTGTGCTGGGGTCGGGCCACGAGGGGATGTCCATCTCGATCCCCAACCAATACGGCTCAAACATGGGGTCGGTTTCCTCACCCCCCTTGGGCGTGGCTCCGGCTATGGTGGAGGGAGTGGGCGACGGTGGCTCGCCGTCCGCGCTCTCCTCCAACCCCTCACGGCTCCGTTCGGTGGGCACTCCAGTGTCCGGTGGACGTGGCTCCATCCTGAGCGGCTCGGTGAAGCCGATGAAGAAGACGGCGGTGCGCAAGGTCAGCACGGAGGTGGTGCGCGCCATGGAATCGTTGGGGGCGCCTCCCACGCCTCGACAGTCGGTCATGGCACTGGCGGCCCCAACCTTGCCACCCGTCGTTGATCCGCTGCTGCAAGAGGCGGCCAAGACGGCGACGATCGCCAAGGCCAAGCGTACCAAGACGGTGCCGGCGGCTCCGGTCCGCACAAGCTCGCGCTCCAAGGGGGCCAAGGGTAACATGCCGTCGCTGCAGCGGGCACAACTTCTCCAGGCGCAGAAGAACATGGAGATCTCAGGTAATCCTCCGCCTCGCTTCACGGTTCTTGATTCCTTTTCGGACGATCACTTGCATGAGGTGTTGAAAGCGAGTGGAGTGGTTTCTTCTAGTGATGGGGGAGTCAGGGAGCTTATTTCGCTCGTTCGCGCCAAGGAGACGGCGCAGGCAACGCTCGCGGCTGCGGCGGTAGCGCGTGCTGTCCAGAGGCCCGGTGAGCCCGAGGGAGGGGCCACCGCGGCTCTTTCCGTGCCCGAAGAGGGGGATCAGGCAACAGGGGTTGCCCCCCTCCCTCGCCTTGCCGTGGCAGGGTGAGGCGCGTGGCTAAGGCGGTCACCTCGCAAGGTGTCCGTCTCCGCAACCGAGTCATCTAGATGCGAGCCATCTTTTGGAACATACGTGGCTTTGGCCACGCGGGGCGTCGGACGCAACTTAAGGAGTACATGCGTAGAGAGGACGTCGATGTCGTGGGGCTGTAGGAAACTATCAAGGGAGATTTTCGTTTCCATGAGCTGCTCGCTATTGATCCATTGGAGCGCTTTGAGTGGCAACACGTTCCCGCTGTTGGTCACTCCGGTGGTTTGTTGCTTGGCTTAAATCGCGCTCTGTATGAGATTATTGCCTGGGACGTTGGTGCGTTTTTTATCTCAGCTCATTTTAGAGTTAGGGCCTCGCGACGCGAGTTGGTTGTCATTCAGGTCTATGGGCCGGCCGACCACTCGAGATCGGCGGAGTTCTTGGGAGAACTCCAAACCAAAGTAAACTCCGTGACTGAGGCGACGCTTCCTGTCCTAGTGGGAGGCGATTTCAACCTGATTAGGTCGGGTGCGGATAAGAGTAACGGTAACATAAACTGGCCTCGGGTGGCTATGTTTAATGCTGCGATTGCCTCGATGGCCCTCAGGGAGGTGGCTAGAACGGGCGCTCGATTCACATGGACAAACAAGCAATTAGTCCCGGTACGCTCTGTGCTGGATCGTGTGTTCATGTCTCCGGATTGGGAAATGGGTTTTTCCCTCTGCACTCTGGTCGCGGAGACTCGTATTGGGTCAGACCATGTACCTCTGGTGTACTCCTCGGGGGAGGATAGAGTGCGACGTAGCCCTTGTTTTTTCTTCGAATTGGCCTGGTTAGAGGTGCCAGGCTTCGAGGAGCTCTTTAGGGAGAAGTGGAGGGTGTGCGTGAGTCAAGTGGGGCCCCAGCGTGGCCCGATGGAGTTCTGGAACGCTGCCGGAGGACGACTCAGGGCAAGTCTCAAGGGATGGGGCGCTAACCTTGGGAGGTCCGACAAAGCACACAGAGCCGCCATCCTAGCGGAGATCGCTACGATGGATTCCCAGGCTGATATTCGGGACCTTTCGGAGACGGAATGGGCTCATCGATACGACCTGGAAAGTTAGGTCGAAGCGTCGTTGTGTGCAGAGGAAGAATATTGGCGTCGCCGTAGTGGTTTGAAATGGATCCTCAAAGGGGATGCTAATACCAAGTATTTTCAAGCCTACGCTAATGGCCGGCGTCGTAAATGTTCTATCCTAAGGTTGCAATCGGAGCAGGGGCTTCTGTTGCGACAAGAGGACATCTCTCGGCATATTTATGAGTTCTACATTAAGTTGATGGGGACGTGCGAGGACCAAAGGGCTGGTCTGAATGCGGATGTGTGGGAAGCAGGGCAACGGGTGCTGGACTGCGAGAACGAGGGGCTGGGGCTAGCGTTCCGTCCCGAAGAAATCGATGCCGCGCTGATGGGTATGAAGGCGGACACGGCCCCCGGCCTGGACGGATGGCCGGTGGCAATGTTTAAACATTTCTGGCCCTTACTTAGGGGCCCGATTTTCGAGATCTGCAATGGGTTTATGCACGGGTCGGTAGATATATCGCGCCTTAACTTTGGAGTGTTATCGCTCATTCCAAAGGTTCAAGGGGCCGACAATATTAGGAAATTTCGTCCCATTGCGCTCATCAACGTTCCGTTTAAAATTTGTGCCAAAGCGTGTGCGACTAGGTTAGTTCCGATTGCTCATCGTGTGATCCATTGCAACCAATCCGCGTTCATCCGTGGTTGCAATATCCTTGAGGGCCCGCTGGCCCTTCAGGAGATTATACACGAACTCAAACGCACTAAGGAACCAGCGGTGCTGTTAAAGCTAGACTTCGAAAAGGAATACGATCGGGTTAATTGGAATTTCCTCCGTCAGGTGCTACTCAGCCGGGGTTTCTCCGCTGTTTGGGTGCACCGTGTCATGCAGTTGGTCTCTGGAGGACAAACTGCTATTTCGGTGAACGGAGAAGTAGGGCACTTCTTCCGGAACAAGCGAGGCCTCAGGCAAGGGGATCCGTTTTCCCCCCTCATGTTCAACTTTGTAGTTGACGCGCTGTCCTCAATGCTGAGGAAAGCGGCGGAGGCTGGTCATATCAAAGGGTTGGTAGGACATCTCATTCCAGGGGGAGTGACCCACTTGCAGTATGCGGATGACACGCTACTGTTGTTTCGTCCGGACCTCCATAGCATTGTTGCGGTCAAGGCGATTCTTCTCAGTTTTGAGCTCATGTCGGGTCTCAAAATTAATTTCCACAAATGTGAGGTGCTCTCGATGGGGATAGAGGTCGAGGAGGGAAGGCGCATTGCGGATTTGCTCAACTGCAAAGTGGGCAAATTCCCGTTCACTTATCTGGGCCTCCCGGTAGACACCAAACGACCCACGATAGAGGATTGGGAGCCTCTATGTGCCAAAGTAAGGACTAGGGTCTGTCCTTGGTGGGGAAAAATTTTGTCGAAAGCGGCGAGGCTAGTCCTCACTAATTCCAGCCTGTCTTCTTTGCCGATGTTTGCCATGGGACTGTTTCTACTTGCAGAAGGGGTCCATGCCAAGTTCGACACGCCGCGAGCCAAGTTCTTTTGGAAAGGAACTAGCCTGCACCATAAATATCACATGGTTAAATGGGCCTGGGTGTGCCGGCCCAAGGACTTGGGCGGTCTCGGGATCACCAATTCCAGATGGATTAACATCGCGCTGATGTGCAAATGGATTTGGAAAATCAGCCAGGGGGCCTCCGGGTTGTGGGTCGATCTCCTAAGGGCCAAATATTTTCCTAACAGGAAATTTTTTGAAGGAAGGGCGAGGTGCTCACCGTTTTGGAATGATCTTCAGTTGATCAAACCAGCTTTTGCCATGGGGGCAAAATTTGCGGTTGGGAACGACAGATCCACGCGTTTCTGGACTGACCTTTGTATAGGTACCCAACCCCTTTGGATCGAATTCCGGGAGTTGTACGATATTGCCGTTGACACCGCGTTATCGGTGGCGGATGCGATTGCCGCGACGCCACCTGAGATTCAGTTCAAGCGGGAACTCAACGGACCCGAGCAAGCAAGCCTCGCGGCTTTGCTGCAATTAATCGAACCGGTGGGTCTTTCGGATCAACCTGACACGGTGAGCTGGCGCTCACTAATTCGGGGAAATTCTTGGTGAACTCCTTATACCGCAAGTTGTGTCGAGGGCCGACACAGCCTGTGATTGCAGGATTGTGGAAAGCGTGGATGCCTTTGAAGATCAAACTTTTCATATGGCAACTGTTTCGCGATAGGCTTCCCACTTCCTTGAACGTAGCCAAGCGAAATGGGCCGGCTACGGGTCCGTGTGCGTTATGCGGGGAACCGGAGGATGCCAACCATGTGTTTTTCTGGTGCCCTTTAGCAAGGTTTGCGTGGAGTGTTGTACGGACCGCGGCTGGGGTCCTTTGGGACCTGCGCTCGGCTACTGAGCTTTTCAACCTCCTTGATGCGATTAAGGGTCCAGCATATCGGGTTATGTGGAGTTGTGTTGGGGCACTTCTCTGGGCCTTATGGCTAACTAGGAACAAGTTTACTATAGAAGGGTGCTTTCCAAATCATCCGGCTAATATCATCTTCAAATGCAACCTTCTATTGCAGCAGTGGAGTCCGTTGGGGAGGCGTAAGGATGCTGAGCTGATCAAGACCGCCCAACAACGACTGGTGCAAGTGTATGCGATGGCTAGGGAGTCATGACTTCGGTTCTTTTGTTGCTTGACGAGCCTGCGTGCTCTGTACGGGCTCTGCCCTATAATCTCGATTGGCGGCTTGTTTTAGTTTCATCTGAACTTTGGTGCTCCAGCCGGCAGGGCTTTTGGTGATGTATTAAGACTTGGTTTGTGGTACGCTGCCGTTGGGGCTTTATTAATTTAAAGCCGGACACATCTGGCGTCTTCGTTCTAAAAAAATGGTGATTTTTTCTGGAGGTAGGTGATGAAGTGGTGTAAAGATATAAGTGAGAGGGGCCACGTGGGGACCACAACCCACCAGGGCGCGCCTGGGGGTCCTGGCGTGCCCAGGTGGGTTGTGCCCACCCGGTGCACCTCCCTCTGATATTATTTGCACCAAATATTCTTAAATATTAAGAAAAAAATCATATTAAATTTTCAGAGCATTCTGAGAACTTTTATTTTTGGGTCATCATTTTTTATTGCACGGGAAACTCAAAAAACAGATAAAACATGGCATTTATTTTATTTGACTAGTAGGAACAGAAAATAAAAGGTAGGGGCAGAAGGTAGTGCTTACTAAATTCATCAACTTCATACCTATCAAAAATGATCCATTAATAAGGTTGATCAAGTCTTATTAACAACCACTTTCGATTAGCATGAAACCGAAGAACTTTCGTAAATCACTAAGTTACCTCAACGGGGATATGAATGTCCCCAACAATAATCATTTCATATTTCTTCTTAACAGTAGGTAGAGGTATTTGAAAACTTCCAATAGTGATTGTCGGAGATTTGTCAATAACATTAATACCATTCACTTGGAATTGTTTCTTTGGAAAGTGCACTGTGTGCTCATTACCATTGATATGAAAAGTGACCTTGCTTTTGTTGCAATCAATAACAACCCCTGCAGTATTCAAGAAGGGTATACCAAGGATAATCGACATGTTGTCGTCCTCGAGCATCTCAAGTATAACAAAGTCAGTCAAAATAGTAACATTAGCAACAACAACGGGCACATCCTCACAGATACTGATAGGTATGGCAGTTGATTTGTCAGCCATTTGCAAGGATATTTCAGTAGGTGTGAGCTTATTCAAATCAAGTCTTTTATATAAAGAGAAAGGCATAACACTAACACCAGCTCCTAAGTCACATAAAGCAGTTTTCACATAATTCTTTTTGATGGAGCAAGGTATAGTTGGTATTCCGGGGTCTCCAAGTTTTTTAGGTACTCCATCCTTAAAGGTATAATTAGCAAGCATGGTGGAGATTTCAACTTTCGTAATTTTCTTTTATTGGTGATGATGTCATTCATTTACTTTGCATAAAGAGGCATTTTCAAGATATCAGTCAAGCGAGTACGCAAAAAGACTGGCCTCGGCATTTCAGCAAAGCGTTCAAATTCTTCATCATCTTTCTTTTTAGTTGACTTGGGTGGAAAAGGCATAGGTTTTTGAACCCACGGTTCTCTTTCTTTACCATGTTTCCTAGCCACAAAGTCTCTTTTATCATATCTTTTATTCTTAGGTTGTGGGTTATCAAGATCAACTGGTGGTCCTATCTCAACATCATTATCTCATTCCTTTTCATTGTTTGGTTGAGTATATTCACGAACCTCAACATTATCTTTTTCATTATCACTAGGTGAATGTTTATTACCAGATTGAGTTTCAGCATCAGAGATAGAAACATCATTATCATTTTCAGGAGGTTTTTCTACTTCAGGTTCACTAGTAGCATGCAAAGTCCTATCATTTTTCCTTTTATTTTTCTTTTTAGAAGGGCTAGGTGCAATGGTGTTGTTTCTTTGTGAATCTTGTTCAATTCTTTTTGGGTGTCCCTCGGGATAAGTGGTTCCTGAGTCATTTTTTCTCCTCTAGTTGCAACTCTAACAACAAAGTCATGTATGTTGTTGTTCATTTCATCAAGCAATTCTATTTGTGATTTAGCAACTTGTTCTAACTGAGTTTGGACCATAGAAGCATGCTTTCCCACACCTCTAACATCATTTGAGATTCTAAATAACAAGTCACTCAAGCGAGCAATCATATCAGAATTGTATTTCAATTGTTTCATAATATTTGCATTGAAGTGATCTTGTTTCCTAATATAATTTTCAAACTCATAAAGGCATTGAATAGGGTGCATATTGTGAGGATTGTCATTATCATTGAATTTCATTAGAGAATTTACCTCTACCACCTTAGGTAGTGGTGGTGTATTAAGCCAATGTATTTCTTCAATAGGAGGTAATTTTTTAACATCCTCAGCTTTCATACCTTTTCCTTCATAGATTTCTTTGCCTCTTGCATATCTTCAGGACTGAGATATAATATATCCCTCTTCTTTGGAGTGGGTTTAGGTGGTGGTTCAGGAAGAGTCCAATCATCATAATTTTTCAATATGTTATTCAATAATTCTTCAACCTGTCCAATAGTTCATTCCCTGAAAACACAGCCATCACAACTATCTAGGAAATCCCTAGAAGCATCGGTTAGTCCATTATAGAAGATATCAAATATTTCATTTTTCTTAAGAGGATGATCAGGCAAAGCATTAAGTAACTGGGAAAGCCTCTCCCAAGTTTGTGGGAGACTATCTTCTTCAGTTTACACAAAGTTAAATATTTCCTGTAAGGCAGCTTGTTTCTTATGAGTAGGAAAATATTTTTCAGAGAAGTAATAAATAATATCCTGGGGACTACGCACACAACCAGGAGTAAGAGTATTGTACCAATCTTTAGCATCACCCTTTAATGACAAAGGAAATAATTTGAGAATATAGTAGTAACGAGTTTTCTCATCATGAGTAAAAAGGGTGGCTATGTCATTCAACTTAATGAGGTGTGACACAACAGTTTTAGTTTCATAACCATGGAAAGGATCAGATTCAACCAAAGTGATTAACTCTGGGTCGACAGAGCATTCATAATCCTTATCATCAATAAAGATAGGTGAGGTAGCCAACTTAGGATCACATTTCATTCTAGCATTCAGAGACTTTTTTTTATACTTGCATGATAATTTCTCTAGATCATCTCTATCCTTACAAGCAAGAATATCTCTAGTTGTCTCCTCATTCATAACATAACCTTTCAGTACCTTAGGCAATTCATACCTAGGAAGGCTAGTTCTAGGAGGTGTTTCAAAATTTTCAGTTTCAAGCTCATCATCAGGTTCAACAACATTATGTTGTCTTAATGTAGTAATTTGTTCATCAAGAAATTCACCGCGTGACACATCATCATCATGCAAGGTACTAGCATCATCATAAGTATCATTCATAGCAGAAGTAGCATCATCAATAACTTGCAACATATCAGGATTAATAGCATGTGGTGGTGTTGCAAGTTTACTTATAACAGAAGGTGAATCTAAAGCAGAACTGGATGGCAGTTCCTTACCTCCCCTCGTCTTAGAGGAAAAAAATCTTAGTCATGGCATCCTTCAGATTCTTCATAGTGATAAATTGATAATAATCCCAAGTGACTCAACAAATATAGTTATGCTCCCCGGCAACGGCGCCAGAAAAATGTCTTGATAACCCACAAGTATAGGGGATCGCAACAGTTTTTGAGGGTAGAGTATTCAACCCAAATTTATAAATTCGACACAAGGGGAGCCAAAGAATATTTGTAAGTCTTAGCAGCTAAGTTGTCAATTCAACCACACCTGAAGATTAATTATCTGCAGCAAAGTGATCAGTAGCACAGTAATATGATAGTTTTGATAATAGTGGTAGCAGCAATAGTAATGATAACAGTGATAGCAGTAATTTTGTAGCAAGTGCAACAATAACGATAGCAATAGTAACTTAGCAGAAACAATATAGGATAAATTCGTAGGTACTGGATCGCTGATTTGTTGGATGATATTCATCATGTGACAGTCATAACCTAGGGCGATACGGCACTAGCTCCAGTACATAAATATAATGTAGGCATGTATTCCGTAAATAGTCATACATGCTTATGGAAAGAACTTGCATGACATCTTTTGTCCTACTCTCCCGTGGCAGCGGGGTCCATATTGGAAACTAAGGGATATTAAGGCCTCCTTTTAATAGAGAATCGGAACAAAGCATTAACACATGATGAATACATGAACTCCTCAAACTACGGTCATCACCGGGAGTGGTCCCGGCTATTGTCACTCCAGGGTTGCCGGATCATAACCCGTAGTAGGTGACTATAACTTGCAAGATCGGATCTAGAACATGAATATAATGGTGATAACATAAACGGTTCAGATCTGAAATCATGGCACCCGGGCCCAAAGTGACAAGCATTAAGCATGACAAAGTCATACCAACATCAATCTCAAAACATAGTGGATACTAGGGACCGGCCCTAACAAAACTAACTAGATTACATGATGAATCTCATCCAACTCCTCACCGACCAGCGAGCCTACGAAGGAATTACTCACTCCCAGTGAGGAGCATCATGGAATTGGTGATGGAGAAGGGTTGGTGATGACGAAGAACGAGGATCCCTCTCTCCGGAGCCCCAAACGGACTCCATATCTGGCCTCCCAACGAAGAAGAGGAGGTGGCGGCGGCTCCGTCTCGTGTATCGCGATAATTCTTTCTCCCTGGTTTTTTCTCCATAAATGTGAATATATAGTATCAGGGTTGAGGTCTTCGGGGCCACCGGGTGGGGACAACACACCTGGGCGCGCCTGGAGGGGGGCGCGCTCTGGTGGGTTGTGCCCACCCAGGTGCCCCCCCCCCCCTCCGGTGGTTCCTGGCTCCGGTATTTTCTTTTAGTGTATATAAGCCGGGTGTCCGTTGGATGATCATTTCAATAGTATCGGATGATCATTTCAAAGTATCAGCCAGGTTGCAAGCTGTTAGATCTGCCGCGTCGAGTGTCTGAGCACAGCGTGTTCCACTATCGGAACACAAGCCTTGTTGTAGAATTCTTTTGCAACAACTGTTTTGTTGCAAAAATATGCAACTAAGGTCTTGTTGCAGAAAATTTCGGCAAGAGATGTTTTGCTGTAGATCATTGACCTGTCTTAGACCATTGCAACATTACATATGTTTCAATTGCCCCCGTTGCAAAAGCACGTTCGACGAAGCATGGTATGCATGCCCTCATTTGGACGTGTGTCATGCAGGGAAGATGGCACATGAGTGTTTTCCAAAAAGAAAAGGTGCTAAAAAACTGTACGAAACTAATAGGCCACCCCCCCCCCCCACGCGCGCGCGCGGATCCCATGTCGTCCCCCGCGGGTGACCCGGGGACGACAAGGTGAAAGAACATGCGGTGCCCCATGTTTGGTTTTGGTAATTGATGACAATCTCTATGGACTAATGGTTGCCTTGAGTTATATTTGAAGGATTTGTCCATAGGATTTTCTTGGAGTCCATTTGTTGGTTTCAAGAAGAGTTTGTGATGACCAAGGTGCTATTCAAGGAATTACCTAAAGATTGGTCATGTGAGAGGTTGATCAAGACTAAGTCAAAGAGTGAATCAAGTTGATCAACACACAAAGCGTAGAAGATGTACCCAGAGGGGTCAAGCAATCCCATGGCATGGTAAGCATTGTCAATTACGCTTTGTGTACTAACCCATGGTCTTCGTGAGAGTTCTTTGTGGGGTTAGGTTGCGGTGTGCAAGTTCAACTGGATCATCACGAAGATATCATATGCTTGAAGCTTGCATCCATTGTGGTGGCAATGGACTTGTGAAGATGAGCCAAATAGTGGCTCGCCCATAGTGGAGTATGGGGGAGAAATCAACTAGTCTTCATCGAGCCAACGCAATCAAGAAAGGTAGTCCAACTTGAGGAAGTCAAGATCGTCATCATATAGCTCAAGTGGACTTTGTGCAAGGCATAGGTTTTCCCTTGATAGGTTTTCTATTTTATAGGTCTCATGGTGGTAGTTGGGAGACCGGGTTATAGGATCAATTGTCGTACTATCAAGGGGGGCTCTTGATGAGTAGCTTGATCGCATTGTTCGTAGAGAGCTCAAACCATTGCATCCTTGCATCACCTTTATTGGTTCTTGTTTGGTTCTTCTCCTTATGAGATTTGGAGCTTATGGTCATTTTCATGACAAGCTCGAGTTCATCGAAAACGGAGTTCACATGCATCTTCTATGATGTTTTCGATATTGGAGGTTATGTCGGTTCTTCTCTTTTGGAGGTTTCACTCCTCTATCTCTTAGGCATACCTCCCCTGTCGCTATTGGATAGTATTTGTCGTTATCTATCCAACAAGCTTGAGCTTGCTCAATTCGGAGCTCATTTGCAGAAGTTATGGCAGTTCTGGTTTTATTGTATCTTTCTATTGTTTTAGCTGCGATATGAAGGCAGTCAAGTGCTAAAGCCTCTATGGCGTGCGGTTGTACTTCTCAAGGGAGCGGTAGTACCGCAGAGGCCAGCGGTAGTACCGCTGCCTCCAGCCCTGACGCTGATGCACGCGGAAGTAGGCGCGGATGTAATTTTTTACATCCGCCCTTACGCGGTAGTACTGCGATGTCTATCCGGTACTACCGTGCCAGATTTTTGCTCGAATCTAGCTCCAGCGGATGTAGACCGGCAGTAATTTTTTACATCCGTGGACGCGCGGTAGTACCGCTATCCATAGCGGTAGTACCGCTGCCTCACTATGAATACTGCCATGTGCTGCACCTATGTGGTCGTTGGATACTACCTTGCGGTAGTACCGCAAGGGCAGGCGGTAGTACCGCTCCGGCAGTACTACCGCTTTGTTGCCCCGTTGCAGTAGTGTTTCATTTGGCTATTGCCGCCCTAGCGGTAGTACCGCTCCTTGGAGCGGTAGTACAACTCGGTGCGGGCTGTGAGCATAACGGTTGGATTTTTTTTCCCACCTATAAAAGGGGTTCTTCTTTCCCAATGAACCTTATCCTTTGAGCTCATGTTCTTCCCCCATTGGTAACCTTCTTCGAGCTTGCTCTCTCTCAATCCCTCCATAGATTCTTGCTAGTTTCGGGGAGGGGGAGAGAGAGGAGATCAAGATCTACGTTTCCACCAATCACTTTCTCCTCTGTGTGAGGGGAACCCTTTGGATCTAGATCTTGGAGTTCTTCGTGTTCTCTTCTTCATTCTTCCTCTCTTTTTCCTCCCTAGCATTAGTTGCTTTGGTGGGATTTGGGAGAGAAAGACTTGGGCACTCCGTGTGCCCTTGCCATTGCATTTGGTGCATCGGTTTGAGTTCTCCATGGTGATACGTTGTAATGCCCAGGATGGAGTTATACCTCCTACGTGTCGAGGCACGACTTAAAGGCATAAATCCATCCTAGAATGATCTCAAGTTTGGTATCTTTGCACGACTCATGTAAAAGAGGGATTAAATTGCAAAAGGAGATAGTTGGCTTACACTCGCCACTTCACGCAATACAATACATAAGCAATACATCATTCAGAACATCACAACCCGACTACGGGTGAAGAACCAAAAGAAAGATACCAAACAACAACATAAAGCCACAGGTCAGGATCGAATCCTAGTAGAAACCACTACTGAACATCGAAACGTCACGAGCAAACAGCCAAACTCTTCATCGAGCTCCTGATGAAGATCTGAACCAACTCCTGCATCAAACTCGGCTGAACCTGCAACTGGTGTGGTGGAGTAACTGTGAGCCACAGAGGACTCAGCAATCCCGTTCCCGGGTAACAAGACTATTTAAGCCTTGGGTGAGGACAAGGCTGAAGAAAGAACGAGAGGTGAAGGAACAAACAAGAGTCTGCAGCAGCAACTAGCACTAACTTACGTAAAAGAGAGCGAGAAGAGAAGGCATCGGCGAGAGGTGATCACGAAGTGATCCTAGCTACAAGCTCACAAACATAACCCCTCCGTGTTCAACTCCCGAATCCCGATTCGGAAATTGACAGTCACGGAACACACGCTGGTAGTGTATTAGTATCATTGTGTCAAGTTATCTACAACCGGAATTAACAAGCTCCCATCTGCCACATAACCGCGGGCACGGCTTTCGAAAGTTCAAACCCTGCAGGGGTGTTCCAACTTGACCCATTACAAGCCCACGATCCGCGGAGTCGCAACTCCATCGTTGGGAAGACCCGAGTATTCTCGGAATCCCGTGCTCAAGTTAAACCGAACTAAGGTAAGGCTAATCCAGCAAATCCTCCCGGCGTGCCGACACCCTGATAGTAGCCGCGCGTATCTCGTCTCAGGCCACGACCGGATGAGCACAGCGTACAGTGGCCGAAACCCAAGTTGCCAAGGGGGGCCCCGCACACGACTCTAGTTTGGACCAACACTCAAATCGAGCACTGGCCCAGGGGGGTGGAATTAAGATGAAAGGGGTAGCTAGTCCCATTCAAGTTTTATTAGTTCGTTATTAAGCAAATAGTACCAATGTTGGGACTTGCTGGAAAAGACTTAGCACTTAGCGGTTTATCAAGGGGGTCCCATACACCCCAACCGTGTTAGGAACGCATAATCAAGGAACATAACACCGGCTTATACGGATCCTAACGGCATGAGTGGAACAAAACACCAAGAAAAAGGCTTAGCCTTCCACCCTGCCAGTATATAGATGATTTCATTTTAAGCATTTATATAGTGTGATATAACCCAACCAAACTTCAACATGAAGCAAACATCTTCAATCTTCACCTGCAACTAACAATGCTATAAGAGGGGCTGAGCAAGCCTACGTATAGCCAAGCAACGGTTTGCGTAGGTAGGGTGGTTAAACATGGCAATGGTTACAAGTAGGAGGCTGACAGGAAAGACATGGGCATCGAGGCAAAACTAAAGAACGATACTCTAGCAAGAGGCAAAAATAGTAATGGTATCCGGGTTCGGTCATCTTGCCTGGGAATCCACAAGGGAGAAGAACGGATCCAAGAAGCAGAAGGAGCAACAGTCGAGCGGATCCTCACAACTCCGGAACGAAACCGAAGCTAACAAGAGAAGCAACCGGAAAGAAGAAAACACACGGTAAACACACAAGCATCAACATGGCATACGATGCACAAACAAGTATGATGCATGTCCGGTTTAAATATGCATGGCAAGGCAAAGTGCACAAACAAATACTACAAGTTAAGTGGAGATCAATATGCAACGAGTTGCATATTGACGAAACACCACATTTAATTATTTAATTGACTCTTGTTATTTACAAGACAAGATTAAATGTTGGTTAACATGGCAAGAGGTGAAGCATAAAGAAACTACACTATTAAGACATTTTAAATGAGGCCGGAAATAACAACAACATATCCGGAAAATCCCCATGAGCATGTTTAATAATTATAAGCAAACAACAATTTAACATATATAATGTTGTTAAATGATGCGGATGACATGAACAAGTTTATGCAAGTTTTATTAAAAGGTTGACTTAAAGGAGATATGAAGGAGTATTTGTCACCGTGGTGGAAAGAAAGGGTGCCACGGCAACGATCCGAAAATGATGCAACGCATCATATCGGTTCCGGTTTCTCGGTGAGGGACCGGTGCAAAACAAAAGGTGGAGTGAACGAGTTGAACAAGATGATGGGGTGATCCCGTTGCCGGGTTCCCACGAGTCGGTGGCGAGGCAACCGAGGAACATGACAAAAGGTGGAACGGGCACGAAGCACACACGGGAGACATTTCATACAACACAAGCAAGCATGCACGGTTCAACCACGGGGTCGTCTCGGTATACCTTCGAAGCGTGCGTTTCGGGGCGGTTCGAGCTCGTCGAGGGACGTAGTAGAGGAAGTAGAGGAAGTAGACGTTCACGTCATCGGTAGTCGTTCGGGTCGTCGTGGAAGTAGATGTTCCGTTCGTCTTGGCGGTTCCACGACGGAGGTAGTTGTACTCGGGCGACGGTAGTGGTACTCGCGGTCGTCGAGCGACGGTAGTTGTTCACGTCATCGGCAGTCGTTGTACTCGCGACGTCGGGGTACTTGGTCGAAGATGTTTCGTAGTGGTACTTGGGGTTTCCCGTTTGCGACGGTAGTGGAAGTAGTGGTACTTGTCGCATCGGTAGGGGTACTCGTTCATGTAGTCGTTCCCGAGTTCGTAGCCGTTCAACATCACGTGAAGAGGTACTTGGTCGGGTCGCCGGTAGTCATACACGGGTCATCTGTCAAAAATTACAGCACAAAGCACACAAAACAAAAAAAAAACAAAACAAAAACAAAAACAACACAACAGCCTCGGACACGGCTGAGGCAGCAGAGGAGGATGGCCGCGGCCGGCGCTGCTGGAGGGGAACGTCCTGGGGCTTGCTGGACGGCGAGGCGGAGAGGAGGTCGCGGGATCCGGGCTGGACGACGGCGAGGCGGGCCTGGCCGCGGCGCTGGAGAGGCCACGGAGGACGGCGCAGCTCGCGAAGAGGGAGGCACGGGCGCTGGACGGTGAAGCCGGGGAGGAAGAGGCCCTGCGGCGGAGCTCGCGAAGAAGCGGCGGCGCCGCGCTGCTGGCCGACCGGAGGGAGGTCGACGGGGCTTGCGGGGCTCGGGTCGAGGGGGCCGCAGGGCGCCATGGCGAGGAGGCCCGCTGGGCGCTCGGGAGGAGCAGGGACCGAGCCCGGGGCGAGCTCCTGTGGCAGAGGTGCGGTGGCCTCTGGCCGCTGGGCGGAGCTGCGAGGCTCCGGGCGCTGGAGGCCTGAGGCGACGCGCGACGGAGGGAGCGGGGCGCCAGGCGCGCTCGGGACTCGAAGGAGGGCGGCGCAGGGGTGCGGGACCTGGGCTCCAAGGCGCGAGGAGGAGTAGAGCGGGCGAGGGAGAAGATCGAGGAACGGAAGGAGGCCGACGGCTGGGAGGCCTCGAGGGGGAGATCGGGGAGAGAGGGCGAGGGAGCTAGGTCGCGAGGGAGAGTGAGATCGAGGGAGATGGTGCGGGCTCGATCTGAGGGAGACGAGGGGAAAACGGGAGGTGGCGGCGGTGCACGAGGGGGAGAGGGAGATGCGGGAGGTGAGTGCGAAGGGCTAGGGTTTCGGTGGGAAGTATGCGGGCTGGCCTGGTTGGGCCAAAGGGAGGAGAAGGGAGTTGGGCCGAAGGAGGGAGGAGGTAAAGAGGCTGAGAGGCTCTTTTATTTTTATTCCTTTAACAGAAATAAAAATAAAGAGAGAGCAAAAGAAATTAAGAAAAGAGGCCAGAACAGAAAAATAAAATATGGAACATTTTTATAAGGCTTTACGGGATATTACCAACCCAACAAAAATAGTTCCAACAGAAAGGAAAGGTTTAGATTTTTGGAGGAGCCTCGAAACAACGGAAAGAATTAGAAAGGGTCTAGATGTCAAACTTGAAGTGAAAAGACATGGGAAAAAATATGCACGTGTGTTATAGTGATTCCGGAGCAATGGAATATTTATTAATATAGCTCCATAATATTTGGAGGATATGTTATAAAGAGAAGACATCTTCCCTCGATTTAAATGGACCGAAGGTCCACACGATTTATTTAGGTTGAGATGCAAAAATAAAATATGACATGATGACATGATGCAATGCAAAAATAAATAACACAAGCACAAAAGAACCACACGGGCAACCCGGAACATCTGGAAGCTTCTGGGATCTTCTGGAATCTTCTGGGACGTCGGTCTCGGGCGTCACAACTCTCCCACACTAACAGAGGATCTCGACCCGAGATCCTAGAGATATCACCGGGTAAAAACGGAAGAGGAAGAGGTAAAACATAGTTGCTTCTTTGACAGACGAGTGAAACCAAAGAACCTTGAGAGGTTGAACAAATTGAAAGAAGAACACAACAGAGATGAACGAAGTTAAGAGCACTCCTGTAAAAGAAGGAACAAGGAACATTAACAGAACCTTGAAGGTTGAAAGACATGAAACAAGAGCTCACGGACCAAAAGAATAAGAAACCGCAACGGTATAGCCAAGGAATAAGAATGACAGAATTTGGACAGCACTCCGTCTGAAAATGGAAGGAATTAACAAGAACTTGCCAAGTTGGGATGATACTTGATGAAAACAACAACATATTGCCTCCGAAACAATTAAAAGAATGGCACAATGGGTAAGAAAGGATTCAGACAGCACTCCGGTTAAAAGAGAGGCAAAACTAGATGAGATGAGAGAACTTGAATGAAGAATACAACACTCCGGTTAAAATGATAAGCAAGGGAGAATAAGATCTCGATAAAACGAGATGATGGTTAAAGAGAGTAATATCACAAAGCCTCCGGTAATGAAAAAATAGCATATAATCAAAGAAAGAAATGAATGGAGAAGAAAAAGACAACTTCTCCCACGAATGCATTTGAAAGAGCATCCTTACGAAGAAGGGTTGAACGGAGTTGTTGGAAAATCAACAACGAAAGAATAAGCTTGATGTGGGCTTATGGAAATATCTCAAATTATGAGGTGACAACCAGCCACTGATGAAAAATATTTGATTGGATTGAGATCAACAAGGAGACGGAAACTTAATTCACCGGAATGAAAAATGAAGAACTTGGGTCAATTATAAGCACCATAATAACAACAATCCTTAGGGAAGGCTTTAGGTGAAATACAACCCAAGATAACTTCAAAGAATAAAAAGAGGGGTTGAAAAGATCTCCTAGAGAGAAAGAAATGATGGTTTTAATTATCTCATTCTTGACAACTTGTGAATGTGAAACATGAATGAATTGACAGGAATGACATAACACCATCTGAAAAGATAAGGTAGAAAGAATTGCAATTAGAAAGTATGATGAAGAAAGCTTGAACTCCAACAAGAATGTTGATGAAAACTTCGAGGATGAAATTAAAACATGATGAACCACCATGAAGAACTCCGGTAAAGAAAGCAAGAGAAGTGAAAGATGAAAGAATAAGATTCAGGCCTGCGATGAATTAGATGGATGTTTGAAAGATAACTAAAATAACATGGAGCTCCGGAAAACAAGATGAACAACTTAGAACCGAGAATATGATATGATGAACAAGCTCCAGACAAAAGAATTAAACACTTAGAAGGAATAAGAATAAGAATTATGTCATGCATCTCCTTCACCAATTCCTTCACCAATTTAATTGATGACAACCAAGGATTTGGCATACTACTTATTCTCGTTGAAAAGAATTAAAGAGAGATCTAGCACAAGCTCGGATTCAACGAACCACCGGTAGGAATTATGAAAAGAACAAATGAATTAAAACGATAACAACGGAAGGGTAACTTGAAAGAACCACCGTAAGAATTAGGAGACGAACGAAGAGACATCAATGAAGAATAGTTGGAGAACGAAGTTGAAAACTGAGAACGAAGAATCTTCTGAAATGATGGCCTTCGGAGGAACACAAAGAAACAATTCATGAAATGCTTCGGACGAGTATAAAAAGAATTCCTCACAATCTGAACAATAATGAGGATGGCATGAAACTAGAACCACAGCTCATGAGAGAACGGGCCAAGATTTAAGAGAAACACCTCTCCGGTCTCCAAATGTTGAGAATGAAGACGAGAAATGCCATGAAGAATTGTTGAGCACTCCGGAATGAAGAATTAAAAGGTTGAACCAATGATGAACAAGAATTTGAAAGCGATCTTGGAGAAGGCATGTGACTGATGGAAATCATTCTTACGTCACACTTTGAAAGAATTTCAGAATACTCCGGAAAAGAAGAGTCAGGTAAGATCCTGGGAAAAGACCTGTGGGTTAGGGCCCACTCAAAGAAATCACCGTTGGAAAAGATAGCTTAAGAGATATAGCACCGATTGAATTAAAAGGCTTGAGTAAGATAACAATCCTCAAAAATAGCTCAGAATAGTTTGAACGGATTAAGAATGGAATTATGAATCTTCAGCACTCCGGATATGAATAACAAGAGGAGAATGATTAATTGGTGCACCGGAATAAGAAAGCATTGTGAAAAGAGGAAAAGGATAAGATCAACACCGAAATCTTGAATTACATCCACCGGAAGAATATGAGAACAAAAGAATGATGAACTTGAAGCTCTTGAGCATCTTCACGATAAATCACCGGATAAGAACATTGA
The DNA here is from genome assembly GCA_902687465.1 of Secale cereale. Taxonomy (NCBI): domain Eukaryota; kingdom Viridiplantae; phylum Streptophyta; class Magnoliopsida; order Poales; family Poaceae; genus Secale; species Secale cereale. The sequence continues at coordinate 216,093,426 of LR738711.1, read as the reverse complement.
AGGAAAGAATGAAGAAATATCACATGAATAAAATGGATACTTCATCTAAGAATTTCTGGCTCCGAGAAGAAGAAGGGTGGGAGGGTGGGGAAAAACAAAGACAACTTGGGATGAACAAAATGGGCACCGGTTGGAAAAGAATTAACATGATGATCTTGATGGTCAAGAAGAATAGCACTCCCATAGAAATATGAGAATACCCATTAAGAAAGGTATGGAATCAACATTTATCATCGAAGCAACTCGAATACCAGAATCAAGACAAGAACAAAGGATAGATATGTAGCAGCCTAATCTTCACAACATCATTCGAACAGAGGATTGAACGAATGAATTCCGCAGGTGCATCGACTAGTCGAGAAGCCACTTGAGAGAACAAAAGTAAATAAAAGGAACAAGGATCAGATAGAACAAATACAAGATAGAAGTTTCGTTCCGCATCTTCGTGCTGAAAGCTCATGGAACGTGTTACAAAAGGGTTTTGTCATCCCCGGATCAGCATAGCCAAGGACCCTTTAAGATGCAACTCCCGATCAGAACAAGTCCATAAAACCACTTCACTCAATGTAAAACCCCAAACTTCATATCGAGCATCCGTTGAAAGAATGCCTAGAACTACTGGATAAACCCACCTATAGATTTCCGAAAGTTTCCAGTTATGCAATCAGGTGTTGGGGATACACGGGAAGCACCGCGCAATCAACTCTAAACCTACATCCAGGTGTATCCATCCTTCAACACATAACCAGTCTTTCTCGGAAACTGTTTACCTCGGACCTTCGAAAACGCATCCACTATAACAAGCTATGGCAATACTCTCGAACTACCTCCCCAGTACTGGGTGATGTCGGGGTTATCTTGCCACTGGCCGTATAGGAGAGATTTTCGATGTCGGCCGTCTTAAGTATTTAGTACTGCCGCGATATGCTTGTGTCAATGATACCCCGAAGCTCAACTCCTCGGTAACAGGAGGCATCGAGAACAATATCCTTGTCACAAGAACATCGAAACAATCCCAGAATACTCGCGGGATCCTAAAAAAAATTTGGTGCAATTTTTGAAAGTAGAAGAGGCAAGAGTAATCGTCAGGAGTCCTCACCAGAGTGAAAGGGGATGAGAAGCAAAGAAATCCTACTCTCCGATATATATATAGGACTCAAAATATTTTCAGTGTGTGCCTAGACTCAACCGTCAACGATTCGATCAATCAGTGGGGGCTTCTAGGTCGGAGAAGGCTCTGAATACCAACTTGTAATGCCCAGGATGGAGTTATACCTCCTACGTGTCGAGGCACGACTTAAAGGCATAAGTCCATCCTAGAATGATCTCAAGTTTGGTATCTTTGCACAACTCATGTAAAAGAGGGATTAAATTGCAAAAGGAGATAGTTGGCTTACACTCGCCACTTCACACAATACATTACATAAGCCAAACATCATTCAGAACATCACAGCCCGACTACGGGTAAGATCCAAAGAAAGATACCAAAACAACATAAAGCCACAGGCCAAGATCGAATCCTAGTAGAAACCACTACTGAACATCGAAACGTTACAAACAAACAGCCAAGCTCTTCATCGAACTCCTGGTGAAGAACTGAACCAGCTCCTGCCTCAAACTCGGCTGAACCTGCAACTGGTGTGGTGGAGTAACTGTGAGCCACAGAGGACTCAGCAATCCCGTTCCCGGGTAACAAGACTATTTAAGCCTTGGGTGAGGACAAGGCTGAAGAAAGAACGAGAGGTGAAGGAACAAACAAGAGTCTGCAGCAGCAACTAGCACTAACTTACGTAAAAGAGAGCGAGAAGAGAAGGCATCGGCGAGAGGTGATCACGAAGTGATCCTAGCTACAAGCTCACAAACATAACCCCTCCGTGTTCAACTCCCGAATCCCGATTCGGAAATTGACAGTCACGGAACACACGCTGGTAGTGTATTAGTATCATTGTGTCAAGTTATCTACAACCGGAATTAACAAGCTCCCATCTGCCACATAACCGCGGGCACGGCTTTCGAAAGTTCAAACCCTGCAGGGGTGTTCCAACTTGACCCATTACAAGCCCACGATCCGCGGAGTCGCAACTCCATCGTTGGGAAGACCCGAGTATTCTCGGAATCCCGTGCTCAAGTTAAACCGAACTAAGGTAAGGCTAATCCAGCAAATCCTCCCGGCGTGCCGACACCCTGATAGTAGCCGCGCGTATCTCGTCTCAGGCCACGACCGGATGAGCACAGCGTACAGTGGCCGAAACCCAAGTTGCCAAGGGGGGCCCCGCACACGACTCTAGTTTGGACCAACACTCAAATCGAGCACTGGCCCAGGGGGGTGGAATTAAGATGAAAGGGGTAGCTAGTCCCATTCAAGTTTTATTAGTTCGTTATTAAGCAAATAGTACCAATGTTGGGACTTGCTGGAAAAGACTTAGCACTTAGCGGTTTATCAAGGGGGTCCCATACACCCCAACCGTGTTAGGAACGCATAATCAAGGAACATAACACCGGCTTATACGGATCCTAACGGCATGAGTGGAACAAAACACCAAGCAAAAGGCTTAGCCTTCCACCCTGCCAGTATATAGATGATTTCATTTTAAGCATTTATATAGTGTGATATAACCCAACCAAACTTCAACATGAAGCAAACATCTTCAATCTTCACCTACAACTAACAATGCTATAAGAGGGGCTGAGCAAGCCTACGTATAGCCAAGCAACGGTTTGCGTAGGTAGGGTGGTTAAACATGGCAATGGTTACAAGTAGGAGGCTGACAGGAAAGACATGGGCATCGAGGCAAAACTAAAGAACGATACTCTAGCAAGAGGCAAAAATAGTAATGGTATCCGGGTTCGGTCATCTTGCCTGGGAATCCACAAGGGAGAAGAACGGATCCAAGAAGCAGAAGGAGCAACAGTCGAGCGGATCCTCACAACTCCGGAACGAAACCGAAGCTAACAAGAGAAGCAACCGGAAAGAAGAAAACACACGGTAAACACACAAGCATCAACATGGCATACGATGCACAAACAAGTATGATGCATGTCCGGTTTAAATATGCATGGCAAGGCAAAGTGCACAAACAAATACTACAAGTTAAGTGGAGATCAATATGCAACGAGTTGCATATTGACGAAACACCACATTTAATTATTTAATTGACTCTTGTTATTTACAAGACAAGATTAAATGTTGGTTAACATGGCAAGAGGTGAAGCATAAAGAAACTACACTATTAAGACATTTTAAATGAGGCCGGAAATAACAACAACATATCCGGAAAATCCCCATGAGCATGTTTAATAATTATAAGCAAACAACAATTTAACATATATAATGTTGTTAAATGATGCGGATGACATGAACAAGTTTATGCAAGTTTTATTAAAAGGTTGACTTAAAGGAGATATGAAGGAGTATTTGTCACCGTGGTGGAAAGAAAGGGTGCCACGGCAACGATCCGAAAATGATGCAACGCATCATATCGGTTCCGGTTTCTCGGTGAGGGACCGGTGCAAAACAAAAGGTGGAGTGAACGAGTTGAACAAGATGATGGGGTGATCCCGTTGCCGGGTTCCCACGAGTCGGTGGCGAGGCAACCGAGGAACATGACAAAAGGTGGAACGGGCACGAAGCACACACGGGAGACATTTCATACAACACAAGCAAGCATGCACGGTTCAACCACGGGGTCGTCTCGGTATACCTTCGAAGCGTGCGTTTCGGGGCGGTTCGAGCTCGTCGAGGGACGTAGTAGAGGAAGTAGAGGAAGTAGACGTTCACGTCATCGGTAGTCGTTCGGGTCGTCGTGGAAGTAGATGTTCCGTTCGTCTTGGCGGTTCCACGACGGAGGTAGTTGTACTCGGGCGACGGTAGTGGTACTCGCGGTCGTCGAGCGACGGTAGTTGTTCACGTCATCGGCAGTCGTTGTACTCGCGACGTCGGGGTACTTGGTCGAAGATGTTTCGTAGTGGTACTTGGGGTTTCCCGTTTGCGACGGTAGTGGAAGTAGTGGTACTTGTCGCATCGGTAGGGGTACTCGTTCATGTAGTCGTTCCCGAGTTCGTAGCCGTTCAACATCACGTGAAGAGGTACTTGGTCGGGTCGCCGGTAGTCATACACGGGTCATCTGTCAAAAATTACAGCACAAAGCACACAAAACAAAAAAAAAACAAAACAAAAACAAAAACAACACAACAGCCTCGGACACGGCTGAGGCAGCAGAGGAGGATGGCCGCGGCCGGCGCTGCTGGAGGGGAACGTCCTGGGGCTTGCTGGACGGCGAGGCGGAGAGGAGGTCGCGGGATCCGGGCTGGACGACGGCGAGGCGGGCCTGGCCGCGGCGCTGGAGAGGCCACGGAGGACGGCGCAGCTCGCGAAGAGGGAGGCACGGGCGCTGGACGGTGAAGCCGGGGAGGAAGAGGCCCTGCGGCGGAGCTCGCGAAGAAGCGGCGGCGCCGCGCTGCTGGCCGACCGGAGGGAGGTCGACGGGGCTTGCGGGGCTCGGGTCGAGGGGGCCGCAGGGCGCCATGGCGAGGAGGCCCGCTGGGCGCTCGGGAGGAGCAGGGACCGAGCCCGGGGCGAGCTCCTGTGGCAGAGGTGCGGTGGCCTCTGGCCGCTGGGCGGAGCTGCGAGGCTCCGGGCGCTGGAGGCCTGAGGCGACGCGCGACGGAGGGAGCGGGGCGCCAGGCGCGCTCGGGACTCGAAGGAGGGCGGCGCAGGGGTGCGGGACCTGGGCTCCAAGGCGCGAGGAGGAGTAGAGCGGGCGAGGGAGAAGATCGAGGAACGGAAGGAGGCCGACGGCTGGGAGGCCTCGAGGGGGAGATCGGGGAGAGAGGGCGAGGGAGCTAGGTCGCGAGGGAGAGTGAGATCGAGGGAGATGGTGCGGGCTCGATCTGAGGGAGACGAGGGGAAAACGGGAGGTGGCGGCGGTGCACGAGGGGGAGAGGGAGATGCGGGAGGTGAGTGCGAAGGGCTAGGGTTTCGGTGGGAAGTATGCGGGCTGGCCTGGTTGGGCCAAAGGGAGGAGAAGGGAGTTGGGCCGAAGGAGGGAGGAGGTAAAGAGGCTGAGAGGCTCTTTTATTTTTATTCCTTTAACAGAAATAAAAATAAAGAGAGAGCAAAAGAAATTAAGAAAAGAGGCCAGAACAGAAAAATAAAATATGGAACATTTTTATAAGGCTTTACGGGATATTACCAACCCAACAAAAATAGTTCCAACAGAAAGGAAAGGTTTAGATTTTTGGAGGAGCCTCGAAACAACGGAAAGAATTAGAAAGGGTCTAGATGTCAAACTTGAAGTGAAAAGACATGGGAAAAAATATGCACGTGTGTTATAGTGATTCCGGAGCAATGGAATATTTATTAATATAGCTCCATAATATTTGGAGGATATGTTATAAAGAGAAGACATCTTCCCTCGATTTAAATGGACCGAAGGTCCACACGATTTATTTAGGTTGAGATGCAAAAATAAAATATGACATGATGACATGATGCAATGCAAAAATAAATAACACAAGCACAAAAGAACCACACGGGCAACCCGGAACATCTGGAAGCTTCTGGGATCTTCTGGAATCTTCTGGGACGTCGGTCTCGGGCGTCACATACGTGGAAGTTACAAGTTGAGAAGCTTATTACTCTTGGGTGCTTGGTACCCTTGAGCTTGTTCCTCTCGGGTGCTTGGGCGCCCTAGACGGTTGAGGTCACCTCGGAGCCATATTACATAGTGGTGAAGCTTCATGGTGTCATTTGGAGCCTCCAATTAAGTTGTGGAGATAGCCCCAACCTTGGTGGTGTTCGGAGCTCAATTATTATGGTGTAAAGCTCCGGGCAAGCGTCGGGGTCTCCAATTAGGTTGTGGAGATCGCCCCGAGCAATTTGTACAGGTTTGGTGACCTCCCTCAAGGGTCCCTTAATGGAATCACGACATCTTGCATTGTGCGAGGCCGTGAGGAGATTACGATGCCCCTAGTGGCTTCTTGGGGAGCATTATGCCTCCACACCGCTCCAAACGGAGATAAGCACGGGATACATCGTCGTCTACATGTACCTCAATTATTTCTTACCCGATCCTTTACTTATGCACTTTACTTTGTGATAGCCATATTGCTTCTTGTTATATATCTTGCTGTCACCTAGTTGTTTATCTTGCTTAGCATAAGTTGTTGGTGTACATAGGTGAGCCTAGTTGTTGTAGGTTTTGTGCTTGGCAAATTAACCGCTAGGTTTATTCCGCATTTGTTCAAGCCTAAACCGTAATTATTTTAAAGCACATATTCACCCCGCTCTAGGCGACATCCACGATATTTCACAAGGGCTTCCCCCGGCCCCTCCACCCCCTCTAGCATCTCTACCCATTGCCGCCACCTAAGGGACGCCGAGAAAGCCTCGGCGGCTGCCGATGAAGGTGGCGGTGAGGCCTCTTGTTGCTTCGTTCCCCTTGCGAAGGACCCCCGGACTCCGGGGCGGCAGCCCCGGACGGCCAGGCGGCGCAACCTCTGTTGTAGGCGGCCTGCGCGGGATGTGGCGGACGGCTTCCTCGGCTGCTCGGGCGGCGTGGAGCCAACGAGTGGTGGTTTTGGCGCGGACTTCTTCCGCTCCAGATCTGAAGGTTGGGTTGTTTCTCCTTCTCTACTCAGTCCTCCCCTCCGGCCGTGCCCGCTCTGAAACTTTGGCTGCTAGTTTCGGTGCTGGCGCGATGCTGGTGGCATAGCTCGAGTCTGGGGGAAACCCTTGGCCGGTTCTCCGACCATGGCGGTGATGGCGTGTGCGGGCTTCGACATTACTTGCAGGTCTTTCATGTTTTTTCTTTGTGTGCAATAGTGTGCATTGCGTTATAAGCTGCTCAGTCGGCTCCCTTATATCTTTTAGTCGCTCATGCTTGGTGGCCTTGTGTAATTCTTACCGGTTGATGACTTTGTTAATTCAAAGTCGGGAGATTCAGGCTTTTGACTCGTCCTCCGCCGCCGCCGTCGTATCCCCTCCGCCTCCCATCGGCCTCGTGTATGCCTCTCCTTCCCTCTGCCTCCCCTCCCGCCGCCACCGGATCTCGACTGGGCAAAGCCCGTGCGAGGAGGGGGGATGATGGCGGCGGCGGGGCGTCCCTCCATCGCGGCTTGGGGGCGCGACTGTGGCGGTGGATCTTGAGTGGGCGCCTCGGGACGACATGTGTGTGTGTGTCCATGGCGTCGGTCACCCAGCGATGCGACCTCCTCTACCTTTGGTTGTCTTCGTCGTCGGTCCAAAGGGATCCGGCGGTGGGTGTCGCCTCACGGTGGCTTCCCGGCGACGGATCAAGTGGAGGAGGAGATGGCAGCCTAGCTGCTGAAGTGGGCGAGGATGCCACCATCGGCGGCGGCGCCCGTGGGTGTCGTTTTCCTCGTTGGAGGCGATGATGGGGGCATCCCTCGCTCCATTGTTTCCGGGGGAAACCTCAGATCGGAGGAGGCTACCATTGACGGCGGCGCCCGTGGGCGTCGTAGCCCTCGTTGGAGGCGTTGAGGGGCCTCCTAGTCGGATGATGGCGACGTCTTGGTCGTCAGCCCCGTGGGGGCATCATCTTTGGAGACATTCATCGGCTGGACGGACATGTGGATGACTTGGTGGTTAGGCACCGGTAGGTGGTGGAGCTGTGCTTCATCGTACACAACGATAACGACGGATCTCGGCGGCATGGCGCAGTGGAGACTTGGCGTCCGATGGATGGCGATGGACTCGCGCAACAGGAATTCGCTATCTGGCATCGTGGTGGCGTCGATCGCAGAGAGGTGTGGCAATGTCAATGCGTCAGTATCCGATCTGAGGATGAACCGATGGATGAAAGAGGTGACGGCCCTTGCAGCATGCGCATCTGTTGCCCACTGAAAGTGTGCCGGACCGGTGTGTATCCCAAACCATGCATTGTGTCTTGGATGGTACATCCGACATTAGATGTTAGGTGTTGATGCGATGTCTGTTGGTATTAGACTCGGACATTCGATGCCCCTTCATCACGGGAATATGAGTAGCGACAGCTGTTGCTAAGATGATGGCTTCAGACTTACTGATGTATTATTTTATAAGGGTTTTGTGAATAATTAATAAAATGAATGTATGCATCGCCCAGATGCAGAGACCGTGGTACATCCTCCTTTTCAAAATAAAAAAAATTCAAAATCGGACTCTTCTTAAGCCTTCGTTTCTAAAATAAATAAAAAATTGTACGTTAAAGTTCGTCGAGTGAAAGTTAGGCCCGGCGCATAATTCAGCGAAACCCAGAGTCCCTGAATCCAATAGCGCCATGCTCCATTTCATTGCCACCCCTCCAACGATAGCAGCAATGATACACACGCGCCCATGCCCATCCTCATCGCCTCCTTTCATATACTCCAGCACACTGCACACGTACCCGCCCGCGTGCCCAGCTCCCATTGCCCCTCCCGCGGCTACGCAGCCAAGAACATACCAGAACCTGCACAGCGCTGCGCGCACACACACACCGCAACGAGAACAGAGAGGCCCGACACTTGCGCCACCCCCTCCCGCTCCCCCTCCCCCTCCCATCCATTTCGCTAAAACCATCCATTATTAGCCAGATGCTGTCGTCGTCGTCGTCGTCCGTCCCCCGTTGATCTCTCTCCGCCATCCTTTAGCCACTCTCACGCAGACACCGCGCGCGGTCCGAGGAGGAGGAGAAGCCAGCTCAACGTCGGTGCGCATCGCCGTCGGAGAGAGACCAGGCTCAGCCGGCCGGCCAGCATGGAGGGGAAGCACGTGGTGATGTCGGCGGTGGGGATCGGGATAGGCGTCGGCGTGGGGCTGGGGCTGGCGTCCGCGCCATGGTCGGGCGGAGGGTCTGGAGGCCCGGCGCGGGCCGGGGTGACGCTGGAGCGGGTGGAGCACGAGCTCCGCCGCCTCGTCGTCGACGGCAGGGACAGCAAGGTCACCTTCGACGAGTTCCCGTACTACCTCAGGTAAACCTTCTCCTTCCGTCGCAAAAACGTTCGTCTCTCGACGATGTGAGTGAGACTCTCGGCTGTTCCTTTCATGGAACTGTAGAAGCTGTCCCATCACCTTCCATCGTCCCAGATGTTTTGGGCTGATCTTTTGATGGGAAAAATCCCTTCGTCTCTGTGTGATGTGCATGAATTAGATTTACATATGAACTGCATACTACTCCCACCCTTCCTAAATACTCCCTCCGTAAACTATTATAAGAGCGTTTAGATCACTAAAATAATGATCTAAACGCTCTTATAATAGTTTACAAAGGGAGTATTTTCTTTCTAGATATTTCAAATGGACTACAATGTACGGATGTATGTAGACATATTTTAGGATGTAGATTCACTCATTTTGCTTCGCATGTAGTCACTTGTTAAAATCTCTAAAAAAACAAATATTTGGGAACGGAGGGAGTATTTTGCATGTAAAAGAAGAAGAAAAATCCAGAGTTTTTGTGTAATGTTTGGCCTCACGGAGCTTTGCGTTTCTGAAAGAAGTGAAATGCCATTTATTTTTTTCCTTTCTGAAATGTCCATGAAAGGTGGTGACAGAATCGCTATGCTGTCAGAACTCAGATCACAGGCAGGAGCAACCCAGAGGGTTCAAAAGCTCATGAAGAGTTTCTCTATGTTGTCAGTTTTATGAGCAAAATCTGCTTGGATCAGCCAACCATGCATGACACCAGTTCACTGATAGATTGCGCCCCCTAAGCTCTGTTTTGGCGTGTACAATTCTGCATCTCATCCCCTACAGTCCTCATCCATGTCTGTCTTTTTCCCCCCTCAATCGCCCCTTTGCAGTGAGCAAACACGCGTTGTGCTGACGAGCGCCGCCTACGTCCACCTGAAGCAAGCAGAGATCTCCAAATACACCAGGAATCTCGCCCCTGCTAGCCGTGCGATTCTGCTGTCAGGCCCTGCAGGTAAAAACCATCTTCATCAAAGCAGCTCAAGGACTTTGCTTGACCATACTCCTGCTGCTTCGGACCGAGTAATCTAAGGCCAAGTTCCTCTCTTGAAGAGCTTTACCAGCAGATGCTCGCCAAGGCGCTCGCGCACTATTTCGAAGCCAAAATCCTCCTGCTGGATCCTACAGACTTTCTCATAAAGGTGAGTTTCGCTGGAGCATAAGAGTCCTTGCGCGTCTCTGGATATGTTGTAATGCAGTGGTGTTCCTTGCAGCTTCACGGTAAATACGGCACCGGTGGCAGCGAACAGGTACGACCTTAGCATACCACTGGTTCTGCTTTTGATCTTCAAAATTTGCCATAGTTGCATGCTGTTTCCAATCTTTCCATTTCTGAATGTTTGGTGCGCCCATGAGCTTCTTTTTTCATACGTCGGCACAATTTGCTCTGCATCATTCTCTTTTTAGTCTGTCGACAGAAAATATTGGTAAATTTTATCTAATAACTGCTAACTGGAGAGTATTTTTCTTCTCATCAGTCTGTTCAAAGATCCATCTCTGAGACGACTCTCGAAAAGATGTCTGGACTACTCCAGTCTTTTACGATGACTCCACAGAAGGAGCAATCCAGAGGTGATGCTTCAGCATTTAGTTTATATCGTTTGACTGTTCATTATTCTGTAGTGGTAGTAACCTACTTCAGTTTTTATCTGAATATGTTGAACTCAGGTCAGTGATTAGCAGTTGATGAGAACATCCATGTACCATTCTATTTATGCAAACTGGATGGAACATGTATTTTCATATCAATATTACACTGATTAGTGATTTCACACATACTAGAAGCCTCAAATCAAAAGGTGTATGCCTTTTCTCATATATTGACACAATATGTATGTTGTGTGCATTTGAATCCATTGATGAAAGAAGTACTCAAACAACAGAGTTCTAGAGAATTAGAACATCTGTGGAACTGATCCTGATTTTACTTGAAAAATAAATTGACTTCATGTTTTATCTTAAAAAATAAATTAAGTTTCTGATCCAGTGTTTTAGACTGAATGCTGTGAAGGAATATCAGTACTCGCTCTTGGGGCATAACTAAATTCAGTTGCCTGCATGCACTGTAGAACATGATTCCCATTGTGTGTATCTACTTTCAGAATTTGTATCTGTATATTCATTGATGTAATTTCATTTTATGTTGCAGGAGGTATACGTAGACAAAACAGTCTGACCGACATGAAATTAAGGTGTGAGAAAATTTCACTATAGTGGACCTGTTACAGAAACAAAAGGCATTTACTTATTTCCTTGTAACATTTCCAGGAGCTCTGAAAGTACAAACAGCATGCCCAAGCTCAGAAGAAATGCATCTACTTCATCCGATATGAGTAGCCTGGCATCGCAAGGCCCTTCAAGTAATTCAGGTCATGGCATGTCCTTTTGAAAGACTTGCAACGGCACAAAATAAATTTCGTGACCCTGAGGAAATTATTAGTTTTCATGTACTATACCTTGTGTGTATTTTATCATTTCCTCATTATGCTGTTTACTTGGTTAGCATGTCAAATGGTGATCTGTTATTAATTTCCGACTTGCAAGGTAGTTAAATAGATCAAAATGCAACTATTGCCACAATGTAAGTGATGCACAAATCGACGAGAAGTAGTTCGTTTAGGTTCTTTTTGTCGATTCACCTCAGTGTTCACGTTATCCTACACACTTAATTTTTTTACTTGGAAGGTATGGACACACATGCTTGCATGTCTAGTTCCCTTCAGATAACACATATCTCATGCACAAAGTTGGATTCTAAATGAACAAAGAAGAATATATGAGCTGTATCAATTTGTTGCCAAGTTTGTTCCACACTTCCACTACTTCTCATACTGTAGGTATTAACTTCACTATTTCTTGTTGCGCTGCCGCTTCACACTATGCATTTTTTTTTCTTTTTGCAACAAACACTGCAGCTCCTCTCAGACGTGCTAGTAGCTGGACTTTTGATGAGAAAATGTTGGTACAAGCGTTGTACAAGGTTCTGCATAAAGTATCTAAGAAGAGCCCAATTGTCCTCTACATAAGAGATGTCGAGAAGTTTCTTCACAAATCTCCCAAAATGTATCTCTTGTTTGAAAAACTACTGGCCAAGCTTGAAGGGCCAGTGCTACTTCTCGGCTCAAGAATCGTGGATATGGACTTTGATGATGACGAGCTGGATGACAGGCTATCTGCTTTGTTCCCATATAACATAGACATCAAGCCACCCGAAAGTGAGAACCGCCTTGTAAGCTGGAACTCCCAGTTAGAAGAAGATATGAAGATTATTCAGTTTCAAGATAATCGGAACCATATCACGGAAGTCCTTGCGGAGAATGATCTTGAGTGTGTTGATTTAGGCTCAATATGTCTATCCGATACAATGGGCCTTAGTAAGTATATTGAGGAGATTGTGGTATCTGCGGTTTCTTATCACTTGATGAATAACAAAGATCCAGAGTACCGGAATGGGAAATTAATTCTATCTGCTAAAAGGTAGCTGCATTTTCGTATAGTTATCTGTCGGCTTCGTCATCTCTGCCTTGGTTTATGACTCTTCCACTGTGCAGCTTGTCCCATGCATTGGAAATTTTTCAAGAGAACAAGATGTGTGATAAGGACACCATGAAGTTGGAAAAACATACTGACGCTTCAAAGGTTTGTTCCTTTTTACTCTTTTTGTACTTGCAGGTGACTGAAAAAGCATTGCTCGTATTCCTAAGAGATTCTGCTATTTAATTTCTTTGTACTCCCTCCATTTCAACATATAGTGCATGTAAATTTTTCAAAAGTCAAGCTTCGTAAAGTTTGACCAAGTTTATATGGGATAATATACCAACAGTAATATTAAATAAGTACAATGTTTATTTGGTATTATAGATGTACATAGTTTTCTCCATAAAGTTGGTGAAACTTCACAAAGCATACTTTTGAAAAAAAAAACTACATGCGCTGTATTGTGGAACAGGGGGAGTACCTATTTATTGTTTTTCCAACGAGGCGGCTATATATCTAGCATAAGCATCCAATTCCATGTAGAAAGTTTAGAATATTTTAGAATTAACAATTATAAACAATGTCATGCCTCAACTACATAGATTGCTGAGAAGGGAATTGCTCCGGCTGCTGCAAAATTAGAATCAAAGCCTGCAACTTTGCTGCCACCAGCAGCCCCTGGTGCCGCTGCTCCAGCTCCTCCTCCTGAGAGCAAAACAGAACCAAAGAAACCAGAGAATCCACCTCCACCTGCAAAAGCACCAGTAAGATAACTGTTGGCCACTTTATGTTACTTTGTGCAAGTTCCAGGAAACTAATTTACCCATCTCTATTATTGTTTTTATTGTGTTTAGGAAGTGCCCCCAGATAATGAGTTTGAAAAGCGCATCAGACCAGAAGTGATACCTGCAAATGAAATTGGAGTTTCATTTAATGATATCGGTGCATTGGAAGACATCAAAGAATCCCTTCAAGAGCTTGTCATGCTACCCCTCCGACGTCCAGATCTCTTCAAGGGGGGTCTTCTTAAGCCCTGCAGAGGTATATTACTCTTTGGTCCTCCTGGAACTGGCAAGACAATGCTAGCCAAGGCTATTGCAAATGAAGCTCAAGCAAGTTTCATAAATGTATCGATGTCGACTATCACATCAAAGTGGTTTGGTGAAGACGAAAAGAATGTTAGAGCACTGTTCACTTTGGCTGCTAAAGTATCGCCCACTATCATTTTCGTCGATGAGGTTGATAGCATGCTTGGGCAGCGAAACAGAGCCGGAGAGCATGAGGCAATGAGGAAGATTAAGAATGAGTTTATGACTCACTGGGATGGTCTCCTGTCAAGACCAGATCAAAAAATTCTTGTTCTTGCTGCGACCAACCGTCCTTTCGATCTTGATGAGGCTATCATCAGAAGGTTTGAGCGCAGGTTGGCATCCCTTCCTTGAAATCAATCCCTAGCGTTGTTTTTTGTTTGTTTACCATTTCATTATTCTACGCCTGAAGCGCATGCTCCTTTGGTTTCATAGAATCATGGTCGGCTTACCATCAGTGCAAAATCGGGAAATGATTATGAAGAGGCTTCTGTCGAAGGAGAAAGTTGATGAAGGACTAGATTACAAGGAACTAGCAACCATGACTGAAGGATATAGTGGCAGTGATCTCAAGGTTAGTATCATGAGAAATGAATCTTTCTCCACTTAAAACACTTCTTGGCTAACTCAGTTTGCTCTGCACAGAACCTTTGCACAACGGCGGCATATCGCCCTGTGAGGGAACTGATACAGAAGGAAAGGAAGAAGGAACTGGTAATCTAATCACCACCATACTAAGCATTGTATCCATGAAAGAACCTGTCAAATTTCTGAAGCTAACACTCAAATATCTCCAGGAGAAAATAAAACTGGAAAAAGGAGGCACTCCACTAGATCCTTCAAAGATAAAGGAAAAAGACAAGGAGATCATTCTAAGGCCATTAAACATGGCAGATTTGAAAGAAGCAAAGAACCAGGTGAACCAGTTTTCTAGCACAATCCAAATAGTATACGCAAATGCAATGATGTAGTAGAACCCGTTAATATATAACAGGGGAGCTGAAAGCTGATAACTTCAACACATTAGAACGTGCTAATTTCTCGCGAACTTGGAATTGCAGGTGGCGGCGAGTTTTGCTGCTGAAGGTTCCATAATGGGTGAGTTGAAGCAATGGAATGAATTGTATGGTGAAGGCGGCTCGAGGAAGAAGGAGCAGTTGACATACTTCCTGTGAACACAAGTGTATGAACATAATTCGGAGAGTAGAATAGATGGCAAACAACTACGAGAAAATAGGCCCGGTTTCTTTTGTCAAACACATGAATGGACAGTCTATCGCCACGTAAACTGTAGTTTTGCCTGTGTTCGGTTGTTGTACTACTACACTAATAATGAATCTGCAGCGCAGATCCTTTTGATTTTGTTCTTTCTTCTAGTTTTACTCCCTTTTTGTGCATCTCTCAATCTCCCATGTCTTTTGTATAGGTAGTTCATACTGCTTGGTAGGCTGTGGTTGGCCACAAAACAGTATCAGCGTGCCAATCTGTATCAGTTTTCTCATGAATCTAGTGAAACTCCTTAGTTATGCTTTTGTTTAAAATAATGCGATGTCAGAAATTTCTAGGATTTCATCGTGTACTGTAAATAATAAATCTCTAGGAGATTTATAGTTAATCCTTGTACTGTGAATGAGCGGTCTATTTTGATGCCTGAAGTTCACTAGAATTTGAGTACTGACACTAGTCGGTAAGTTTCCACTCCTACTTGATGTGGTAGAGAAACTCCAGCAATTGTGCGCCAACGATGCACTATGAATATATAGCACATTGTTGAGACCAACACATGCAGAATGGGCTTTAATAGCACAAAAAGTTGTTTTGCAACAATGGTAGTAGTACAATAGAAAACGAGAACATGACATCTAAAGCCCAACGAGTTGATAAACATCATCAATACTCCAAGCTGCAGCAATGCAAGTAGCAAAATCAGCGTCTAGAAACCGTACCCATGCGACACCTTAACAGATCAAAAATCAAACAGCGGTACAGCGAAACAAGTGCTGCCTCGGCATTACTGTTGGAGGGTAAGCTACCCAGGGCTACTCTCATCAAAGTCGCAAACAACGAAAACAGCCTTACATAACAGAAGACAACTGGTGAGAAATTTGGTGCTCATACCACAAGGGCAGCCACGAACCAGTCACCATCATACCATACCGATGGTACACAATATCACTCGTTTCTAGTTCTTCTTGTCTTTCAAGGGGCCCCTCGGCACTTTGCTCAGAACCTTGGCATCAAACACAGCATACTGTTTCTTAACCTCAATCCACCCCTTCTCGCCATAGGTATCAATCTGATCTTCATACTTCTCGTAGATTACTGGAACTGTGTGCAGAACCACAAAAACTGTTTACATAGAAGAGAAAGATCCACTGTTAGCCAAATCCATATTGGGAAGAAGAGGTGCTAAAAATGGTATACTCAGTTGAGATCCGTTACCAATGTAGAACAGCGTCAGGAAGTTGCAGCAACTGCCGAGAATGGAAAGCAGCCATAGACCAGCAATCACCTACAGTTTTATAAAAATAAGTTAAATGAGACAAATCCAGATTGATGTAGGAACAACGCTTGGTAAACAATGGCAGAACAGACATACAATAAGGAACTTCTTTATGTCGCGGCCAAGAGCAATCTGACGAAGGTTTGCGAAGGCTCTGTTGATCTCATAACGTGTAGATAGCGCAATGTTGACAACCAAATCTTCAGGAATGATCACCTCAGGAATCCTTGGGGGAGACCTGAAATGGGTGGCAGAATTTAGAACTCATTTTAAAGTACTGGCTCTTGAACGTGCAAGGGTACGCACATGTAATCTGTGATACCGAGATGAAGATAACTTACTTGTTAATGAATGATGAGGCATTAGACCAGAGAAAGAGAACACCCAGAGAGAATATGAGAGCATGGCCAAGGAAAGCCAGAAGATGGTAGCCAAGCAATTCAAAAAGGATCCAGATTGCAGTTGCACCGCCTAGTACTCCAGCAGAGATGTGCTTGTTCCTCCACATAAACACGTCAGCAGCTGCACAGTAGAGAAACAAAGTGAATACAGCAGCAAGATTGGCAGATCGTAAAATTAAAATATGCGTGCTCACAAATGACACCTTAGTCACAACATAATACAGGACGGAGATAAAATTTGGCAGTGTTTAACGAGTATAAATAGAATATAACAGTTCAAAAATGTTGCAGGATGGTCTGCGAAAATTCATGGAGTGACAATGCAAGGCAAGAAAAGACAAATACTCCCTCCGTTCGGATTTACTCGTCGTGGAGGGACTAGTTGTTTAACCTCTGCTACCCGTTAAGGATTCACAACAGAGTAAGGATGCCCTCTAGATTTGCATGTTTTCGGCCTATGGTTAACAGCTCAAGTTCAAAGCAAAAAACAAGAGCATAAATGTACCATACACAGAAACCACATTGCAGTTCTATTTCTTTAGTCCATGAGTACTAAGTTATATATTGCAATGTGTGACGACTAATGGCGCATAGGTGCTCCAAAATCATGGTAATTCTATAGAGGATCTTAAGCTGAACTTCAATATTTCCAAAATGTCTGTAAGTTTGAGAAAGGGAAGAAGTAGCAATAACACCACAAGGTTTATTGTTTTCTTTATTTAAAATTCAGAAAAAACAAACCTAAAAGTCATATATGATGATAATTCTCATACAAGAAACAATGTTTCTATACACTAGCGACTTAGCAAGGACACAGCAGAGAATTCACTGAGCACCTGAGGATGATTCTGCCACAAACTGACAGACATACATTCAAGCGCAGGTAATACTCAACAGTACTATTAATAGTAATATCCTATTTTAGCAGCCCAGCCATATGGAATATTCATATCCTATTTTAGCAGCCCGGCCATAAGGTCTATGACAAGGCATAAACTTACTAGTAGTTACTAACAAAAACCAGTATCCATTTTAGCACAGTATAAATATAAGGGATGAGATCAGATCGCACAACCGCAGCAAAACTCATACGAAGACAGCTTGCATTGACCAAATTCGAAACCACCGGCGTAAATCAGGCCGCTCCAGTTGCGTTGGTTTTGGGGACGCACCGTCCCTGTGGATCTAAACAAACCCAGCCGCCCAAAAGGGAAGGCTTAAACCTCACCTGCACTACCCAATCAGTGCCTTATACCAGATCTAGTACGAAACCAGAGACCCAAACCCGTCCAGATCCACATATTCCGATCCGATCTACGCGTTTCAAGCAAAAGCACTAAAAAACGAGCATCAGTTAGATCGGTAATGGGGCCATACGTTTGCCTCCGCCGAGGACCTTGTGGATCGGCTGCTCGCGGCCGAAGAGGCGGAACATCCTGTTCTTGGCATCGGCCGCAGCCCCCGAGGCGGAGCTGGCGAAGGACGCGGTGGTGACCTCGGAGGCGGCGGGGACGGGGGCGGGGGCGGGGGCAGGGGCCGGGGCCGGGGCGGGCGGCGCTGAGGGGCGCGGCCGCTCCTCGTGGTCGGAGTCCGAGGACGAGGAGTGGTCGCCGCCGCCGATGTGGAGCTTGTCGGCGATCTTCTCCATCAGGGTCTCCGGCTTGTGGCCCGCGTCCTCGGCGTGCGGCTGCTCCGCCATGGCTAGCTTTCGGAAACCCTCACGCTGCTCCGCAAGAAAAGGGGTGGTGCCGGTGCGCGTGCGCGTGGGAGTTTGAGGGGGAATGCGGGTGAGGAGGATTTCTGGCGTGGTGGGGTTTTATAGATTCGATGGGGTTTAGGTCTGATCGGAAGATCGGGGACGTTTAATTTGGATTGGACGGCGGAGAGCGGGCGGGGAGGGGTTCAGGGTGGACGGCGGGGTGCTTTTGCCATGGACCAACATGTCCCCTGGTAGAGTTTGAAGAAAAATGCTTCGTGTACACGAGCACACAAGGAGAGCCAAATCCACAAGGAAATTTCTTGCTTAGGTTTGGTGAAATATGGAGGTTGGTTTGGGAGGTTATTTCTTTTTTTCTAGAAAACTTTCGATCTATTCGTCAACTGTCATGGTAATACAAAGAGCAATAAAAGTAAAATTTACATCTAGCAACGACTACGATCACGGTAGCGAGCCGAAGACGCGCCGCCTTCATCACGCCTCCCTCACCGGAGTCGGGCAAATCTTATGTAGTAGACAATCAGAAAGTCATCATGCTAACACTCTATAGGACTAGCTCATCATAACAAGAGAGACATAGATTGAAAGGATCCAATTTGCAGACACGCAAACACAGGCGAACAAAGACTGGACCCAAGTGGATCCACCAAAGACAAGCGTCGACCGAATCCAACGTGATCCACCGGAGACACACCTACACACACCCTCCAACGAGGCTAGACGCACCATCGAGACGGGGGCTAGGCAGGGAACATTATTCCATCTTCAGGGGGCCGTTGTCGTCTCTCCTTCTTGAGCATGACACAAACCCTAAACAAACACAGAAATACATCTAAAAGTAACTGAAGCCCTTCCGTTGGCAAGGACCGAGATCCACCACGCCTCCATGGCCTAAGGCCACAGTAGATGGAGTAGACATGTGTCGGCGCCAACAGGAGGCAAGCAACCCTAGCCGCCTGAGTCGCTAGAGGCCTAAAGGACAACCGCCATGGGGTACATGTGCATACTAGGGTAGTTATTGGCTTTTGAAAATTTTGTGGTGTAAATTATTCTCAATGGCCTTGAGTTGGTTGGATGTGGAGATGATTTTTGCGTTTGGTTATGCCGAAGACTGGCTTGTGTTTGTTTTACTGTAGTGTTACATGGTCCACTATTGTACTGCAACATTGAAAACTCTTTATCTAATGGTGTGCGTGCGTGCGTGCGTCACTGCTAGGGAAAACCTTATACACGGAGGTATAGCAGTAGCGCTGGTCATGGAAGGGCGCTACTGATATTTAGCAGTACCGCGTGTCAAAAACACACGCTACAGAAATTGTCTTAGCAGTAGCTGAAGGAAATATGTCCTAGAGGCAATAATAAAGTTGTTATTTATATTTCCTTATATCATGATAAATGTTTATTATTCATGCTATAATTGTATTAACCGGAAACATAATACATGTGTGAATATATAGACAAACAAAGTGTCACTGGTATGCCTCTACTTAACTAGCTCGTTGAATCAAAGATGGTTATGTTTCCTAGCCATAGATATGAGTTGTCATTTGATTAACGGGATCACATCATTGGTGAATGATGTGATTGACTTGACCCATTTCGTTAGCTTAGCACTTGATCATTTAGTTTTACTGTTATTGCTTTCTTCATGACTTATACATGTTCCTATGACTATGAGATTATGCAATTTTCGAATACCGGAGGAACACCTTGTGTGCTATCAAACGTCACAACGTAACTTGATGATTATAAAGATGCTCTACATGTGTCTTCGAAGGTGTTTGTGGTGTTGGCATAGATCGAGAATAGGATTTGTCACTCCGAGTGTCGGAGAGGTATCTCTGGGCCCTCTCGGTAATGCACATCACTATAAGCCTTGCAAGCAAATGACTAATGAGTTAGTCACGAGATGATGCATTACGGAACGAGTAAAGAGACTTGCCGGTAACGAGAACTAGGTATTGAGATACCGACGATCGAATCTCGAGCAAGTAACATATCGATGACAAAGGGAACAACATATATTGTTATGCGGCTTGACCGATAAAGATCTTCGAATAATGTACAGGAACCAATATGAGCATCCAGGTTCCGTTGTTGGTTATTGACCGGAGATGAGTCTCGGTCATGTCTACATAGTTCTCGAACCCGTAGGGTCCGCACGCTTCACGTTCGGTGACGACCGGTATTATGAGTTTATGAGTTTTGATGTACCGAAGGTAGTTCGGAGTCCCGGATATGATCACGGACATGACGAGGAGTCTCGAAATGGTCGAGACATAAAGATTGATATATTGGAAGCCTATGTTTGGACATCGTAATGGTTCCGGATGAGTTCAGGCATTTACCGGAGTACCGGGGGCTACCAGAACCCCCCGGGGAGTGTAATGGCCTCATGGGCCTTGGGAGAGAGGAAGGGGCAGCCAGGGCAGGCCGCGCGCCCCCTCCCCCTGTAGTACAAATTGGACAAGGAAGGGGGCGGCGCCCCCCTTTTCTTCCTCCTCTCCCCTCCTTCCTTCCCTCCTACTCCTACTCTTGGAAGGGGTGGAATCCTACTCCCGGTGGGAGTAGGACTCCCCTTGGGGCGCGCCTAGGAGGCCGGCCTCCTTCCCCTCCTCCACTCCTTTATATACGGGGGTGGGGGCACCCCATGGACACACAAGTTGATCATTAATCTTTTAGCCGTGTGCGGTGCCCCCCTCCACCATAATCCACCTCGGTCATATCGTAGCGGTGCTTAGACGAAGCCCTGCGTCGGTAACTTCATCATCACCATCATCATGTCGTCGTGCTGACGGAACTCTCCCTCGAAGCTTTACTGGATCATGAGTTCGTGGGACATCACCAAGATGAACGTGTGCAGATCGCGGAGGTGACGTACGTTTGGTACTAGGATCGGTCGATCGTGAAGACATACGACTACATCAACCGTGTTGTTATAACGCTTCCGCTTACGGTCTACGAGGGTACGTGGATGACACTGTCGGGGTTTTGGGACGACATATGCCAAAGGATGGCTTATCATGCATGGGGTCAAAAGAACGTCGCCGGGCTCGGGAACCGGGATAAGGCGATACTTAGGACGCCTACGAATCTTACCCAGGTTCGGGGCTCTCTGGGGAGATAACACCCCTAGTCCTGCTCTGCAGGGACTCCGCGTCATCACTGATAGCACTAGAGTAGCTACAGGATTGCTCCTTGAGCTGTGATGTCTAAAGGAAGAAGATGAACAAGGCTAGCTCACCTCCTCTCTCTCCTATCTAGGGTTCTTGTCTTATGAGCTTCTAATAGCCAACTCTCCAGCCCTCAACATGGAGGACCCTGGGGGGTTTATATAGGCCTACCCCCCAGGGGTACAATGGTAATCTCGACGGCGTGGTCCCCAGTCGTCAATGTCTTCTGGCGCCGGCCTCGCCGCCTGTCTGCTGGGGCCCGCCGCCTGTGGGCCCCTCGTGATTGTCTTTCACTATGGGGGTGCTTTGGCTGACGACAGCCTCGTCGGGAAGGAGATGGCTACAGTGCCATCGTCCCTCGCCGTACGCTGCCGCCTCGCCCCGTCTCGTCATCTTGATGAGGCTCAGACTTCTAGGGCGGGGTGTGTCGTCTACTACCAGACGGCCGTCTCCCCCGGCCGCCTGCCAGAGGCTGTTTGTTTTTGAGCTTGCTCGCTGACCGGTGGGGCCAGCCGCCTGCTGGCCCCGCCGTTTGTGGGTAGTGGGATCGTGGCCTCCTCTGACCGCTGCTTGGTCACGAGCCTTGTGGCTACAACGACCCGCCGCTTAGGAGATATTCCCAAAGTACACGGTCACTGCAGCCACGTCCATATAGATCTTCTAAGGACATGTTCTCCTATAGCCATGCCCCCGCCACGTCGGGACCCACCTCAGCGTGTTCCCTGAGGGTGGAGTGCGGGGCCGTCTGCTGGCTGGTGGTGCTTGGTGTCGCCGCCTGTTGGGTCCCTGCCACCTGCTGGCAGCCGGCTCCTAGGGCAGGCCACCCTAGGAGGCGGCTCGAGGAGCAGACGGCCGCGGTAGACCAAGCGGCTGTTATTTGTCTTAAAATACCAAGGGTAGGCGCTGAGGGTACCCATGGTCAATATCTCCGATAGTAGTCCCCGAAGCTGGTGGAACTCCGATGCAGACGCTGGAGATGCTGAGGGGTTCCAGCAGCTTCTCCCCTCAGGCTTGCTTATCGTCTATCTCTCGTCTGCTAAAGAATCCGTCTGCCGCCAGCCGGCTCTGCGCTGCAGGAGCCGGCCTCTGGCAGCCGTATCGCCATCTCGGAATCTTCGGAGGGAAGGCGCCGCCTGGTCAGCGGTCAGTCGAACAGACCCGCGGACCATTGGCAGAGTCCACGCGTCACCGCCCTGTCGCGTCGGCCTGCCAGCCCACGCGCGTGACAGGACATAACAGTGGGCCGGGGCCCGCCACTAAGGGCCTCGGACCCCGCGCAGATCCATAGTGGCAGGGGTAATCGATTACCCTCCCACGCGCATTTAATGCGCGCGGATTAGGCGCGAGAAAATCGGGGGTCGTGCGGGACGTGGGGTGGTTAAGTCCACGCCCGCCCCCTCGCCTTCGTCGCCGGGGCCTATATATAGGCCGGGGGAGAGGGCTGGCACTGCTCTCGCGCTCACTCTCCCCTGTCCTTCATCTTCTTCCTCGCTTCTCCTTGTCGCAGTCACAGCGAACCACTGCCCGAGCCATGGCTGCTCCAGCGCCTACCCGACACCACGGCCAATGGGACGGCAGTGAGGTCGTGCAAGAGCAAGTGGACGTTCTTCGGCGGTCGCGGAAGCTACCGCCGGCCGACAGGGTCGCCGTGCGCCTGGCACCGGCTGATACGTCCAAAACGTATCTATAATTTCTGCTTGCTCCATGCCACTTTTGGGTGATATTGCTATGATATTCATACACTTCCATACACTTTTGATCATATTTGGACTAACTTACTAATCCAGTGCACCCCAGTGCCAGTTTCTGTTTTCGGCTGTTTTTGTATTTCAGGTTTTCACGTTACGAGAACTGCCAGGAAAAATCCAGAAAAATTATATAAAAAATCAGCGTTCCGGAAACAACCGTGCGTCCGAAGGGCAGCCGGGGGGGCCACCAGGGCTCCAGGCGCCCTGGCGGCGCCCCCCCTGGGCCGCCCCGGGGGGGGGGGGGGCGCCTGGGCCCCCCGAAGCTTCCCCGATGCTCCCCTTTGGCATATATTTAAAGCGTCCTCCGAAACCCTCAGAACAGGAACTCTTTTCGCGATCCCATCTCTGTTCCGCCGCCGCCGCCGCTTCCAAGATCGGGAGCACCAGGAGAACTCTTCCCGGCACCCTGTCGGAGGGAAGGATCACCATCGGGAGCTTCTCCACCACCATGGACGCCTCCCGGATGACTCGTGGGTAGTCTCCCTTGGACCATGGGTCCATGACCAGTAGCTATGTGATGTTCTCCTCCCGTTCTTGTGCTTCACTAATTAGTCCTCGTGAGCTGGCCTACATGATCGAGGCACATATGTAATCCTTATGCTGTTGCTATGTTGAGTTTGCTGGGATCCGATGGATTATGGGATTATGTTCAGATTGATCTTGAGTAATATAATTGATCTACCTCTTTTATATTTATGTTCATAAGTAATTCTTGCATGTTCTCCGTTGTTATTTATTGCTTTGGCCAAGTAATACGTAGTGACTCCAAGAGGGAACGTTATGCTCGATTGTGGGTTCATGCCCCTCGATGACTAGCTTGAGTGACAGAAACATGAGTCTAGGGGATGTGTTGTTGCCACAAGGGGGAAAACAACGGTGCTTGTGCCGCGGGTGCAAGGATTGTTTACTTTATGCAAAGTTCTTTTAATGCAGTTGTCTGTTGCATTGAGTTTACACTATGGGTGGGACTCGCAACTTAATACCAGCGAGATGTTCTGGATAGATATCTCAAGGTGGATGATTAGTAGTAGATATTGATGGATTTCGGTCTACTTATTTTGGCCTACCGCCCATGCTTTGAACCTCAACCTTTCTGCAATGTAGTCAGCATTGGTTTGCGTTCGTGGTCCTGTCAATTGCCCAGCTGTAATTTGTTTACCTCACATAGCTGTTTTATCGTCTTTTGGGAGAGAGACATCACTAGTGAACATCATGAGACTCCGGTCCATATTACCATCATTGATCACATCCGCTATTTACTTTTCGCTTTTACTTACTATTGCAAAACATTATCTATCACTACTATCATTTGCTTTTAACCCTTTGTGAACTACAAGGCCGGAGGGATTGACAACCTCTCTGTACTCGTTGGGAGCAAAGTTATTTGTATCTGTGTGCATGTCCACGTTGATTGCTAATTTGCGCCGTTAGCAGTTGACACCTACTTGTTGAACCTAGGAGTCTCTGGGGATTCGATCCTTGGCATCTTTGCTAAGGGAAAACACTTCTACATACTGCATCTTACACCTTCCACTTGGGGTAACCAACGAGGGGTTCGAGGCCCATCAAGGAGTATTTTCTGGCACCGTTGCCGGGGACTCCACTCTTCAGGATAGGGGAGTTGCACGCTATCTTTTACCTTTGCTTTTTAGTCTTGTTAGTTTACCTTTCAGTTTTTGCTTTAGTACCTTTTTATCGAAAATCACAAAAATAGTTATCTTGCTTGCTTGCTACTATGGGTTCCACCGAGAACACCAAGTTGTGTGACTTCACTAGTCACAACAACGATGACTTTATCAGCACACCTATCACTACACCTGCCACTTCAGCACCTTCATATGAAATTAAACCTGCTTTACTGAACTTAGTCATGAAAGATCAATTCTCCGGTGCTGGAGATGATGCTGCTTTACACTTGAACTACTTTATTGAACTTTGTGATATGCAAAAGTACCAAGAAATAGATGGTAATATTGTTAAGCTTAAGCTTTTTCCTTTCTCCTTGAGAGGAGGAGCTAAAATTTGGTTTCAGTCTTTGCCTAGAAATAGCATAGATTCATGGGACAAGTGCAAAGATGCTTTTATCGGAAAATACTATCCACCTGCTAAAATTATCCAACTTAGAAGTAACATAATGAATTTTAAACAATTGGATAATGAACACGTTGCCCAAGCTTGGGAACGTATGAAATCTCTTATCAAGAACTTCCCTACTCACGGTTTGACTACTTGGATGGTTATCCAAACTTTTTATGCAGGCTTGAACTTTACCTCGCGGAACTTGTTAGATTCGGCCGCGGGAGGAACTTTTATGACAACTACACTTGGTGCTGCCACAAAGTTTCTCGATGAGATGATGACCAACTATTCCCAATGGCACACCGAACGCGCTCCAACAGGTAGGAAGGTAAACTCTGTCGAGGAGATTTCCTCCTTAAATGAAAAAGTTGACTTAATCATGTCTCTACTTTCGAAGCAATCTACCGTTGATCCTCGTGATGTTCCTTTAAATTCTTTGATTGCTCAAGAACAAGTAGATGTGAAATTTATCTCTAGAAACAATTTTAACAACAATGCTTATAGGAGTAACTTTGGTAACAATCCTAAACCGTTCCCCTCTAATTCTTATGGGAACAACAATGCTTATCCTAGTACCAAGAACTCCACTACTGAACTAGAGATTATGCTTAAAGATTTCATCACTACCCAAAAAGCCTTTAATAAGAGTGTAGAAGAAAAACTACATAAACTAGATGATCTTTCTTTTAAGGTAGACCATTTAGCCAATGAGGTAAAATTGCTAAAAATTGAAACTTCTCCTCTTAAGGAGAGGGAAGTCATTCCTATTAATGCTACTCAAGTGCAAATTAATGAAAATATTAGGATGATGGCTAAACTTAAAGAAAGATGGGCTAGAGAAAGGGAGGAAGAGGATAGAATTAAGAGCCTTCCTACCCACCACACTGTTGCTACTATCAAAGTTGTTGAGGATATCCAAACTCTTAGCACCCAATGTACTCCTGGTCCTAATGGACCTATTAATGGTGATGCTATGACTATAGAAACTACCAAACAAGTGAACCTAAAGGACACTACTCCCACTTTACTTGATGCTCGTGACCTTGATTTTTATAATTGCACTCTTACCGAAGTTATTGATTTCCTTCACAAGATGTCTAGAGACCCCCGCACTAGCACGCTTAACCTTGCCTTCATAGAGCATATCACTAATGCTCTCATCAAAGCTAGGGAGAAGAAACTTAGAGTAGAAGCCTCCATACCTAGAAAGCTAGAAGATGGTTGGGATCCTATGATAAAAATTAAATTGAATGACTTCTCTTGTTATGCATTATGTGATGTTGGAGCTAGTACCTCTGTTATGCCCAAAAGACTTTATGATATGCTTAAATTGAAACCTTATGATTCTTATTCTTTTGGTGTTCGTCTCGTTGATTCTTCCATAAAGAAACCTTTGGGGAGGATCGACGATATTCTTATCGTTGTCAATGAAAATTATGTTCCCGTTGATTTTACTATTATGGATATTGAATGTGATCCTTCATGTCCAATTATTTTGGGACGTCCCTTTTTACGCATCGTTGGTGCTATCATTGACATGAAAGAGGGTAATATAAAATTTCAGTTTCCTCTCAAGAAAGGGATGGAACACTTCCCTCGAAAGAAGATCAAGTTACCTTTTGAGTCCGTTGTACGGGCTAGCTATTCTTTTAATCTTGATAAAACTTGATCTCTATGCATTATGCCTAGCTTAAAGGCATAAAAGAAAGCGCTTTTGGGAGGCAGCCCACATGAATAATTTTTTTGCTTTTGTTGTGTCTTGATGTTGTTTACTGCTGTAGCATCATCATTGTATCTTTGCTTTTCATATTTGTGCCAAGTATAGCCTCTGATTGCTAGAAAGTTCAAAAGTTGTGAGGTGCTGTCCAGGAAACAGATTCTGTCCTTGGATAGAAAAATTCGTATAAAATCACCAGATCATCTTTTTGGTCTGAATTTTTTCGACAGCGTTCTTTATATAATTGTCTTTCGTGCATCTGTTCTGAGTTTTTTTATTTGAGTTGCAGAAGTATCCCGAACAGATCAATTACTACCTGCTGTTCTGTTTTTCACAGATTCTGCCCTGTTTTGCCTTTCCTTCATTTTGCAAATCAAGAGCTTGTTTTTTCTTTGCAAAAACCTTTTGGCAATCTTGAGAAACAGTAGAACTTCAAGAATATCTTTATTTCCAGCAAGGTATAATTATTTTATTAAGGGTACTAACCTCGCTAATCAGATTATGATGAGTTATGTATGAAGGGAGTTTTCAAGTGTGCGAGGGAAGATGATAAAAAGATTCAGGAGTGTCAAGCGCTCAAGCTTGGGGATGCCCCCATGCACCCCCAAGAAATATTCAAGGAGACTCAAGCGTCTAAGATTGGGGATGCCCCCGTGCATCCCCTTCTCCATCAACATTATCAGTTCGTCTTTCGTTTCGCTATATTTTTATCACTTCATGTGTTATGTGTTATGCTTGGAGCGTCTTGCTTTTAGTTTTCTTTTTAGTTTTTCATAACGAGTCGGAACCCAGCATTCCTTTATGTGGGAGAGAAACACGCTCCACTTCTACCTAGAACATAACATATAATTTTCATGTCTATCTTTGTTGTGTGTGTTCTTTGTCTTTTAATAGCTACTATCATGATCTGCTCTTAGTATTCATACTTATCTTTTCAAAGAGCTTTTGTTTTGTTGGTTGCTTGAACTCTCTTTAATTATCATGCTCATCTTATTAAGAGAGTTTGCTTCCGTTGCATTGGTTAATATGTCTATGATAAAGATGCTACGTGCATAATGGTGCTTAGTAGTTCAGGTTTTCTTATGGTTAGTCTCAAATAGCTGGGGGATTCCCAATGTGTTATTGGAGTACCAACTTGATTTGTTTGCCTATGATGTGGTATGGTTTAGTAATATCTTCCTTAGAGAATTTATTTTGATTGACTTGGCGTATGCTCACGCATATTTAAGACTGTAAAGAAAGTCTGTCAAGCCTTGATGATCTTTTATTTCTGAGTAGCGATATAACTACCATGCCTGATTCAATATTGCTTTGTCGCTCTGCATGATTATGACCGTCATTGCTCTCTTAGTTGGTCGCTCCCAGTCTTTTGCTAACCTCCACCTGTACTAAGCAAACTAACCTTGCAATACATAGCTCATGGGAAAGTAGCTTAAAAACTATTGTGGTAAAGAATATGTTGCTTATGTATCTTATTTCTTATAAGTTGCTTGCTGAGCGGTAACCATGTTTCTGGGGACGCCATCAACTGTCACACTTTTGTTGAATATCATGTGAGTTGCTATGCATGTTCGTCTTGTCTGAAGTAAGGGTGATTTGCCGTGGGTTGAATGAATATGCATATTGTTAGAGAACAACATTGGGCCGCCAACCAAAGCCATGCATCATGGTGGAAGTTTTAGCTTGGACTTAATCATCAATCTCTTATGAGAATATGCTTGCATTTAAGAGGAGTCCATCATCTATTTTCTATGTTGTCCCGGTATGGATGTCCTCAAGTTGAGATCTATCAAAAACGAGAAATCAAATGCGATTTATCTCCTTGGACCTTTGTACAGGTGGCATAGAGGTACCCCTTTGTGACACTTGGTTGAAACATATGTAATGCAATGATAACCCATGGAAATCCGAGCTAATTAGGACAAGGTGCGAGCACTATTGGTATTCGATGCATGAGGCTTGCAACTTATAGGATGTCTTATGCATGACACATATGAAGTACTACTACCGTTGACAAAATTGCTTCCATGTTTTCAAAATAAAAAGCCATAACCATCTTTTACTTTTATGTTGAGTCTCCACCTTCTTTTAAAAGCACCAACTACTGAGAGCATGATTGTCATTCTGAGTGTAATGTGCATTGTCCCAAAGTAGCATTGTCTTTTGCATGATTGTGATATCGTTATTTCTGAAATCATTGTATCTAGTCATCACTTAAACCTTGAAGGTGCCCCTGCATTTATGTTTTGCTTCACTAAAGGGGGCAAGCTAGATATCACTTTATCATATTTGCACATCATGATCATTGCAAATCTACTTGATGCTTCAATGTCATGTTGTAAAACTTTCAGTCATTTGTGATTTTCTCTTGAGGCAACTTAATTACTATAGAATCATTGTCTCATAAGCTTTTGTCATATGACTATGAAAAAGTCCTATATGGTTAATAGCATGTCACCACAGAAATTATTCTTGTTATCATTTACCTACTTGAGGACGAGCAGGAATTAAGCTTGGGGATGTTCATACGTCCAAAACGTATCTATAATTTCTGCTTGCTCCATGCCACTTTTGGGTGATATTGCTATGATATTCATACACTTCCATACACTTTTGATCATATTTAGACTAACTTACTAATCCAGTGCACCCCAGTGCCAGTTTCTGTTTTCGGCTGTTTTTGTATTTCAGGTTTTCACGTTACGAGAACTGCTAGGAAAAATCCAAAAAAAATATATAAAAAATCAGCGTTCCGGAAACAACCGTGCGTCCGAAGGAGAGCCGGGGGGGGCACGAGGGCTCCAGGCGCCCTGGCGGCGCCCCCCTGGGCCGCGCCGGGGGGGCGCCTGGGCCCCCCGAAGCTTCCCCGTGTTGGAAATATGCCCTAGAGGCAATAATAAATTGGTTATTATTATATTTCCTTGTTCATGATAATTGTTTATTATCCATGCTAGAATTGTATTGATAGGAAACTCAGATACATGTGTGGATACATAGACAAACACCATGTCCCTAGTAAGCCTCTAGATGACTAGCTCGTTGATCAATAGATGGTTACGGTTTCCTGACCATGGACATTGGATGTCATTGATAATGGGATCACATCATTAGGAGAATGATGTGATGGACAAGACCCAATCCTAAGCCTAGCACAGATCGTGTAGTTCGTATGCTAAAGCTTTTCTATATGTCAAGTATATTTTCCTTAGACCATGAGATTGTGCAACTCCCGGATACCGTAGGAATGCTTTGGGTGTACCAAACGTCACAACGTAACTGGGTGGCTATAAAGGTGCACTACAGGTATCTCTGAAAGTGTCTGTTGGGTTGGCACGAATCGAGACTGGGATTTGTCACTCCGTATGACGGAGAGGTATCTCTGGGCCCACTCGGTAGGACATCATCATAATGTGCACAATATGTGATAAAGGAGTTGATCACGGGATGATGTGTTACAGAACGAGTAAAGAGACTTGCCGGTAACGAGATTGAGCAAGGTATCGGTATACCGACGATCGAATCTCGGGCAAGTGCTATACCGATAGACAAAGGTAATCGTATACGGGATTGATTGAATCCTTGACATCGTGGTTCATCCGATGAGATCATCGTGGAACATGTGGGAGCCAACATGGGTATCCAGATCCCGCTGTTGGTTATTGGCCGGAGAGTTGTCTTGGTCATGACTACATGGTTCCCGAGCCCGTAGGGTCTACACACTTAAGGTTCGATGACGCTAGGGTTATAGGGAAAGTATGTACGTGGTTACCGAATGTTGTTCGGAGTCCCGGATGATATCCCGGACGTCACGAGGAGTTCCGGAATGGTCCGGAGGTAAAGATTCATATATGGGAAGTCCCGTTTTGGTCACCGGAAAAGTTTCGGGCGCTATCGGTAGCGTACCGGGACCACTGGGAGGGTCCCGGGGGTCCACCGGGTGGGGCCACCGGCCCCAGAAGGCTGCGTGGGCCAAGTGTGGGAGGGGACCAGCCCCAGGTGGGCTGGTGCGCCCCCCTAACCAGGCCCAAGGCAAAGAGGGAAGAAAAAAGGGGGAAACCCTAGGCTCAGATGGGCCTAAGGCCCACATAGTGGTGCGCCTCCCCCTCTCTCCCCCTTGGCCGCCCCCTAGATGTGATCTAGGGCTGGCCGCACCCCTAGGGGTGGGAAACCCTAAAGGGGCGCAACCCCCCCTTTCCCCTATATATATGTGAGGTTTGGGGCTGCCCATAACATGTTTTGACCTCTGTCGCTTGGCGCAGCCCTACCTCTCTCCCTCCTCGTCTCTCGCAGTGCTTGGCGAAGCCCTGCTAGAGTCCCGCGCTCCTCCACCACCACCACGCCGTCGTGCTGCTGTTGGATGGAGTCTTCCCTAACCTCTCCCTCTCTCCTTGCTGGATCAAAGCGTGGGAGACGTCACCGGGCTGCACGTGTGTTGAACGCGGAGGCGCCGTTGTTCGGCGCTTAGATCGGAATCAACCGCGATCTGAATCGCAGTGAGTACGACTCCTTCATCCGCGTTCTTGCAACGCTTCCGCATCGCGATCTACAAGGGTATGTAGATCCACTCTCCTTTATGCTCGTTGCTAGATTACTCCATAGATAGATCTTGGTGACGCGTAGGAAAAATTTTGATTTTCTGCTACGATCCCCAACAGTGGCATCATGAGCTAGGTCTATGCGTAGTATCTTGCACGAGTAGAACACAAAGTAGTTGTGGGCGTAGATCATGTCAATTCTCTTGCCGTTACTAGTCTTATCTTGATTCGGCGGCATCGTGGGATGAAGCGTCCCGGACCGACCTTACACGTACTCTTACGTGAGACAGGTTCCACCGACTGACATGCACTAGTTGCATAAGGTGGCTAGCGGGTGTCTGTCTCTCCCACTTTAGTCGGATCGGATTCGATGAAAAGGGTCCTTATGAAGGGTAAATAGAAATTGGCATATCATGTTGTGGTTTTGGCGTAGGTAAGAAACGTTCTTGCTAGAAACCTATAGCAGCCACGTAAAAACTTGCAACAACAATTAGAGGACGTCTAACTTGTTCTTGCAGCATGTGCCGTGTGATGTGATATGGCCAAAAGGATGTGATGAATGATATATATGTGATGTATGAGATTGATCATGTTCTTTTAATAGGAATCACGACTTGCATGTCGATGAGAATGACAACCGGCAGGAGCCATAGGAGTTGTCTTATTTATTGTATGACCTGCGTGTCACTGAATAACGCCATGTAATTACTTTACTTTATTGCTAAACGTTAGCCATAGTAGTAGAAGTAATGTTTGGCGAGACGACTTCATGGAGACACGATGATGGAGATCATGATGATGGAAATCATGGTGTCATGCCGGTGACAATGATGATCATGGAGCCCCGAAGATGAAGATCAAAAGGAGCAAAATGATATTGGCCATATCATGTCACTATTTGATTGCATGTGATGTTTATCATGTTTTACATCTTATTTGCTTAGAACGACGGTAGTGAATAAGATGATCTCTCACTAAAATCTCAAGAATTGTGTTCCCCCTAACTGTGCACCGTTGCTAAGGTTCGTTGTTCCGAAGCACCACGTGATGATCGGGTGTGATAAGTTCTAACGTTCGCATACAACGGGTGTAAGCCAGATTTACACACGCGATACACTTAGGGTTCACTTGACGAGCCTAGCATGTACAGACATGGCCTCGGAACACGGAAGACCGAAAGGTCGAACATGAGTCGTATAGAAGATACGATCAACATGAAGATGTTCACCGTTGATGACTAGTCCGTCTCACGTGATGATCGGACACGGCCTAGTCGATTCGGATCATGTATCACTTAGATGACTAGAGAGATGTCTACCTGAGTGGGAGTTCATTAGATGAATTTCATTGTCATGAACAATAGTCTAAGTTGTCTTCGCAAATTATGTTGTAGACCAATAACTGCGTTGTAGCTCCCTGTTTAATACGATCCTAGAGAAAGACTAAGTTGAAAGATATTGTAAGCAAGGATGCGGACTGGGTCCGTAGTCCGAGGAGTGTCCTCACTGCTGCACAGAAAGCTTACGTCTTTGATGCACCGCTCGATGTGCAAACCCCTACAACGTTGTCTGTGGATGTTGTGAACACCTGACAGAGACGTCCTGATGACTACTTGATAGTTTAGTGCACCATGCTTTACGGCTTAGAATCGGGATTCCAATGACGTTTTGAACGCCATAGAACATATGAGATGTTCTGAGAGCTGAAATTGGGATTTCAGGCTCATGCCCGTGTTGAGAGGTATGAGACCTCTGACAAGTTCTTTTGCCAAAAAGATGGAGGAGAATAGCTCAACTTGTGAGCATGTGCTCAGAATGTCTGGGTGCTAAAATCACTTGAACCAAGTGGGAGTTAATCTTCCAGGTGAGATAGTGGTTGACATAATTCTCTAGACACTATCACCAAGCTGCTAGAACTTCGTGATGAACTATGACATGCAAAGGATGGAGATGATCCCGAAGCTATTAGCGGTTCTTAAGACCGCGAAAGTAGAAATCATAAAGGAGCATCAAGTGTTGATGGTTTAACAAGACCACTGGTTTCAAAAGGGGCAAGGGCTAGAAGGGAAACTTCATGAATGGCAAACCAGTTGTCGCTCTAATGAGGGAACCCAAGGTTGAACCCAAACCTCGAGACTAAGTGCTTCTATTGTAAGGGGAACAGTCACATGGTAGCGGAACTACCCCAAATACATGGTAGATAAGAAAAACTGGCAACTTCAACAAAGTATATTTGATATACGTGTTATTAATGTGTACCTTACTAGTACTCCTTGTAGCACATGGGTATTGGATACCGGTTCAGTTGCTATTATTAGTGACTTGAAGCAAAAGCTACGGACTGAACGGAGACTAGCTAAGGGCGAGGTGACGATGTGTGTTGGAAGTGTTTCCAAGGTTGATAAGATCACCATCGCACACTCCCTCTATTTTCGAGATTAGTGTTGAACCTAGATAAATGTTATCGGGTGTCTACGTTGAGCATGAATATGATTAGATCATGTTCATTGCAATACGGTTATTCATTTAAGTCAGAGAATAATGGTTATTCTGTTTACATGAATAATACCTTTATGGTCATGCACCCAATGGTTTGTTGAATCTCGATCATGGTAATACACATGATGATAATATTAATGCCAAAAGATGTAG